>JAEMWC010000363.1:422500-467500 GCA_016490735.1 Pachyseris speciosa
ACATGGCATGAGCTGAAGGTTGGGCGGTAACACCCTCCACTTTCTCAACTCGAGCCGCTGGCTTTGCTGGTCCATCTACTTTGTAAACATTTTTCCCCCTTCCTTCTAACTTTTTGATGAGTTTTCCAACGGCTGTTTCATTAACGTGCTTATTCTAAGTATTGTGCCCACGAGTATTCCAAGCCATCCATCAGGTTTGTACTTATGTTGCATCATTACAGGAATGATGTCCTTTCTCAACTGATAAGCATATTCGGCTTCTGATAGGCAATTGGTACTTTCTTTGTACTTTTGTGACACGCAGACGAGAACAACGGAAGCATCCTCGACAGCTTTAGCCATCGCCTCCAGTGTGGAGCCTCCCATCTGCTCCAGATCCATCCACACTCTGTAACCATTCGCTTGGAGCCTGTTTTTCACTTCAATAAGCACTTCCTCGTTATCCCATTGGTAGCTGATCATCACGTGATTTCCAGACGTCTCCCTTTTCCCAGTGGCTCTAGATGTCGTAACTTCTATCTCCCACAATGCACCCGCAGCAGCCTGTTGGATATCTGGATCGGTGCTGTGTTGAAGTTTACGGGGAACATCTAAGGCTCCTTTCTCCTCGATGATAGCATTTTTGTTGTTCTCGTCAAAAGCTAACATCCACAACGCTTTGATTGCACTTGCTTTTTCCCCATCTTCATTTGATGTCCTGATCATAGATCATAGATATTGTATGGCACCTTTTTCTCCCAAAACCTTCTTGTTAACATCGTTTATAGCGAGGCGACTGAGACCTTCAGCGAGTTCTTTTGCAGAAAATCCATTAAACCTCCTGCGCTCAGAGTCACAGTCTTTTTGCAACAGTGAGGTTAAAGCTCCCAAGTCAGTTTTATTCTCTTCGTCGACGACGAAAACCAAAGTGAGAAGAGCCACTGAGCGGAGACGCGATGGCGAAATCTGACTTCCAAAGTAGACTTAAGTCTCTTTCCCTTCATTATCAAGTGCCTTCTTGACAAGCTCAGTTTTTCTGGCTAAAATATACCAAATATATAAGCAACAGACTGGAATTGCTGGCTCTGGCCCTCCACTCCCGTTAACGTCCACTGCTTTGAACACCACCGCTATCTGCTTGCATTTGATCAGGCAGAGCCGGCGATACAACGGCAGTTGTGCTTGTGCATGCCACATAAAATTATTCAGTCATGAAACTCAGCGAAGTTTTGTATCACCAGTAATATTAAAATAAGGCTTTCTGGTGCTAGCTGATCTGTTTCAACAACAGATGGCTTTAACGGCTTCATTCCGTTGCTACGTAAGTTGCAGTTTTTCACAGTCGAGCTAAGAATGAAACTGGTTTTCTGCAAGGAGACAGAACAGTTTTGCTACATTTATATCCACGATAAAATTTGCAAATAAGAATATCCTTGCGCTCAGTAGTCAGGGGTTCCAGGTGAGAAAGCGCCTTTTATGTTTCCCTTGCGGAGTTTAAGAACTTCTTTGTTTTTCTTTGAGAGCAGTAGTTTGTCACGGAATGCATTTTCTTCTTCTGATAAACGTTGAAGCTTTAAGACGCTGCTAAACAATACTTTAAATTCTCTTGTAAATCCATGATAGCTTTGGATGTATTACTGCAGCTTCTCCGAACACGATGGGTTTATTTCCGAGTCAAGTAGCGAGTCAGTCCCTAAATCGCCACCGTCCATATTTGTAGTGCTTCCCGCATGGGGCTGACGGTGCTCTGTGATGGATGGTCGATGTTCTACAGTGGTTAGCTGTTATCCACTTCCACAGCCCATTCCTTTCAAGAAGCTTACTTCTGTGCGGCGAAAATTTCTTAGTCTTTGAGTGTTCCGTTGGTATATAATATACTCGCTTTCGCCAAAAGTTGGGCTTGAGCCTTGACTGCATCAGTTTACGACAAAACACGCCTGATATCAGGCCGAATTTCCTATCCCCAACTTTGGTAGGCTTAATGTTACAAGTTCTGATGGATAAGTTAAATTTAGAGCAAAGTTTGACATCACTTGTCGAGAAAACTAGACGTACACAGTATGGGGTGGTCGTCTGCAAAAAGTCCGTGAAACGACTTTAGTTTTGAAACGGGAGTTTTTAGTTCACCAATGATTTTACCGTTTTAAAATCGCGGTAAAACTGTTGGCAAACAAAAGCCCCATTCACGTTACGGAAAAAAAGTGGGCCCGGACCCCCGAGCAGCCGGTGCGCGAGAGTTTACAATTTCAGACCGCTTGACAAGCTCAGCTCCCTAGAAAGTTCGTGGAAAGTTGATTTCAGCTTGCATTTTCTCAAAGGAAGATTCTGTTCTCTAACTTTTTCGGACAAATAAAACTTCAGCTAGGGAATCCGAACAGATCGACTTCTTCTAGCTTATGAAAACATCACCATAAGGTGCTTAAAAATGCCTTTCTACAGCTTTTGGTTGATTTGGCTCGTAGGGTGCCCCTGTGTACTTGCATCCAAAAATGCAAATGCAATTAGTGAGAAATGGTCAAATGTTTATTTTACTGAGGCGAGGACGAATGCAATATACATGTTGATTTAAACAGACCTTGCACTTTACTGATAAGGTGTAATTAGTCTGCGTCGAGATAGACTGCGTAGCTTGCGGTTTTGTGGGGGAGCGCGCGAGCGAGCGTCGAAGCCGCCCCATTCTCCACGCGGCTTCGCCGCTCGCTTGCGCGCTCCCCGACAAAACCGCCAGCTACGCAGGCTAGCGTCGAGATCAAGGATGCCGGCCCCGGTTGTTGGTGTTCACACTGCCTTGTGAAATATGCGGAATACTCAACTGACAAGAAATACCAGAAGCAACATAGGACCATTATGACAAGTGAGCCGTGTTAACGTGTGAATTGCTCAGTGTTCTCTGGCCGATTAAAATATTTTCTCTCGTAGATTACGTTATGAATTGTTAATACGGTATAAAAAGAGGTGAGTCAGAGGACACACCCATTAGTTCTGGCGGTGTCCGCCGTGTGTTGTTGAAGTTAATTTTGAGGACCTGGCTTGGTGTCTTCTTGATGCGCACCGCTTTTAAGACCAGAAGACTCTGAAGGTTTGTTCTCGTATAATTATTATCTGGCCTTAGTATGAGTTTCGTGTTTGCGAGTTATTAATTGCTAGAAACATGAAATAAACGTTAGGTTAAGTTTCATCCAGACTTGAACTTGGCGATTGATTTCTGGTCTTCGCTAAATTAAATCATGACTAAATTTTGTTAGCAGATTTTCTTTCACTAAAAAGCCACCGATTTCGTATCCAAATCCGAGTGTACACGAGTAACTGGTTTATTCCTTTCTTTCCCGTTAGATGACGCTAATGGTCAATAAGCTTCCACGATGCGTGAAGCAGGCAGAGACGTTTGACCAAAATTTTCGATTCAAGAATTCGAAGGTAAGATTTGTCCGAATTTGTTTTAATCTGTTTGTTCGTGTATTTGTCATTGGCATAAAACACGCACCGTAATCCCGCAACATGGTGCTGTTATCGCGACTACACGCATACGGCGTCAAAATTTATTGCTATCACTCGAAAATTTAATCAGTGGCGTTGATCTATTTTTATTGTGCAATAAACCTGATCGCCTAATGAACAAGAATTAATTTCTATCTTTTTAGGTCAAAAAAAGGAGTATGAGAGGCACACGATTGTGGAACGTAAAGCACAAGAATGTTCAATCTTTGCCACTCCAGCGCCAGCTAATTCAGATAAGTCCAAATCGTGTTGTTTAGTTCTTACAAGACTTTAAAGTAATATTAATGTGTCTGCTAGAAGCAATCCCAAATTTTTGAGTTACGGGAAATACAAATTAAGGTTGCGTATCCATGAACATTCTATGTGATTACAATCCCATAGGTTTTGTTTCAAATTTTACGGAAAAATTAAGGGTGCGCGCTTTGGGAAACCATCGGTGATATCCATCATGCTTTTGTAGTGCTAGAGGATTAATCTAATCTTTTGGGGGATTTCTCGTGAAACCTATAACGTTTAGGGGTGGAGACAAGCATTTCCTAACCGGACGTAAGAACTTTTCGGGTTTTGCGTTTACCGTCAAATTTGCATAATCGCTCAAAACAAATTTCAAGTATTCAGAAAAATAGATACTACGTTTTTCGAATTTGAAAACGAAATTACTTACATTGCCAACTTTTGTAAAATCTTGAGCTCTTATTGGAATAAGCGTGGTTTTCTGTTCATCCATTTATTAATTCTTGCATCCATCCTCGCTTACAGTCCTTATTAAAAGATAGCAATAGCATATTAAACAAAAAACTGAGCGCCTTTGGGACGTCTACGCTTTCTTCAGTAGACATTTTAAGGGGATTTTCTAGTGGGGGAATGTACGGTAGACAGCTAATGTTTCATCATCGTTTTAAATGTCATTTCCTTGTTTTATTAACACGTTAGCTTGGCGAAGTCACTACATAAAAATCGATATCGAAAAGAAACCAGTAAAATTGATCTGGGGGGATTTGCCATAAGAGGGAAGGAGGGAGGTCGCTTCGCATATTTTTCCCCAGCGTTCGAATATTATTACTTTGATTTATATACACCCTAGCGTCATCACTACATATCATAGAAAGTGGTATCGAAAACAAATCAATGCAATCGATCCAAATCGGCATTGTTATCAACATTAGATAACAATGATTACCAAACCCACAAAAATATTTGTCGGTTGTTATCGAAAAGAAAACTAGATAACAAGCGAGAATATTTTCGATCCATATATGGCTTATAAGCAATGGTGTAACGTTTTGCAATAAACAACAATTGCAAAACTCGAATCAGTTACGAAGTTTCGACGACTTTCGATCTACGAACTGTCAGCGTTCGAAAGAACGATCAATAAGTACATGCAGTGTGTCTTTATTTCCCGGACACTTTACGTATCGAACACCCGCTTCTTTTTTCTGTCATTATTCAAAACATAAAAATTTTCCGTTTTTCCATTCCGATGAACAAGTGAGTATTCTACTATCACTATATTTCTTTCCGCCGATTTTGCCCAGTTTAGAGGGCAGTAGATTTCGAAAAAGCTCTATTAAAGTCGGCAAACTGACTAGTTTCTTTGCAAAGCTCACATTTCCTTGCTTCGTATATTTAACTTTATATCGGTGTTTGAGAAACGCACGCCACGAAACCAACCATGTAAAATTGAAAAAGAACCCTGGAAATACATACCTCTTACTAGTCGAGTTCTCGGTCCGTACTTTAAGTTACGAACCGATTTTTTTTCCGTTCGATTTATGGAGCGCGAAGCGCGCAGACCATAAATTAATGCGAAAAAAACGAGGATCCGTAACTTACAGTACGGACCGAGAAAACGAGATTAGTAAGATATTTATTATATCTCTGAGGTTAATCCGGCGCGAAGGAAAGAAAACTAGTTAAAGTCAAGCGGGCCGTACTGTAGAATACGGCCCGCAAAATTCGCCAATCACAGCGCCCGTACTAAGTGAGATACAATAAAACGGCATTCTGTAGTTACTGATTTCTATCCGCAACAGCTGAACATTTGTTTCTATCGCTTGTTCCTTGCATCACTTTTTCAAGCTCATAGATCTAAGCCAAACCGTAGGATTATCACGTATTACATGCCCTGTTATTGAGAAAACTTCAATTCACCCCTGTTTTCCTGTGACCAACTCACTCACAGCCATTAAAATCTAATAAACAAGGAAAATAATCCATTTCAGTTCGGGCACTAGGGACTAGGTTACCCCAGATCCTATATGAGTTTCAAATTTATTTCATTTTTTTGTTGTTCTTTAAACATCAGAACTACTAACCTTTGATTTTTGCCGCTTGCCATCGATAATCGATTAAATTTAGTGACTACGCCAGGTATACATCCGAAACATTGTTATTCCTTTCTAAAAACAATAAGAACCTCAGTAAACTGATTGAAACTTAGCAAGTAATTAAGTATATAATTAAGTATATATCAGTAATTAAGTATATTAACCTTTGATTTGTGTCTTTTGCTATCGACGGCCAATTAGATTGAGTCATTAGGAAGGTGAAAAAAACTTGTTACTACCTTTTGCGAACACTAAGCAACTACGAGCTTCAGATCTTGAGTAATATCAGACCTTACTAATAAGGAAGGGGAGACTTGCAAGATAGTGGGCTCGTATATTTGTGAGAACAAACTGTACAGACCTGAGGATGCAAGGATTGAAGAATGGCCGCATGCATTTTTCACGAACTGCTCTAGTAAAAGTACACGAGAATTTCATGCAAGCAAGACCAGTGTCTCATTTTGATCTTTTTCTTGAATCCTCGATTGTTATAAATAGAGAATTTCAGTTACGTTTTAATTGATTTGAGGTAAAATGACGTTTTTCGATGACTTCGCATCTTCATTTCCTGATGACCGACATCTCACACCGGCAGGTCAGAGTGTACCTTACTAATGCTGGTTTGTTTTTCTTATAATTTGTCACAAAACCGAGTCAGTGGACCTAGGGATGGATAAAGCTAGCAGGAACAACGGTACGATTTCTTTGATCTTGTCATATTTTACTTTTGCATGATACATGCCAACTCAAAGTTATTTTACTTACATACCGTAAAAGCTTTCGTCTTAAAATAGTTTTAGTACCAAACTCAAACAACTGCAGTGAAACTTGACTACTCCAGTAATAAAGAACAACAAACAGTATTATGTCTTTGAGTGTATAATTGGTTAAAAGTAAACCAACTGGGCTGCATGAAGTGAATTTCGTAAAAGGGAATAGGAGGGGCTCATTACAAAATCTCTTGTTCTAAATGGGGGGGTTATTAGAGAGGGGGGCTTATTACAAACAACGACTTCCAAACGGGGGGCTTATTAGAGAGAGGGCTTAATAGAGCTTTTACGGTATCTCAACATCACCGCTGCCATGGCTTCTTGTATAACAGTGCATAAATCTTGAGATTTAGTTGTGAATGCATGGTTAAATCCCTCGAGTATTTCTATTCTGTAACAGATCTGGTTTTTTGAGAAATAATTGGACTGGCTTATGTCTTATTCAGGTTCACATTGGAAGACTTCAACACAAAAGAGGCATTTACAGAAGAAAAAGGCAGTTACATGTACATTACAGAACTGAACAAAAGATGCACCAGGATTCGTCGGACCAGCTAATTCACGTAAGTTAACATACATTCAAGTCTTAAGAATTAGTAAGAAGAGTTCCGTACATATTTGCAAGGGGCGAGGCCAAAACTGAAATATGCAAACCTACTTCATCAAATTTATGAAACCAAGAACTGAGCTTGTTGCCGCGCTTACATTAAACTTCTGACAATTTTATTTGCCGATTCTCACCACAATAAAGCCAGGTTTGTTTCCTTGCACGGATAGCGACCAAATACAGAAGATGAGAAACCGATATTAACCGACTTTAATCTAGGTCCATACATGTTAAAAAGCCACCCAAGAGTACTGAAACTGCACGCCAACAGACACCATACATAGGAATGCGTTCTTTCATTTTCAGTAACTGCTAGTTCTTGTATTGCTTCGAATTCGATAAAGTGTCGTTTTCGATTAAGCTGGTTTTCTGAAGTTGTTACAAATTAATCAGCCTCTGATTAATTTGTTTAAGTTGTGACAATGTCCTCCGCCATATTGAGTACTGTGAAAATCTCCTCTCCCTCGTTTGCTTTGTACCGGTTATCAGCAGGCGAACATGCTATGCTAGAGTTGCTCGATAAACTATCTTTTCTTTTTTCCATAAGATAAATAGCCAAATACGTTGTAGCTGACGGAGCTCCGCATGGCATGTCTTACCACAGAGCAAACGTAAAAGTAATAGCAACTAGAATAAAAAATGTGCCACCTCATATCATTCACCACAATCAGACAGGATATGTAAAGATCGCTACAATGGGGAAACAGCAAGGGCCTGTTCACATGGAGGTGGGGGACCCCAGGCAGGTGAGGTCCCCCACCTAGGTGGGGTTACCACCTTCTCCATACAATCTCTCATTTTTTCTCGATAGCGTTCACATGTGAGGTGGGGTACCTCACCCAGGCGGGTTACTCGGTCAGCCAGGGCAGGTACCCCGCCTAGCTTGGGTGCGTTTTCTCCATGTGAATGCTGAAGGTGGGGTGGGGTGAGGTTCATCCGGCCAATTATCTCTGAATTCTTTTGTTAATTCTTGGTTTTCAGTCACGCGTAAGTCACGCAAGTAAAAAAATAAAATCGTCAACCATTCAATAAATAAAGTGAAGAAATTGAGATATTTTAGAAGAGTAATAAATAAACAATATGCCCAAGCTTCATGGCTGTGCAACGTCCCGTACTCGAGTTATTCGTCAAAATGTACCACTCAAACTTATTGATGAGCTCCAACATGGCGACCGGAAACGATTGAAAAACATCTGGAACTTACTTAAGCTTTCTCAAAGGCTTTCTTTGCTGTGTTGAGCAAGCAAACTTTTACATAGACGGTTCTCTTGTCATATTGGCTTTTAAAACCTAAAAAACACACGGTGAATCGATGTTTTCATTTACGTGATACGCTTGTGGGCAGATATCTGTTATGTCACACACTGTGGAAAACTATAAAATTCAAACTGCTCTATTTTCAAAACAATGCAAGGTACCGAGCTGAAAACGTGGAAGCAGATACATTTATAATATGTCTTTTACATGATGAAGATAAAAGTGCAAAAATCTGTTTACTTTTGCGTTAGTTTTTGATGACATCATGTGAAAACCAAGAATATACGTTAAAAGCGACCACGCGATAGCATCTTAAACCTCACCCCAGTGCCCCGGAGTTGCCGTATGTGAACGCTACCTTTTATGGACCCTACCTAGGTGGGGGACCTCACCTGCCTAGGGTCGCCCACCTCCATGTGAACAGGCGCTAAGATCGATTTTGAACATTTATGGATTTTACAGACAAAGAAGATATCCCGGGCTCTTAATATTTTTTGATTTCGAAAAGGCTTTTGACAGTTTAGATTGGAAGTTCCTGTTTAGCAGCCTAAACGCTTTTAACTTCGGCACAGATTTCATGCCATGGATCAAGACTTTTTACAACCATGTTCAAAGCTGTGTAATAACGGTTTATCGTCAACTTACTTTAATCTCGCACGTGGTGTTAGACAAGGTGACCCTCTCTCTCCCTATCTGTTTCTTCTGACCGTCGAAGCTTTGGCAATTACAGCGAGGGAAGACGTGAATATAAAAGATATTGTGATAGAGCAAGAAGAAAGAAATCTTCTCCAATATGCTGATGACACCACCGCAGTTCTTTCAGATGAAGAATCAGCTCATGAATTCTTTAACTTGTTGGCGATCTTTCGAAAAGTATCCGGTCTAAAATTAAACATTTCTAAGACAGAAGGTTTATGGATTGGATCTAATTTGAAAGACAAGGGCTCAAAGCCCCAAGGTAGCAAGTGGCCTTCTGCCCCAATCAAAGCGCTTGGAGTATTTTTCACCCACGATAGAAAACTATTCAACCAAAAAATTTTTCTAACAATCTAGATCAGTAGTATTAAGAAACTAATTAACATCTGGTCTTCAAGAGGACTATCCATTTATGGAAAGTTACTCTGATTAAAACTCTTCTCATTTCTAAGTTTATTTTTGTTGCTTCATTACTGCCAACTCCTGAACTGAATCGATTGATATATAAATTTCTGTTTAAAGGCCCAGATAAGATAACAAGAACTTCTACAATCAATTATTACGAAAGAGGAGGCATTCACCTGGTCGACCTTGAGTGTATGATCAAATCACTTAGGCTTACCTGGCTCAAGCGCATTTTTGGCGACAACAAAGGTGTATGGAAAAATTATCTCGTTCGTCTTACAAAAGATTGGGGAGGTCTGTTGATTTTCAGTGGCAACTATGATTAAAGATAATACTATTAGTTCCATATTTTATTCGGAACTACTAAAGTGGTGGTCTCAATTTCGCGAAGAAAACGCGGATGATAATAGTTCATGTTATGTGGTATGGAATAATCGGAACATAAGAATAGAGAATAGACCAGTGTTTTATAAAAGATGTAACTTCCTCCACCATAATCTTAGCATTATTGACTCTTATGAGCTTTTTGGAAAAAGTATAGAAAGGCCAAGTGGAAAGGCCAAATATTATGGAATGGATTGTCTCCGTCATTCTCTCCTCCTTGACTTGAGAAACCCAGTTTCCGATCTAAACTTCAATATTTGCAACCCGTCTTTCAAGGTTGGCAGTGGTGTTTTTGATGTCATCCCCCAAAAATCGAAAGATTATTACTCACTTTTGGTGCTTAAAAAAGCGCGACTTCCTAATTATACACAGACGTTAAAGAGGGACTTTGAATTAACCGATGAGTCTTTAGAACAAACTACCTCATTTAGTTGCTTTTCAACCATACGTCAAAGCTTTTCAGTACAAGGTGTTAAACTGTATACTTTATACTAACTCAAAATTATATAAAATAGCCTTCATTTCAGATGATTTGTGTTCTTTCTGCGAACAGGCTTCAGAAACTTTGCATCATTTAATTTCTGAATGTCAATGCGCAAAATCATTTTGAAAAGAATTTGAAGCCTTCTATGAGATTCTAATAATCTTAGAGAAATTACATCTGTGGGAATGCAGGAGGAGAAAAGAACTTCCAAATATTCAAGGTTTTCGGCAGAAAGTTAAATTAAAGTATGAAACTGAGAAATATATTCTTACGAAAATAAAAAATCTACAATATTTCAATAAGAAATGGAGCATTAATTTAACTTAAATGTTAATTATAAGGCATTTGTGACATTGTAACTTCCTAGCATGTGTGTGTGTTTGGGTCTGTGTCTGTGTGAACATGGAATGTTGAAGGACATTAATAAAAAAAGAAATAAACAGAGATTTAGATCCGTTGTTCAGGGAAAATGGCCACCAGAAGAAGTATTGGCTAGAACGAAATTCAGCAAGCCAAGTTCAAGTTCAAGTTTATTTAAACTCTTTTACAAGTGGATAATTCTTGGTGGACTGGGCCGCAAATAGCTTTACAGCTAATCGAGGCGGACCAGTCCTTAAATATTACTATTATAAATATTAATATTATTATTAATATTATTACTGATTCGTCTTACGATTACATTAAACAGAATAAAAAACCGCTTAACAACATGTAAATATTACTGTCTAGGTAAAATCTAAAGGGGAAAGCTAGAGACTAAAACTTGACTCCAGTCGGAAATTTAAGTTTTCATCATGTTAATTAAGGTATCTATCTCGACAAATGAGTTTTCAGATTCTAGTATTTCAATTAGTTTTCTTCTTATAGTTTTTTTAAAAGAGTTTTTGGATAAGTTTTTTAGTCTAGTTGGTATCCCATTCCAGATTTTAACACCAACACGTGAACATTAAGTGCGGATTGTTTAGTAAAACAATGTTCAGATGTTGATGAGCGTGTGCTGTAAGAATGAATACTGGCAATTTTAGAGAATAAATTTGAAATATTAGTCGGTGCAGAATTAGTACTGATATTGTACATTAAATTAGCAGTTTTCTCATAATATAGGAATTGGAGCGGTAGAAGTTTTCCTTTCAAGAAGAGGGGTATTGCATGCTCCCTTGGTTGAGCAAAGTGAATAAGACGGAGTGCACGTTTTTGAAGGACAAGGACTTTATTTAACAAGGTCTTAGATGCATTTCCCCAAGAAGTTAGTCCATACGTTATATAAGGAGCAATGAGAGTCTTATAAACATCAAGAAGGGTTCGATTAGGAACAATATGTCTTAATTTCGCAATTAAACCAACAGTTTTGCTTATTTTTGTTGTGAGGGCATGAATATGGTTTTTCCAACTTAAATTTTCATCAATTAATAACCCAAGTAATTTAATACTGTTCTTATGTTCAAGAGGTACATTCTTATTTTCTTCATTGTCAAAAATATTAATCTGGGGTCGGTAATTAAGTTTTTTTTTGGTGTAGGCGAAAAATAATAAAGTTTGTTTTCTTTATGTTGAGTGTAAGTTTATTTGAGGTTAGCCAATTAAATAAATTGTCCAATTCAGCATTTACAATTCTAATGTTCTGAGATTTTCGTCGGAGTAAAGGATATTAGTATCATCTGCAAAAAGGAAAAATTTAAGTTTTCTGGAGCAATGTTGAATATCGTTAACATATAACAAAAAGAGGAGCGGCCCTAAAACGGATCCCTGGGGTACACCACAAGTAACCACTTCTTTATCCGAAATGTAAGAGTTAATCTCAGTTGTTTGAGTACGATTTCTTAAATAAGAGGAAAACCACAGATTAACGATTCCTCGAAAACCGTAAAAATTAACTTTATCAAGTAATACTTTATGGTCCACAGTATCAAAAGTTTTCTTAAGGTCAATGAACACCCCACAAGAAAAACGTCTTTTATCCATATTGGTACGGATGGTTTCTATCATGTCAAGTATAGCATGTTCAGTTGAGTGTGCTTGACGAAAACCATATTGGGATAAACTTAGTAGTTGATGTTTTTCTATAATAATAATAATAATACATAATTTTTTCAAAAATTCTATTGAAGTTTGACAGTAATGAAATTGGTCTATAATTGCAGGCTTCAGTTTCATCATCAGCTTTGTAGATTGGTAAAATTTTGGACATTTTCAGTTTAGAAGGATATGCACCAAGACTGACGGACTATCACATCACAAGAGCACTTAAGAAGTAGTGTAGGACAAGAGTAAAGGCCATGCGATTTATTATTCGGGATGGATAAAATTTCAAGTTTAACTTCATGTGGTATAACAGGCTTATAGAAGAATGAGGTATCTGGTGATTTGGAGGTTATGAGATAATCCATATAAGAATGCTTGGCTTGAGGCATTTTAGTTGCTAAATTATTACCAACAGATGAGAAATACGTATTTATAATGTTGGGTATACGTGATGGCTCATTGACGATGTTATTATTAATTTGTGGATCCTTAAGTGTATTGATTGGCTTAAGACTTCTTTTCCGCCGATTCAGTAGTTCATTATAGCTTGCCACGTTTTCCGCATATTATTCAAGTTATTCTTGAAAAATTCACGATAGTAACTTTTCTTACTTAAGCGAATCAGAGTACAAATTTTGTTTCTATAATATTTATATTTTTCAAAATCACCGGATTGATATAATCTATTTTTTGTTTGGATTGAAATTCGTAATCCCTTGGTTATCCATGGCTTGGAAAATTGTTTGATCTTACGCTTTGAGAAAGTTGTAATTGGTGCGTGCTTGTTTACTATTTTATTTAATGTTTTGTAGAAGGATGTGAAAATCTCATCTTAAGGTCGTAGCACCTTGCCTCTGCGGACATGGAAATGATGAAACAGCTCGCCTGTTTATCCAGTTTTTATTGAAGGCAAAGAAAAGACCAAAGATTTCCATAGATATAAAGACTTAAAAGTTCTGATTTGCAGCTTAAATTAACAGGCAAAACAACTTTGAGACTCACCTTTGCTTTTGAGGTTGTCGAACTTCGGCCATTTTGCCCCCTTTTTTCATGAAGACCAGAGAGAAACACTCCGTTTGTGTTATGAAATCCAAATTGATACTTCTGAAACCTACTTGCTTTGACCTACAAACGGCACTCGGCCAAAGGAATCGTCTCCATTATTATAAGAACGTTGACGCTAGCCGAGATTGACCAAAATTTTAAGAACATGCTAAGAACTTTAATACCCATATTGTGTATTGCATCGAGCTACACGTCGTATAAACATTAAATGACAACATGTAAATAACCAGTTTCTATCGAATTATATTTTCTTTGCAAATATGCCTATGGGCTGTTTTCTAGTCCTTCTGAACTATGAAATAGTAGTTTGTAAGACCATGTTCACAACGTTTTCTCAAAACACGAAAAAATAAAAACATTCAGTTCAGCCTCAGCTGGAAAATAAGACGTCCTTATAACGAGTGAAATATAAGCTTTCAGTCTCCGAGTGTTATGGGACGTTTTGCTTACCTCGCCGAATAACCAATTTATTGTTTTTATGGAACTTAAATGCGCTTCTAGCAGATTGTCATCTCTAAAAACGTTGACAAATCTCAAAATATTTCACACAATTACTCCAGCTGAACTATAATTAACTTGTGTATTCTGACGCTAGCGAGGTCTGACAATGAAACGGCTCTTTTTTCTCAGGTTTTGTTGTAGAGCATTCACAACAAACATCACGTTCGTGATGTTTCCTCGCTACTGAGTTATGACCTTACAATTAATACCATGGCTTACGTTTTGGCAAAACGTAAGCCAGGGAAAACATAAAAACATCATCATCAACAACAACAACAACAAATACTCCACAAATAAACAAAGTATCTTAACAAAATTATGCATTTATCATCTGCTACAACTTGCCGGTAAACATGTTACTAGCGATTTCCGTTAAATTTGTTTTTTCAGTTTTCAAGACTTATAAGGAGCCCAATATATAAGACACCATCTTGCATTTAACATTTTTTTAAAAAAAAAGATTTGAAATGTTTCCTTTTTTAAATTTTACCAAATTATTACCTCTTGAGAGAGGAATTCACCACTGTACATGTGGAGATAGTCACCTGTCACATTACTAGTATTCACTCGCTCTGTGATTTGTTTTCAAATGTGATTAGATGAGGAACAATTTATTATCTAAGACCTTCAGGTGTTGGACCTTGGCAGTAAAGGCCAAGATTTTTCTCATAGACATAACTTATGTTTATAAGTAAGCAATCAGATTACACCTTAACTTTTCTAAATTAAAACGCTTGTTATCCGTTTCAGATCGTCTTGGAGTGGCTAAGAAACCATTAGTTAAAGGAACTTGGCACGTCACGAACGTGCAAAGTAAAGATCGACAACCTGTGTGGATCGGAAGGTTTCAAGCTCTCCACCACTGCCGTCGAATCGACCAAGGTTACCAGAGAAATGTCCAAGTTCTGCGGCAACTCCAGCCTGCGTCTTTTACTCAAGTTTGTTTCTCACTCTGGAAAAGACTGTACAAAGGATACCATCTGACTGTAAAGTCTGTCAGGCCACAAGTTATACATGGATACAACCACGTAAGCTACAGTTACAGCTTTCAGCAACTGAGAACTTTTCACAGTTTAGCGTATTCCTGATGAACTAAAAACACTTGATACAAGTCTGGGTAAGTGGAAATCGTAGTATTCCAAGTTTTCCAACTAAACGAAAGTTATTTCTTGTGCCACCCAAAGTTATGGAATCGTAAGCAAACAAAAATTAAGAAATCACAAAATATGAAATTGGAAGAGAAACTGTACAGCAATTTTTTATAAGGACTTAGTGTCAGATTCTCATTTCATATAACGAACTCTATTTCTTTGAATGAACATGCAGCAACGGAACCATAGAATTCTGAAATGAATATAAGACATCTTTCGAATTTCTTTTCTTTTGTTTTTTCACATTTCTATTGCGTTTCAATCGAGTTCTCTTTTGACAATCTTCAGACAGAGCCAAAGGCATTTGGGAAATTTTATAGCGTCAAATTTTAACCAAAACACACTTGGAAAATTTTATAGCGTAAATCTGTTACCAAAAAGCACTTGAAAAACTTAGTAAACCGTATTTTTTTGCCAAAATGATTTTGCTTTGCGATACTTAGTTTCCTTTCGTAAAAGGTTTCGAAATGTCTATTTTCAGTTCGTATAGATTGAATTGTTTCTGTTCTCGTTTGTAATCGTCATCTAAGCCGCATTATACACTGCAAGTATATCATACAAAATTAATAGGGTTAAAGACGGACGAATTAGATTCAAGTCTTGCTTTAGATCATATTTTGCGATGCTACTTTCTTCTCAGGATCGTAAAAGGTATCGGAGTTTCGATTTTCAGTTCGCTAGGATTTAATTGTTTCTGTCATAATAGGTCATCCTACGCAGTGCACGGAGACTGCAACTATATGCCACACTACTGACAGAGTTTCACACGAATTATAATTATCAATTTCTGCTCAGATGAATCTTCTTTAAGACCGACAAAAACGATCGTAATATCCGGTTGCTTTTGATAGGCCAGAGCGAAAAACGGCATCAAGGCAATGACATGGAATATGTTCGTTCTATAGTAATTGCTACTGATTTACAAAAAAATTGAAACGAGAAAGCTTCTTGGTTGAGTGATTATTCAAGCTTCATTATAGGTTTGAGTCAGATAAGTTTCCACCACACCAAATATTAGAAGTAAAATATTATAATCATGAGCACCAGCGATTTTACCGTTTAGGGTTAATCCGGAAGATAGAAAATTGGAAGTAATAGTTTATGGCGATCAATTTTTGCACTGATCAAGTGCAACACTAACTACAGCTTCTTTATGACACGTTTTGGATTAACTTTCTTTTTGTCTTTGCTTTGCTTGTCTGGAAAGAAGAGCATGAATTGTTAGTTGATAACTTTTGATTTTTAGTGCTGAAGTGATATTTATGACTCCCTCGAAAACCGAAAGGTAAGTGAGGGGCCTTTTCGTTTGAAAGGAAAACAAGCGGAGCGAAAAAACTTAAACTTTTGGTTTGTCCAGAAAACGTTCAAAACCACGACGAGCGAGATTGAAATGAAGCAAACAAAGTAATTTTTGCATACGTTTTCGTTTCCCATTACCTGAAGAACAGTTAACAGGAAAATCAAACGCCTTAGAAAAACAACATATCAGGCAGATTTCAAAAGACGAGAATTAAGGATTGAGAAAGACTCGATAGCATCAAATGATGATTATAAAACTAACAAAAAAAATTTATCATGGTTGCTGTTCATACAAAGAAACAGAGTCTAGTTGGAATACTTTCGCAAAGTTGTACACAAGATTGAAAACTCAGAATTAAACTTCCGCTCTTAACTTAGTAATTAAGTCATAAAAAATACATTAGAAAGTTTTAAACTAATTTCAACTAATTCTTAAGTACATAGCAAAACCAATACAATCGACAACTTTTTAAGTAGCCTACAGTTAATAGAATACTAAATAAGAAGAAAAAAATGTAACTAAAAAGCAAAGGATCGTAACAATAAAGAGGCAGACTCCTCCACTATCACTATACAATCCTGAAAGAATAAAGTGCTGCAACACAACTTACGGTGCATGGTGATGCAGCAGAAAACTGTCTCCTTGTTTTAATTCGTAAATGCTAAAGAAACCGCTGAGGATCCTCCTCCCCCACTCTTTTCTCTGAACTCTCTCCTCCCCTCTCCTGCACCCTCTCCTTTACCATAGAGGGGGAGAGGGAGAGGGAGTGTAGAGAAGCACTCCCTGCCCCCTCTCCTCCCCTCTCCTTTACCACAGAGGGGGAGAGGGAGAGGGAGAGTAGGGAGGCACTCCCTGCCCCCTCTCCTCCCCCTCTCCCTTACCACAGAGGGGGAGAGGGAGAGCGAGTGTAGGGAGGCACTCCCTGCCCCCTCTCCTTTACCGCAGAGGGGGAGAGGGAGAGCGAGTGTAGGGAGGCACTCCCTGCCCACTCTCCTCCCATTCTCCTTTACCACAGAGGGGGAGAGGGAGAGGGAGTGTAGGGAAGCACTCCCTGCACCCTCTCCTCCCCCTCTCCTTTACCATAGAGGGGGAGAGGGAGAGGGAGTGTAGGGAAGCACTCCCTGCACCCTCTCCTTTACCACAGAGGGGGAGAGGGAGAGTAGGGAGGCACTCCCTGCCCCCTCTCCTCCCCCTCTCCTTTACCACAGAGGGGAGAGGGAGTGGGAGTGTAGGGAGGCACTCCCTGCCCCCTCTCCTTTACCACAGAGGGGGAGAGGGAGTGGGAGTGTAGGGAGGCACTCCCTGCCCCCTCTCCTTTACCACAGAGGGGGAGGGGGAGTGGGAGTGTAGGGAGGCACTCCCTGCACTCTCTCCCCAGTTCGAGTGGGGAGTAGCATGTTTTTATTTTTTAGTGGGGTAGACTTTTTAGAACACATTTTCCCCTGGTATTTCATAATTTTCGTTTTTTAGCTAATCCTTCTTCCTCTCACTCCAATTTTTCTACTAGTTTCACTTTCCCTCTTCTCTTTTAGAAAGGGCTCGGTCAATTATGCCCCATTTTTTTGTATTGGGTTCTCAAGACTTCAATTTTCATTTTCTTTTGTTCAACCCTGGGTACCAGCTCCATCTCAATTTTTCTTAACTTATAAAGCTGCATTTTGCTCTCTTAACAGTTTTTTTTTCCTCCATATTATTGTAGTACCACTTCCTTCCTTTTCTTTTTTGAACGCATCCTTGTTGTGGAGGGGGATAGGGGACCTGGATGTTGGATTTATTGTGCATGTGAGAGGTAGTCACTCTTGCTGACAACATGTTTACCTCTATTGTGAGGATAGTGAAACTACCCACAGGAGTGGTAGAGAGTAGGAGGCACTTTAAATTGGCGTTAATGTAATCAGCACTGTTTTAGGCCATAGGGTTGGAAGCACTTCTCACCCGTAACTATGCCATATTTTCCCAGCATAAAAATAAAATGTTCAGACACAAAGAGTTGGCCACATTTACCTATTAAGCTCTGTGGCAGTTTAATATTTCCGTTTAGGTTGGTCCTGATATCTATGTGTTTGCTCTCGGATAACCTTTAGCGATATGGAAAAGGGACATTATCGCACCATAGCAACTAAAGCCTAATTTTAGCTTTAAGCAACAATAACTCAAAAACAAGCTTGGTAACCTAATCACTTTGTATTGTGGCGAAATAACTAGCACAATAAAATACAACTTTTTGCAAAGTTAAAATTAGAAAATCAGACAAAATGGGGGTTTCCAAGCTCACTCTTGAGTTATTGCCGCTTGAAGGTAAAATTAGGGATGTCTCTAACAGGTTATAGTTTTTCTATGGCAACCTATCGAGTGGAAAGAATTTTCCTAACTTGTTCACCAGTGTTTGGGCATTTGTTTGATACCACTCTAAAGGTAACAACTTATAAATATTGGTGGTGATGATTCACCAAAGTACAAGAGCTGGAAAGTGTTAAAAACCAATGTTTGCCACCTTAAACCAAGACTCACTCTCTGACTGTAATATCCAGCTATTTATATTAGGTAAGCAAACTATGACATGGTGAATTACTTTTAGCCTTAAATCCTGAACAAATTACCTTGAGACACCTTGTTTGCCCATTGTAATAAATTTTCTCTGGTACAGTAATTCATCGTTTTATCTGATATCAACGCATACAATATTCAGATGGGAAGCTGTATGATGATTGCCTCCTGTGCATCACACAACCCTTCAACATATTTCCTTGAAACACCACTCATTATGTGTTAACAGTTATATTAGTTTTAAAATCATTGAATTGGAGAGTGTGAGTCTTTCCTGACGAAACTGTTTTCAAGTCCTGTGTGGGCAGGTTTTAATAGACAGTATTTGTATCCTCTGTTTTGAGCTGGATGCAAGGCTTAAATGGAGGAATTCTTTGCGTGTGTAAATGTATTCCCCTGCAAGAGGCTGTACTTCGTTAATTCTTCATCCATATTTAATTTTCACCTATTTGCAGATAATTCTAACCTGCTTTATTCTCACAGAAATTTACAACATCTTCAGCAAACTATTAATCAGGAAATTGATAAGATTTAATTAAGACCCGGCTTTGTGCAAACAAACTTTCTCTTAAATTTGATAAAACACATTTTGTAATATTTCATCCCTATTCAAAGAAAACTTAATTATTCTATGATAATTGAAATAGATGGTAAACCAGTTAATAAGTGCAACAGCATTACAGTATTTAGGAATCTTATTAGACTGTCACCTTAACTGAGAGAACAATTTCAACAAAATCCAAAAAGGTATCCAGAGGTGTTGGTGTCTTTTCTAAGGTGAGGCATTTAGTTAACATAAAAATTTTAGTTCAATTATACCATGCTATTATTCTTACCATGCTATTATTCTGCCCTTTCTTTCTTACAGTTGTATAGTTTGGGCGAACACCTATGATACTAACATAAAACCACTTTACATATTGCAAAAGAAAGCTATCAATCTATGTATGAGCATAGCAAAACCAAACTAAGTGGCTGATCTGGCCAATCACAACAAACATCTCAATAAAGAATCAGAAGCAATGTGAATATGAAGCAAGTCACCCACCATGGGTTTTGGTTGAAGTTCTTAAAGTTATTGGTTGAGGAAGCGAGAGGTCCTTTTTTTAAAGAGTGTGATATATTTTTTATGTATTTATTTAAATTTTGCCTAGTTCCTGTACGGCTTTCTCCCAGGCCCTCACCATCAATTCCTTTCGGTGACATATCCGAGGCGAACAGCCGGTACCACGTGATCCGGAATGAATTGACCAAGAAGAAACAGAGAGAGGCCTTGGAACTAGGCAAGGTTAAATTGATAAGTGCGATATGCCAAAACCAAAGATGGAACAAATTGTAATTGACATTCAGTGAGCTGTCTTACACAAGTTAAATTCAAAAGTTTTTGTTCAACTCATGTCCTGCCGCAATAAACACTGATATTAAAGTATTCTCTTTGAACTGAAGAGACTTCACAACCAATAGATAAGAAAATTAATTGCAATTAAACGTTCTTCCAGGCATCCTTTGTTTGAACAATCACTCTTACGAAAAACTCAGTTCATTGGCCCCACATGGCACAAGGCTCTGTTATTTCATGGATGGGGTCCATTGTTTCTCTTGTTTATTTATTGCTTTCTCAGCCAATCCTGTGAGATGTTCCAAGAGCTTTGTGATGCTCCAATAAAGATGGTGAGTCAGGGACCAACCCAATCTTCTGTGGAACTCTGAGGGATAGAAGTCAACAACAAAAGGATGGTTCACGTTAGTTAGAGACACAGCTTGGCCTGTAAATGGAAACAAAAAGAAATCACTGCAGAAGACAAATAAAAGTTAACAACAACATCACTGCAACAACAATCTTTATTACATCTATTATACTGTTAGCGTTTCATTTTTTAGAAGTATGTGAGAGCTATAAAGGAGAAAAGAAATTAAGCTAAGCTATTACAGTTTAAAGGTGTCTACTGTAGGGGTAGCCTCCCACGCAGTCGCTTTTAGGGGACTCGTATTTCACCTCCTCCCCACTAACGCCTGCTTACCTGAAGCCAACATTCCTTTCCTGCCGCTTAGCCAATCACATTTTACCTACTAAATTCTGGAAGGTTGACCTTGACCTCAGGACGCTTTTTGCGGGATAGTTGCGGAGACAGAGCTTGAGCGAGTTCTGATCACTGTATGCTCTACGTTCAAAATTCCCTGTTTAAATGTTTACTACAGTATCAACTGACTTGAATTTAAGAATTTGTGAGAGGAAATAGCGTTAATATTTTCGTCAATATGCCGATTTGTTACGGAAAGTCGCTTATTTATCAAGCAAGCTTTGCCTTCAATCTTCAATAATTTTATCCTCGCCACTGGTTATGTTGTAGCTGCTGTGTCACCTCTCGTAAATTTGATGAAGGGCCAAGCAGTTATTTAAGAAGTATTGGCATATCTTCGGTTAGTCTGAGTGATTTGGAGGAAGGAAACTTTGCCATCGGTAGACCATAGCGTGCAGTGGATCGAGAGAGCTTCTAAATACTAAACTACATAATTTTACCGTCCGCTTCTCGTGAACTGAAGAAAAAAGTACGAATTGGCGCAGTCTATGCCATTGGTCAAGTAAGCTGAAGCCACTCAAAAGGCACTAAGGCCACAAGGTAGCGGGCATTACCCCTTAAATCTACCAAAGCAAAGATTGAGCCCAAGCATTAGCAGCCATGGACAGCTGTTTCGGCCTTGTTAGGCCTCGTCAGCATGGCTTAGCTAATGCTCAGGCTCAAGAACCCACATATCTATAAAACAAGCAATGAAAACGTAAAGCTTGTGGGATGTGGCTGGAGTGACAAGGATACTTCACAAATTAATGTGATCAAGTAAGCTGAAGCCACTCAAAAGGCACTAAGGCCACAAGGTAGCGGGCATTACCCCTTAAATCTACCAAAGCAAAGATTGAGCCCAAGCATTAGCAGCCATGGACAGCTGTTTCGGCCTTGTTAGGCCTCGTCAGCATGGCTTAGCTAATGCTGTACTTGAGCCTGAGCATTAGCTAAGCCATGCTGACGAGGCCTAACAAGGCCGAAACAGCTGTCCATGGCTGCTAATGCTTGGGCTCAATCTTTGCTTTGGTAGATTTAAGGGGTAATGCCCGCTACCTTGTGGCCTTAGTGCCTTTTGAGTGGCTTCAGCTTACTTGATCACATTAATTTGTGAAGTATCCTTGTCACTCCAGCCACATCCCACAAGCTTTACGTTTTCATTGCTTGTTTTATAGATATGTATAATTATATAATTTGTTAAATTTAAATTAAGCTCATCGCCAATTGATGAGCCTGGGAACTGGTGCCTTAAAAGTTAGCGGGGAAGGGCCTGAGGTAATCCAGGCACAGCAGGGAGGTATCCATGGCAACCTTGCAAGCGGGAACCACCCCAGCAGCAGCCGCTAACACTCTGGCACCGTCACACTGAAACTAGTCCAGTGGAAATACTTACCTAACCCGAAACTTAATTCTGACGTCAAGTTGCCCTTTGGGAAGGGAGGGCAGGGCTAATGAATCCGCAAAGATTCGCTCACAAAAACACTGATCACAGCGATCGCAAGAGATCCCCACAGATCATGTGCAAACTGAGCAAGACCGCTGCAGCATTAGCTTGAGATTAACCTTGCCTACCGGTAAATTACATTGAGCCACATTTTAAATTGAATTTTTTCAAGGAGCTATGTCATGATCATTATTGTGCTTTGTTGGTCAAATTGGAACTAGGTAACTTCAAATATTATTGATCATAATCAAAATGCCCCTGGAACACCAATCGTGGTGCAAAACTCTAGATTTGGAACAGCTTTCCCACTCAAGCTAAAAATCAAACAACTTTGAAGTCTTTTAAAGAATCCCTGCCGGCAAACTATTTCTATTTATAATACCAATCTGATGTTTTCAAAGTAATCGCTCCACATTCTGGTCACATTTCAAGGTCCTAAAATTTGGAATTCTCTCCCTACTTCAATTACAGTACCTATTCAGCAAGTGTTCTTACATTTAAGAAAAAGATGTTAGAATTTTTATTTAACAGTCTTGAATCTGTCATGCCACACTCACACAGTACCAAATTTTAATCTAACATTGTCCATTGAGGTGGCCTCTCCTATAAGCCTTGTGGTTTCCTGAGGTCTCCTCACCACTAACTTAGGTATAATACTAGTAATTGTTATATACCTAGACTTTCACCCAACAAAACGAGCACTGCGATTGGTCACTTGTCCCTGACCAAATTCAAATGTATCCCGATTGGGATACAATTCCGCAGTTGTTGCCCGTGTGCAGGATACAACTGTCGACAGCACATGATTAGAGCATGACTAAAAAGTGGCATGATCTTCAGCACATGCTCATGTCAGCTTGATTGACGAAGGCAGACCAGAGAACACTGCCAATTTTCAGTTTAAACCAACGATAATACAAAAGTTATGGAACCTGAGACTAGAAGGAAACATTTTTCTCCAGTATCAGCTGAAGAAATTCAGCATCTAATAGGAAGAAAAGATTCGGAAAATACAAAAAAGGCATATTCTACTTTTTCAGGTACTTTTAGCCATTTGTACATTATTCATTCAGCAGGCCTGTGAACAAAGACGTGTTCTTGTAGTGCCGTCTTTGTTTGTTTGTCAGTTCATTTTGCAGTGGTTGTTGAAGGGAAAGTCTCGGTATAATTATAACAAAGCACTTAATGTATGATCCCTCGGGAAACTAGTTAGTTTATTTGTTTTCCCTCGAGTCCTGATGTTTCCCTCGACTACGTTTCGGGAAACATCAGGACTCTCGGGAAAACAAAACTGACTCTTTCCCTTTGGACCATACATTAAGTGTATAATAATTATTATGAAGATGGCAAATAAATAATTAAATACATAGTGATTCTTTTACTGTAGAATTTAATTGTAAATACATGGCTCGATGGAAGAGCATATTTTACTTCTGCATGTAAATTGATACCATGTTTAAATGAGCATGATAATGATGATGACCAAAAGCAAGATACAGTAAACACCTGCATATAATATACCTGCTATGATTGTGGGGTTCAGGCTGATCAAGTTCTAATGAAATGGTTCCTTAGTGAGAAATCAGCCTGAAAATATTCTAAAATTTGTTTCAGAAATACAATGCATTAATGCATTACAAAGGTTTAATTAACATACGTTTTATTACTTACACTAAAAAAATTCAAATAAAAAATAAATAAAATATCAGAGGATTTGAGGCACTACCGGTCAGCTTTTTACCTCACTGAATTTGGATTATTTTAGACTTTTGGGTAAATGAGAAAAGTGTGTCTAGTTAATTGGGGTTCAATTTGCCTACTAATGAGCAGATATTTTAAAACTTGCTATAATTTGACACAAGAAGAATCAATATATTCAATAATGATTAAGAAAGATTCATAGCTATGTAAATGTCTGTGTAGCGAGACGATGAAAAGTGTAAAATTTCGAGTTCTCGCAAGGTGAAATCCGAGCTTCTGGTAGGATGACCGTTTTTCGTGGCTTTCTGCCGTTAAATATCGAATATTTAAAAAAACTAACCTTATATCCTTCAAACTGTAGTACAGATGTATACAGCACACTATAGTTAGTAGTTTAATATCAGTTACTGTATTACTTTGTTATTCTAGCACCATCTTTCTTTTTATATAACATGTTTTATTTATCAGGCTGAATTGGTTCTTATATATATAATTTTATGGTGCTTTATTTGCCAACTTCTTACATGCAGTTGTTTACTGTATCAAGCTATTTTTGCAAAAGGGAAGCAAACCATAATCTGTTTTGGATACTTCACAAATTAATGTGATCAAGTAAGCTGAAGCCACTCAAAAGGCACTAAGGCCACATGGTAGCGGGCATTACCCCTTAAATCTACCAAAGCAAAGATTGAGCCCAAGCATTAGCAGCCATGGACAGCTGTTTCGGCCTTGTTAGGCCTCATCAGCATGGCATAGCTAATACTCAGGCTCAAGTACCCACATATCAATAAAACAAGCAATGAAATCGTAAAGCTTGTGGGATGTGGCTGGAGTGACAAGGATACTTCACAAATTAATGTGATCAAGTAAGCTGAAGCCACTCAAAAGGCACTAAGGCCACATGGTAGCGGGCATTACCCCTTAAATCTACCAAAGCAAAGATTGAGCCCAAGCATTAGCAGCCATGGACAGCTGTTTCGGCCTTGTTAGGCCTCATCAGCATGGCATAGCTAATACTCAGGCTCAAGTACCCACATATCAATAAAACAAGCAATGAAATCGTAAAGCTTGTGGGATGTGGCTGGAGTGACAAGGATACTTCACAAATTAATGTGATCAAGTAAGCTGAAGCCACTCAAAAGGCACTAAGGCCACATGGTAGCGGGCATTACCCCTTAAATCTACCAAAGCAAAGATTGAGCCCAAGCATTAGCAGCCATGGACAGCTGTTTCGGCCTTGTTAGGCCTCATCAGCATGGCATAGCTAATACTCAGGCTCAAGTACCCACATATCAATAAAACAAGCAATGAAATCGTAAAGCTTGTGGGATGTGGCTGGAGTGACAAGGATACTTCACAAATTAATGTGGCCTTAGTGCCTTTTGAGTGGCTTCAGCTTACTTGATCACATTAATTTGTGAAGTATCCTTGTCACTCCAGCCACATCCCACAAGCTTTACGATTTCATTGCATAATCTGTTTTGGCTAATAATTTTTTCCTCAGCACAAGAGGAGAATTTCAAAACGTTGGTCCAACTTTTTTAAGTTGCAATCCATTTCAATCCTTGCCATCCTAAGCCAAAGATGCTTATTTATAGTTACTATAATTGGTAAAATAATTTTAAACACAAATGTCTTCTTCAGCTTTACAAAGTATTATTGAACTCATGACATAGCTCCTTTAAAAGCCACTGACTAAGTGTGAAATAACTCCAATAATCCACAAAAACAACAAGTCTAGCAGATTGCATACAGACCCAAGAGATTTATTCTCCATGAATGCTCCAAGAGACAAATGATCAAAACATCTACCGGTAACATTGTGGCCTTTTTACAAATTGGGGCTACCTCTCTGTTTCTAGACAAAAACAGCTAGGACACAAACAAACTGGGTAAGCATTACCATGCTTGGCAGACACTAACCAGGGTAATGAGGTATGGGTCATAAAATACTGTAATCTTTTTTTTTTTTTTGCCATTTTGTTAATTACAATTTTTTTTGGTTAGGTGCAGATTTTTCCAGCGATAATAGCTTTGAAAGCTTGGCCTCCGATGGTGACTCTCCTGGTTGGCCGTTACATACTTCTGGTCCCTCCAGTTTTGGTGATCAAGAAAGAAAGAAATCAACAGAAAGGAAGCTTAAATTCTTGTCGATGAATTGCAATCAGGCCTCAAAAGCAACTCAAAGAAAGCTGCATTTAACTCTATGATTGACTTACACCAACCGGATGTCATCTTGGGCTGTAAAACGAAAATCCATCCATCTGTCCCCACATACTCCATCTTTCCTGATACATACAACATTTACCGTAAAGATAGATAGTTATCAGGAGGTGATGTGTTTATTGCAGTCAGGAAGAGCCTTATCGCAGTGGAGGAATCTTTGATGGATGGATGATGGATAGTTTATTAATTCAATACATAGCAGCCCAAGGGCTGAATTGTGTATTTACAAACTAATTACATGTACGGTAATTAAATACAATAAATACCATTTAAAATAAGCAAAATGAATGATATATAAAATTTCAATTAAAAACAAAAATAAATATTAAATTACTAGTATTCTGTTTGAAAATTTCAACTAATTATACTTGATACTCGAGGCCATCATAAATTAGTGTCAAAGACAGATAGATTTAAGAACACTTTAAAAGTGTTCTTAAAACAATCTGTCTTTGACACTAATGGGTGTGAAATTATCAGAGTCGCAATACAACTTGTCAGACTGAAAAAATTATTTCTAGCCAGCTTCTATAGGCCTTCACCTGGTCATCCATTACTGCTTCACTTGCTGGACAACTCTCTTAGCAAGTTGTTCTCTGCAGCTTTATCCCCCCGGCTTATCTTGGGAGGTGATTTCAATTGAAGGCCTCGGTGCATAACCATCCTATGTCGAATTTTGGGTTGTTTTTCGATTTTACCGGGATTTGCCCGAATTGTTGCATGTAAACTGCAATTCGATTGAAAGAAGATGTAATGCAACTTGCAAACCACTCCCATGGAAAGTTGGTTTCTTGGTGTACGTAAGAAAAAATGCATTTCTGGATTCTGGATGAATCAGTCAAAAAAATACCATACAATGTGTTTCCATCGAATTGCAGTTCACATGCAGAAATTCAGACAAATCCAAGCAAAATCGAAAAACGACTCAAAATTCGACATAGGATGGTTATGCTCCGAGGCCTTCATATCTTTGGTGCAGTATGCTAATTAACAATGCCCATGGGTATTCTTTGCGTGAAAGACTAAGCGCCAAATGCTCGTAACCGATTTAAGAGAACACAGAACGTTTCTGTTCAGTTAGACGTAATGCGCAATGTGTCGTTTTTGCTGAATCATAACACTCGACAAGCTCGCTTGGCACGAAAACAGTGCACAATATTCGTGGTTGACTTAAAAAAAAAAAGCACACAATAGCCTTGGTTAATCTCAGGTCAGCGCGCAAAGATTTTGTCCGACCTGAAAACAGCACTCACTCCGAAGAGATTCAGGGTTATTGTTGGGTTTAGGTTGGACTTAACATTAGGGCTAGAGCGTCGGCTAGGGCTAGGGATAGGGTTAGGGATAGGGTTAGGGACATGGTTAGGGTTAGTGTTGATGTTAACGTCAACGCTAGCGTTAAAGCGCGGTTCATAACGAGCCAGAGATAACCGGAAGTTAAAAAATCTCCCAAGTCTGGTTGCTAAGGAGTGACGTTATAGGTCTGCATTAGAGCCGTCAACGTACTTCATTAGTGGTTTCACTGCAGGAGCATCTTAGCACACCTTGAACGAAGTATTGTTTTTGCGCTTCAGCGGCAGAATTTAATTTACCGGCACGCGGCACGCTTACGCGTTGTTCTTATGGCATTTTATGGTGTTGAAGATTCATAGTTGCGTTACTCATGGTTGCGTGAAACTTGAAAAACAGGAAATTCATATCGTGACAAGGATCGTGGTAGTAATTGACAACCAGCAGATTAATGTAAGTAAGTTTGAGCGACAAGTTGATCACGTGAACATAGAATACATGGACAATGAGGATTGATCCGCAAAGAGAGAGTCGAGAAAAAACGTGTTCGGTGACGGTCGAGAATTTTGTGAGCTTTGTAACGAATAAAAGATATCTGAGACGAGACTAGTGTTGGGTGAACTGTTGATTTCCAACAATGGTTTCACTTGTACGATAAAACGCTAGTTTTGTCAAATGTTATGCTTTAGCGATTCGTTGAGATTTTCGAGGGGATAATCGGCATATCTCGGTATGTGATGGACAAAAATTACAGAGAGTGACGCCTTCTCAGGATGAAATTCTGTTTTATCGGGTGATTTCATTGACGTGCAATGGACTTTGGTAAGTTGTAACTATATTTTAAGCCGAAGTAAATCGCCTTCAGACAATTTTAAAAGCGGAAATACGAACGTAAGAGGTAAGATCGACGTAACTTTCGATTTTGTTACATTGGTACGTTTGGTAGGAATCGCCCTTGACATTATCCCTGGGATTACATTCTAATGTAAATTTTCTGTAAGATTTGATTGAGTTGGAATTCCTTTGGTTTCGGACCATTCTTGAGCGGTAATCTTTCTGTTCAAGCGTATTTATGTATATGTAGCAAAGTTCATGTATATTCCGGCGGCAAATTAATTATATTCTGGCGGCAAATTAAATATGAAGCCGCGAAATACGCGCGCACTCGTCATCGATACACGATAATGAAGATCGGGCTGGTGGGGGGGCGCGGAAGTGGGCGGCTCCTTATTTTGTCTTTATAACTGGATATGGATACTTATATCTTTTACATAGCTGCTCTCTGTCAAAGCACAAAATATTTTATCTGGCGACTATTTCTTCCACTTATGGTGGTGATTAAAATAGTGGCAGTTTGAAAATTGAAAATTATCGTTGGAGAATATATTATCGTCCAGAAACAACTTCTGAAAGCCTTTTCAAACTACCAAGGAGTTTAGGACTCTGTGTTTGTTTGTGCGTGGAAAATAGCAATAGTAAAATATTCAAGTGATTAAGCATATGTAACTTGCAGATAAAATTTAGGCAAATGTTCTATATTTTTTCTGGTTCATTCAGGTTGAGGTCCTGGCATCACTGTATGCCTGAGTGCTTCTGGGATATATAACATGAACAGTTTTTTTTAATGCAGATAAAAATCCAGGCAAATGTTCTATATCTTTCTGGTTCATCCAGGTTGAGGTCCATGGCATCACTGTATGCCTGAGTGCTTCTGGGATATATAACATGAACAGTTTTTTTTAATGCAGATAAAAATCCAGGCAAATGTTCTATATCTTTCTGGTTCATCCAGGTTGAGGTCCATGGCATCACCGTATGCCTGAGTGCTTCTGGGATATATAACATGAACAGTTTTTTTTAATGCAGATAAAAATCCAGGCAAATGTTCTATATCTTTCTGGTTCATCCAGGTTGAGGTCCATGGCATCACTGTATGCCTGAGTGCTTCTGGGATATATAACATGAACAGTTTTTTGAAACGTAGATAAAAATCTAGGCAAATGTTCTATATCTTTTCTGGTTCACCCAGGTTGAGGTCCATGGCATCACCGTATGCCTGAGTGCTTCTGGGATATATAACATGAACAGTTTTTTGAAACGTACATAAAAATCTAGGCAAATGTTCTATCTTTTCTGGTTCACCCAGGTTGAGGTCCATGGCATCACCGTATGCCTGAGTGCTTCTGGGATATATAACATGAACAGTTTTTTTTTAATGCAGATAAAAATCCAGGCAAATGTTCTATATCTTTCTGGTTCATCCAGGTTGAGGTCCATGGCATCACTGTATGCCTGAGTGCTGGGATATATAACATGAACAGTTTTTTGAAACGTAGATGAAAATTTAGGCAAATGTTCTATATCTTTTCTGGTTCACCCAGGTTGAGGTCCATGGCATCACTGTATGCCTGAGTGCTTCTGGGATATATAACATGAACATTTTTTAAAGTGCAGATAAAAATCTAGGCAAATGTTCCATATCTTTTCTGGTTCATCCAGGTTGAGGTCCTGGTATCACTGTATGCCTGAGTGCTTCTGGGATATATAACATGAACAGTTTTATGAAGTGCAGATAAAAATCTAGGCAAATGTTGTAAGTAGGTTTAATGACCAAAACGTTTTACCTTTGGTACATTTCTTTGCAGAACAATAACGCGTTCGGATGACTGTATTTTTCGAGAACGTTTTCCTTACTTTAATGTCCTTCAGAGTAATTTAGTCCTTGGACAGTTCGCCAGCATTTTCCAAGTTAAACAAATTTTAACAATTGGGAAAGAATTAGAAAAAGGAGAAGTTATATTTTGAAATGATGATTTCGATACCGTCGCCGTTGTCGCTTTTCCTGCCAAGGTCGGTTTCGGAAGTCGAATACTGAAACTTCCACTTCGACGTTTGCCGAGATTATTGAGGAATTATTCAACGAGAATTTGATCAGTTCCTAGGGAAATCGTACGGATAGTAAAAGTTCTGTTCATGGGCACGCAGCGATATCACATATTGAAGCGAATTATTTTAGCTCAGTGATGTTAATTTACTTTCACGGTGTTCAAGAAGGGTAATAATTGCAGACTGATTTGTGTAAATTACTCGCAAATATGTTCACTATTACCATGTATTGCAAGTATGTTTGATTTAGGAATACGAGCGAATTTTAATTAGCGTTCAAAAGAGATATATCTCCCTCCAAAAACAAAACACATTAGGGCCGTTTATACAAGAGAAAATAAGCCGCGGCTTACTCTGGCCACAGCTTACATAAGACGCGAACACTCCGTATAAATGGTACAAAATCTACGTTCACGGCTTTCTCAAGCTGCGGCTTATCCTGGCCTAGCTTGGTGTTTTTACTCGTAAAAATGGTTCCTTTCGCGTCTTATGTAAGCCGCGGCCAGAGTAAGCCACGGCTTATTTTTTTCTCGTATAAACAGCCCTATTATTTTTCCCATATTGCATGCGAAAGAGAAACAAAGAAAACTCGAGTCTTTGGTTGTAATTTAGTGCTATTTTCTGGAACCGGTGAGCCTACCTCAAGAGTAATTCATCAAAGCCAAAACAAACTATTGGGTATCGTTTTCCCGTTCCCGCAGTCACTTTTCGTGTGCATCAGGTCTAAAGATAGAATTTAATTAAACTCTCGCCATAAATAAACGTTTACGTTTAAGGATTATGACAGATAAGCGTGAACATTGACGCCCCATATCAAACAGAAACGAGTGCCAGAAGCGATTGGAATGTTCAGAGTAGCTGGATATCCTGCTGAGATTGGTGGCAAATTGCCCCCTATCTCAGCGGGATCCAGAGGTATTTTTGTGGTTGCTAAGAACCTCTGGCTCGTTATGTTTGAGTCCGAATCAGCTTGACTTAAGGGTTCGTCCGAGTCGAAAACAGCGCCTAGTTGCCTTGGTTGACTCTAAGTTCTTTCGGAAAGGCTTTGGCCGATATAACACAGGGCTAAAGTCGGTTGTTTGTCTTAAATACAGCGTACATCTTAAATCCAGCGTACAAAAACCTCGGTTGATTCTAAATCAGTGCGCAAAAAGCTTGCCGACGGCTGAAAAATCACAAAATATTAAAGACGGCTGTTTTGACTTGAAGAAACTTTTTGCCAAGACAACTCCTATTGGTGACCTACAGCAAAAATTTGAGTTAATCAGATGTTCTAGAGCAAAAATTGAGAGTCCTAAGAGTACACTGTTTTCCGTCATGTTTCGTTTACTCAGAACGCTGTGTTGCGTAGTAAATTAAAACTTGCGCGTGGTTTCGTCAGTTGAAACGTTTTTGATGGATTCATTTTCATCGTCAAGTGGAAAACAATGGAATGAAAATCTTATAAAAATTAACGTAAATGACGACAGTGAAAGAATTTGACAGAAATACTTAACTCTTTTGTGAAATTAACTTGGCTCCAAAACGTATAAAAATTTGCATGAAATTCAATCCCTTTATCACGCGTGATGGATTGTCTCATCACAATGACTGTAGTCGCGCACAAATGTTTATCTCGCGTGAGAATACTTTTTGCTGTACTTTATTAGCCTCCATAGAAGCAAAAAAACGAGGCGATCAACGCAAAAGTGATTTCTGTGTTAAAATTCGGCAGCGTGTTTACCAAATATTCATTCTCACTTGTTTATCAGTCACGGATATGTCACGAACCAACAAGCGCGGATGTTACGGCAATTCACCGGTTTCGCAGAGGTTGTTGGTTCGAATCCCGTACAAGCGGTTTTTTTTTTCCGTTTTGTTTTGTTTTGTTTTGTTTTTGTTTGTTTGTTTGTTTTTTTTTTGGTTTCACTACTGCTTAAGTTGTGTTCCTAACTGCGGCGATCGTTCACGTTATAATCCGTTGTTTACGTACATCTGATTCACACAGACGAATCGCGAGGAGTACCGCTTAATATTGCTTTGAATGTTTGCCGTGCGCGCCAATGCAACTCTTTTCCATGGATTGTGTTCAAGATACTCATCGAAAACGGGCAGACTTCACTTCGAGCCGAATGAATTTTCGGTAGCGTTTCCGAAGTTCGACCAACTATTTCACGGCTAACAGTAAAAGCAAGCTGCGATTTCATGTCACGATTGGTTTCAAAAAATGCGCTCTTCAAAATTAATGAACAATGGAAACCTCGGTGCAGCAGCTAGACAGTTTTCAAAGTTATTTTATAAGGTAGAGTTTTTACTGAAAACAAGTAATAATCTGCCCCAACCCACCGCCCCCCGCGAGAGGTTTTGACTTCAGACAGCGCCCTGTTTGACCGCAATGAATTCTGGGATCATTGTCTGCTGCAAGTGCGAAGAACAACAACTCTTCAAACATACACTTTTCGCCCTAAACTCCAAAAACCACTCTCGCTTTCCCAGCTTTTAGCACCGCAACCTTTGAGAAATGGAACAAGACTAGCAACGACGCGCCGCTTTTGAGGCGAGAGTTGTTTTCAGACTTTTTCCGCCTGGCTTCTACTCTGTACCCCAAAACGCTAATATCTCATCGTGATTTGGTAAGCACAGAGAAAACGCTAACTGGATTCTTTCAGAAGCGTTAAGAACTTGCGGATCTCCAGACTTTTCATGACGTCTTTCGATCACCAAGCGGGAAGGCAAACCGATAATGCAGTTAATACGTAGCGATCCGCAGCTCCAGCACTCACGTAAGTTTCGTATCCGATGAGCTTAATCGATGTTTTAACCGCCAAATTTATAGTCTACGTCACACTATCAAACAATCCTTTCTACCCGTCAATCATTTCACGTCCAGTTTTAGTTGTACTCCTCACAAATGTTCACATAATTCACGTATGAATATTAATACGGTACGCATACAAATGAGCTTCACTTCAATTGAAGGCCTCGGTGCATAACCATCCTATGCCGAATTTTGGGTTGTTTTTCGATTTTGCCGGGATTTGCCCGAATTGTTGCATGTAAACTGCAATTCGATTGAAAGAAGATGTAATGCAACTTGCAAACCACTCCCATGGAAGGTTGGTTTCTTGGTGTACGTAAGAAAAAATGCATTTCTGGATTCTGGATGAATCAGTCAAAAAAATACCATACAATGTGTTTCCATCGAATTGCAGTTCACATGCAGAAATTCAGACAAATCCAAGCAAAATCGAAAAACGACTCAAAATTCGACATAGGATGGTTATGCTCCGAGGCCTTCAATTGCAGCGGGATTGACTGGTCATGTGATGATCAGTATGGCCACCCTCTCAAAGCCTGTGAGCAAGCCCTCTTAGAAGTCTCTGACAAATATGGTCTATCTCAGCATGTTCACTCACCAACTCGGCCATATTTCAGGCCGCCTGTTGGACCTGGTTTTTGCATCACATCCTGCAGTCATCCAGGCATGTCATGTTGTGTATTAGCGACCATGATGCTGTTCTATTTAAAGTTAATGTCTCCTAAGCGTCCCCGAAACCACTGAGGAACATACTGCAGTATGATTCATAAAGCTGACTTTGATGGCCTAAGATCTCATCTATCCTTGTTTGCCACTACATATCTCGACTCCGACCCTGTTTAATAACCGGTTCATCGATGAGAACTGGAATATTATTGTTGAGGGTATAAAAGAGGCAATCAACAATCATATTCCACATAAGATGTCTAAAGCAAAACATCACCTCGAAAGCATGATGAATAAGCGTGACCGAGCTCATAAGAGCTAAACGTACTGGCAAGCCTGAACACAGGAAAGCCTATAAACAGCTTTGTAATGCTACTCTCGAACGCATCCATGTCATGCACGAGAAATATGTAAATGAGATAATGGGTGGTCTTCAACCAGCAGACTTTGGCAATACTATTGGCAGAGGTGTCAAAAGGGCGTGGTCATATCTTAAACTCCTCCGCGCTGAATTGACTGGCATTCCAACTTTGTTTTGGAATAACTGAGTTTGCGCCTCCGATTGAGCCAAAGCTGAGGCCCTGCGTCAACAGAGTGTGAAAGTGTCTTGACATGTGAGGACATGAGACATGCGAGGACATGCGAGGACTTATGTGCCACACCGTCACTTGGCCCGTCGCTTCATCCTGATATCCTGGAACTAACTGTGTCTGAGATAGACGTGATGAAATTATAGCAGAAAATTGACACCAGCAAAGCCACAGGTCCAGATCTTATCCCGGCTAGAATCCTTAAAGATGCTGCCATAGAACTAAACTCCTATTTTTAACTCCTCTTTTCCAACAGTCCTACGACTCCAGTCTCTTACCGGCTGGCTGGAAAAAAGCTAACGTTTCTGCAATTTATAAAAAAGACCCAAAATCTGATCCAAAGAATTACAGACTAGTTTCTCTGACCACCTTAACTTGTAAGGTTATGGAGCACATAACATTGTACTCACCTATCCCGCCATCTTTCAATGAACTCCAGTTTTCAACATGGCTTGTCTTGCGATACTCAGCTGATATAAGTTATTCACGAATGGGCCAAGGTTCTCACTATTCACAGCCAAGTTTATGTCATCTTTTTAGACTTTGCCAAGGCCTTTGACTCCGTACCCCATGAGAGGTTGCTACTCAAGGCTCGTCATTATGACATTCGTGGCAAGCTAAATGAGTGGTTGCGTGACTTTCTATCTGATCGTTGGCAATGCATTGTGGTTAATGGGTCATGCTCCGAATGGTCAACTGTGTCATCAGGTGTCCAACAGGGTACTGTTCTTGGGCAGGTCCTGTTCCTTCTGTATATAAACGACCTGTTCACAGGCATATTATCCGAAGTTAGATTGTTTGCTGTAATACAGTTTTGTTCCGGTATTTGCAGTGACCTTAAGATGTTAAACAACTCTTAAAATACCTTTTACCTGGCTTATCTTTAATCGATTTCCTTAATTCTTGGGACATGATAACGGTTGTCTTCATTGTTAAAGCCCACTGTTGAAAATGAAAACAATGAAATTTGAATGAAAATAAAGTGCAGGAGAACAATACAAAACATTTGCTTAGTAACCATGCGGAAATTTACAGAGGGAAGCCTGGACACTGGAGTAGCTGACCAACATTGAAGGGTTCGCTTTCCCATCAGCTGTGCGTATGGAGGCCATCGATCAGAGAAAAACTTGTTGATAAACGAGAGTTTAACAACCCCAAGGATAAACACGCCATGCAAGTAATGAAAGGCAATGAAACAGTCAGCCATTTGCCTCGCATGTGACTCCCATACAGCATGGTATTTTCTCCCACATAGTGAAGAGATCAGTGTTGAAGTGATTGGTTGAAGACGACATTGTAAGCAGCTTTGTGGAAGTATGGAGATTCCATGCACATTAGAGTTTAGAACTACTGGTGAACAAGATTCAGGTTTAGAACCTGAAGATACAAACGGATCCTTTAGGAGCCGCCATTTCTACTGAAAGCAAATGAATGTGTTTAATTTTTATTTACTGAAGGTGTTTAGTGCTATTTGTGACCCCATAGAAGCCAGTCGACTCCCTCTGAAAGCAATGGTCTTGTATATAAGCCGCACCCACAATTTTGAGCCCAAAATTTCCGGAAAAAGATGCGGCTTATACAGTTTTTACGGTGTTACAAGTATTTAGGCGTTTCCATCACAAGCTCCCTCATCTGGTCTCTGCAATGCGAGGAAGTCAGAACAAAGGCCAATAAAATGTTGTGTGTTCTCCAGTGGAACCTTTTATCCTGAGATCATGTTGCAAGCCTATGCTAGCCTGTTCCGTCCAATTGCGGAGTACGCAAGTGTTGCTTGGTCACCACATAAAGATATTTCTGCCATTGAGTCAGTATCCAATGGAGAGCTACCCGCTATGTCCTGAATGACTACTCTTGTAACAGTAGCATCTCTGCTATGCTAGCAGACCTGAACTGGCAATCGCTTGAGGAATGCCGTATCATCAATGATTTGACACTGTTCTATACAGCCTGGTTTCCATATGATCGTCCGGATCGTCCGGATCGTCCCAGTCGTCTTAAAAAATGTTCAGACGATCGGGACGATCATATGGAAACGCTACCCAGACGATCGCAAACGACCCGGACAACTGAGACGACCTTGATTGCTTGGATAGAATTGAGTTCTATCCGGACGATTGGGACGATCGTGTAAATTTTGAAGCGATCATATGGAAACGCTCTCAGACGACTGAGACCATCGGGACGATCGAAGGCTATCCCAGAAGTCATCACTCTTATTTCACGTGCTCCACTTCAAAATGGCGGCAGAAAACAAGTATTTGAAGCGATCGAGACGATCATATGGAAACCAGCAATCGTCTCAGTCGCCCCAATCGTTTCGAAATTTTTGGAAACGACTGGGATGATCGGGACGATCCGGACGATCATATGGAAACCAGGCTTAAGATCAATTCCAATTTTGTGAATATCTCTTTCCCAGCTGAAATTAGTTTAGGTTTCCTGGGGACTAGGAGGTCGCACAATTATAAATTTATGCTCCTATCAGCTTCAGTAAATGCATATAAATATTGTTCTTCCCTAAAACAATTCCAGTCTGGAATGGTCTTCCTTTTTCAGTAGTACATGCATCATCTGTCAACCTGTTTAAAGCTAGTATTGTGCTTAATTAGTGTTATGTTATTAGCTTTCTGTTCCTATCAGCTGCTTGACTGTGTAATTAGTTGTTCTAGTGTATACCCAATTCAATGTAATTATATTTGTTTAGCTAGCTGTTGACCAGTCATTGCCAGATTAGTGTACTAACAGCAATTATCTCAATTAAAGATTAAAGATTTTATAGCACTAATTTGCCCAGAACCCTGCACATTGAGCGAGTGAGTTACTACTGTTGCTTATAATGTTTACATGGTTTAGTTTTCAGATATTCATCTAACTGGCTTTCTCCTTGGAACACAATAACATTCCAGAAATATTCACAGTAAGGTGTTCATGATTTCACAGGACAATCTACATGTACAGTTGTACTACAATCACAGGACAATCTACCGGTACACAGTATAGAAGTATAATTATATTGACCAAATTTCCATCCAGCATATTGTATTGTGAGGAAATGTGTGATCATTTAGTTAAAGTCTGCCAACTATTGGCCAAGCTTGGAAAACAGCAACGATGCATAATTTCAGCAGTAGTTTGCAAAAAGAATCATGTGGGTGGACTTTGTCTGTTTGATGAAACAATGTTTGCTTATTTAGCCACTGCATGTTCATGGTGACAAACATGGTGTTGGATAACAATATTTTGATTTTAATTAGTGATTTTCAGGTGTTCCTAAAGCCTGTACTGGACACACAAGTTGTTCAGTAATGGATCAAATTTAATAGCTTATATTGGAGACAACACATACAGGAATGCACCCCATTTTTGGTTTCTTGGCCATTGGCAGCATTAATATTAGCAACAACTTTGCTGATTCATATCAAAACTTACCGAAAAAGATGTTGGTACATCAGCACTGGGTTCTTTTTTGGTATTATAATGAAACCAAGAACCATCCTACTACAGCCATCCAAAGGATGTACATGTGTGACTCCAAAATCCTGTGCTATCTTTTCATTTTGGTCCATATGTAGCTTGTAACCAAAATAGGGAGCATGGTAGGGCACTGGATTTGTTCTGTCCAGCAAGTCATATGCTCGTTCCCTGTGGGCAATAGGGGAAACCTTCTTCAACATCTTTGAAATTCTTCTGACTGACTTCACGACACTGTGATATCGAAGGGCACTCTGCATCATACGCCTTCCATGCCCATACTGTAATAAGAAAACACAAATTTTGGCATGATGAACAGTACAAAATAAAGCACTATATCAAGAACCAAAAAACAATCTCACATGCTTTCAAGGCTTTGAAATCAGACTCCTAAAGTTCTAGAGTTTTTAAGACACATACAAATCCTGAATACAGTAGAACCTTGATTATCCAGACTCACTGGGACTGAGCTGAACAGTCTGGATAATCGAAGATATGAATATTAATGAGCCAAAACTTAAACTGAATGACTGAACTATTGGAGCGTGTAATTTCACTTAGAAACAAAGAACACCTGAGCAAATCAGAGCTCAGTGAAATACATTGCCGTAGTACGGCGGCGTGAGCTCAAAACATGTATAGATTTGTGTTTTTAAGTCAGATTGAACCGGAGGTTTCATTACTTAATTAAAGGAAAAAAAGTTTTGCTGTGTATCTTAAATATGTCTAATTAATATTCATGAAAAACTGGGACCAGCTAAGCAAGTCCGGATAATCAAAAAGTCTGGATAATCGAGGTTTGACAGTATACGTCAAGGAAACAAAAGTCCGTTCATAACGTTGTTACATGTTCAATCGCTTCCTATCTGATTGCGACATTTCATATTGGCTTACATGAATAACAGGCACAGAGGCCCGTTTGTCGACACATCTGTACAATATGGAATGCAACTGATTTTAATTCACAAAATACAACTTTACCTGCATAATATTTGACGTGACCATCTCCTCTAGGTGTTCGTAAGATATCCATCGTAATGATGTCACATTGATATCTCTCTCTTTGCAGAATTCGTGCACGAGCCATAAGCCCCCGCCTGGCGGACAAAAAACTAAGTTAAGCTTAAATAAACAATAAATTTGGCTTTAAAGGAAAATAAAAGATAGCTTAGATGTATAGCTTACCAGGAAAGAGAACACGGAGCTTTTCACTAATTAAGTTGCACGAATACCTCCGTTTAACTTGGCCTCTTAGTCGGCCTCTTATAAAATCTTTCGACTCCAGTAAAACTCATCGGCTCCAGTCTCTCACGAGTTGAGCCGTTGCCAAACTGTTTCCAGGCCACCTCTTTCCCACGAGTAAAATTGGTGTGAAGTGTTTACAACGCCACGTTTTAGATGGGGACAAGTCAATCGTGCTGTCGCGTTACCTGCGCAGTTTAGATGCGCATAAACAATTAGCGCGAACGTGCTCAGTTATTTATTCTGTTTATTTATTTGTTATTAGGGACGGACAATTATTTTTCTGGAGGGAGGCTATGGAAAATATTGAAAAAAATTGTTTGCAGGGCCTAAAAACACAAAATAAATTGCTTGCCAACATATGTATAAAAAAATAGTTTGCATAGAGGTCAGAGAAACTTGTAACCTATTAATGAAAAACAAAAATTCAAAACTGAAATTTAGAGTAAATGGATGTAGTTGTTTGTAGACAGGATACAGGGCTCCATTGAAATCAACATTTTATTTGACCAAATTGGAACACCAAATGTTGCATGAAATAAATAATTGAAATAAACAAAAGTAACACATTGGATCTTCAAATTGACCATGCACGAAAATAAACCCAAGTAGGGCATTTCAAAGTGGTCATGTTGGCAATAAAATCAAATAATAAATCAGTAAATAGCAGACCCTTTCCTTAAAAACAGTAACGTATTGCAGCAATTAAATATTAGTGTTTTATAAAGAAACAACAAGCTATTACTAGGAGCTTACATGTCTAACATAAATTGGGTATAGCTTTTCTGAAATTTTCTCCGAAAAATAGTTTAAAATATTGCGCTTTTCAATAACACAAAGACTGGGCAATTGAAATTAAAGCAACGGTTTCGCTTTTCACTGCCACCAATCATCATACTGTACGTCTCAGAAAATGAAAAAGATGAGTTCAGAGGTCTCAAAAGGTAACGTTCGCGGGCAGTGATTGGTGGATTTCCATCCGCTTTGTAGATTTCTCTTTTTCCAATTCGTTGCTCTCCGCCGTAAAATATTAAATTAAATAATGATTGAAGGCAGCAAAGAGAGCACCTCCTTTTTGTGTCAGAACGTGGTTAAAAAAGATTGGAAAAAAATTGTTTGCTGGAAGGTGCTGTTCCAAAAAATGTTTGCAGAGGTGCATACAAAAAAGAAAAAGTTTGCAGAGGAAAATTTTTCATACCCCCTCCAGAAAAATAATGATGTCCGTCCCTTATTACGTATTATTCTTACTACATCGTACAAGCAGTACCCAAGTTAAATGAAAATTAATAAACGTTGCCAGGAGCTAATGGGCTCCTGACGTTACGAGCATGTTATTCAGGCTAGGAATTCCAGATATCCGAAAGCAAACAGTTACAAGCAGCACGGAATCAAGGCCACATAATTCCAGAATACGAAATGCAAAATTTTAATTAACACCATAATTTGTAAATAAACATCGAGCATGGAATCGAGGTCACATAATTCCAGAATGCGAAATGCAGAATGCCAACACTATAATTAAAAACTAGACAGTAAGCATGGAATCGAAGCCACATAATTTCAGAATGCAGATTGCTGGATGACAATTCAATACCATAAATTTTATAAAACAAAATTCATACTACGAAACTAGCTTTTCATGAACAAATTAAACTTGCTCTTTCTTATATAGAAAATACAAATGAAATATGGTCATATAAGAATCGCCATGTATGACACTTATTGATATGGTCATGTCCTAAATCAATAGTATGAGCATATTTTGTTTTCAAATTTTGCTGATGACATGACAACTAATAGTGAGTCCATCTATCATTTGAGAAATGAAATATAACTAGCAAGGAAGGCTGTGCCTTTCGAAATATTGGTTTTTAAATATATGTTCTTTGCCTTGACTTTTTTTACTTTCCAACTATCTTAACTCTTTTCCATCCAACGTCACACATATGTGATGATAAATACTGCTTCCTTTTTATGGTTTATTTCTTGTTTAAAGTTTGTCAGAACGTTATAATAATTGTGTGAATAGGACCAACTGTGTTTTAGCAATCATTAAAGCTAAAAATAACGACTACAATACCAGAATTCCGCTGCATATCACCGATCGTTTAACAGCAAAGCCCAAAATGCTTGTTTTTTGGCCAGAGAATAACACCAAAATTTACACATTTTTGTGGCCAACTTTTTAATAAGAAAAACTGCCCAAATATCAAGATTCTACATTTACAGCAAACCTCAAGCTCTCTCCTTATTATCAGCTATGAAACGTTTCTCTCACATTTGGTGCCTGCCACGTTTCAGCCCGTTTCTGAGATCCAATCTTGTGTGTCTTAACTGGACTCGTTCACGGCCGAAAAGAATTCTGGGAACTGTAACCACGCCGCGAGCATAGAACTCTCCTTCAGTTCATTACAAAGTTTTTCGCCACCTGGTGCTGAGCCACCCGGTGCTACCAGCAAAATGTTGCATCGATGAGTATTTTTAGCGGTCAGAACTAGCCCACATTGCCTCGTTAGCTCCCCGAATCCACTTGCAGAAAGACAAGAGAGACAGGTTCCATATCGAGCCACCATCATCACAACAGAGCGTGTTTGGCATCTCCATCAACATAAAACCGCCTCTCACCTCTGGTTTCTTTCAAAGGCTTGCCTTTACCCACATTCTAGCTTAATGATGCCAGCATGGGGGCTTCTGCAGAGGAAAATGGCTCAGAAAAGCACTCTAAAACTGACAATTGCACCACAGTCAAGCGATTCCACTAACTCGACAAACAACAGCCACTCGGGTGCATCACGTGACTCTAAAGCCTGGGTCCCCAGTATTTCAAGACAGCAGATATTTTCATAATAACTCCATATATGAAGAAGTTAAGAGCCCCAGACCATTTATTGCCCAAAATCTGGTGAAATAAATAGCACCCACTTGGATCGAAAAGGGTTAATATCAACTCAAATGCACCGGTCTAGAGTAGACAAGTCCTCAAACCTACAATCTCAAACACTGTAAAAATGTTTTAAATACTGTAGACCGCCCCTTGGGAGGGGGTTAGGCCGTCATTTTATTTCGTCAGGGATTGTAGAGAGCAGATGGGTGCAGCTGTTTCGCTAATTCTTGACAGAGACGTAAGTCGCACATGTCAGTGCCTTGCGAGAAAAAAAAGGCGGTTAGCGAAGAGTAGTGCAAGATAACCGACTTATCACAGATCCACAGTTTAAGTAAAAGAAAATGCAAATTATTCCCCTCAACCTCGACTCTGTTCTTTTGTTCTTCCACAATTCGAAACTAGCCTATTGTAAACCGCCATGAAACTATGTAATATGTGCGGTATATAAATCCATTACATATTATCCTATAATTTGCAGGCTTTTTTTCCGGGCCAGCACTCCCTTGGCCATTATGTATTTTTCATACCGTTCTTCATCTGGTTTCTAATCCAAACATTCGATGGAATGCAGTAAGAAACCGCGTTTAAGAACCTAAAATTTAAGAGCTTGTTAGGCTAAAATTTTCTATTTAGACCCCTTTACATAAGATCCTGTTTAGGCTAGAATTTCAAAGCAGGTTCTTATTTTTATCAAATAGAGTCAATAGTTACAGTAAATGTAGCTTTAAAACGCATACAGGGTTTGTATAAGTGCATATACTGTCATTTTGGAGATAATTTGTGCATAATTTATATAAATGATATACCACACCTACCGAAAATAAGTCTCTTTATTAGAACCTATTTAAGAACCTGTTTAGCCTAATTTCCTTAGCACTATTTACATAAGAATCTGTTTAGGCTAACTTGGAAAAATCTAGGTTCTTATACGCGGGTTTTTACTGTACTCTGCGCTCGCTCCCCCAAACTACGCGCACACAGTGTTTCAAAACGTATCAAGAGAATTAACTCTCTTGCATAAGGTAAAGTTGAAGGTAAAGTTAATACCCGCCAAGATTCTGATGCTATACTGTGTAAATTGCCCTTCGCTTTTTTATGGAATAAAGAACAAGAACAAAGAACAAGAAGTGGAGGAGCAAATTCTTTGGCTTTCACCATTTTTTATTGCACTATTTGATCAAAGAAGTACTGATATATGTACAGTCATTTTGTCCAATGCTAAAACATAGCGCTGACTCAGCCTAAAGTGCTCGTAAGGAGCTCCACTCCTTAGGTTCAGCTTTATCATTACTGTTTTGAAAGACAAGCTACACAACAACAACAACAACAACAAGCTTTATTTGCATGACCGTAAAACATTACAGTATTGCGAAAGCAGGCAACAAGAATTAAACTACACTAGTTTGACAACAGATTGTTTCGTAAATCAGAACACGCGGAAATAAACTTAACAAACTTCATATTAATAATATTATCATCACAGTTTATTAATTCAACAATTAAATCAGCAAATAGTAACAGCTTGATATTCGGTATTCTATTAAGGTGGCTGGTACCAGTTTTCAGCTTTTTCACGACGTAAACTTTGAGAGAAAAGAACACAAAGGCAAACCGAGGCCGTAAGGAAACTTTTGCAAGATTAAATTATGCATTTAGTCGTTAACCAAAAATAACTATTATTACGTCATCAGCTGTCACCATGGCAACGGTACTTGAGGGTTATTCAGAGCTGTATTGCCTCAGATAAACGCGAATTTCTTTTTGAACAGGACAAACGTAGTCTTGCTCGAAGGAAGCCTCGCGCCGCCATCTTGTTTTTGTTTTTCCCGTTCTTCTAATGTCGCGCGTATAAAGTGTGACGCGCGCGCTAGTGGCTACACTCTCCACGCGAGTAAAACCGGTACCAGCGACCTTAACTATTTCATCATAAAAGGCATTTCTGATTGATGAACACTTTGGACAACGAAACAGAAAGTGGGTTTCATCTTCAATCTCATTCATAGCACAAAGACTGCAAAGTGTTTCACATCTAGGGATATTATCATACCTACCGGTTTCAATTTTAAGTTTATGATTACCAATTTTCAGTTTCACTAACGTTTTTCTGTTACAGTTTTTCCTGGTTATATCTAAATAAATTGAGGGTGCATAGTTGTTTTTGAAAGTGCTATAAAATTCTAATATTTTTGAATGCTGAAGGGTATGTTTCCAATGATCGATATATTTCTTTTTCATGACGTCCAAATGGCGCTTAATCATAGTGTTATCTAATTCGCTATGATCGAAGTCAGGGTGATCATAGGGGTGATGATAAATATTTATGAGACTGGAGTAAAAGCTACTTTTGCCATGAGAATGAAGATCAATTAACGTTAGAAGGGACTGTTTAACAATAGAGTCTTGGGCCTTATTTTGAAGATAAGTTACGGAATTAAGTATTCTTTTATTTATTTCAATAATCAAGGGAAATCGGTCAAGTTCAGCCCTGCACGCAATATTGGATGCTTTATTGCTTACTTCTAAGTAAAGTTTGCAAGACTGTAGATGCGTTTTCAGTTCAATTGGTGAATTTTCCCAAGACTTAAGATCTGATTTAGTATAGACACCCCAGATTTCACTGTTATAGGTTAAGATTGGGGAAATCATTGTGTCAAAAATTTTACTGGCAAGAGACGGTCTGCTAAAATCTAAATGTCGACTTAGGCTAAAAAGAGCATGAAGAGCCTTTTCCCTTAAGTGATCTAGTGACA
>JAEMWC010000363.1:472500-535000 GCA_016490735.1 Pachyseris speciosa
TTCACTACTGCTTAAGTAGTGTTCATAACTGCGATGATCATTCACATATTCATTAAATTTTAATTGTACGAAATGCTAAAGATGTAAACTTAGCTCTGAGTACTTTTGGCTACTTTTTTGGTGGAGATGAGTGCTTACGTTTGGCTTTATTTCTTAGGAGAAAGTGGAAATAGCGTTCCAAGATGCCATACGTATTTTCATCATTTTGACACGATAACATACATTTCAGCAATCACATAGCCATAGACTGGTTCTTGAATTGATTAGCTATGCAAGCGAACCGCGAGCAAACCAGTAAATCTGCATCTGAAAGCAAGTTAACGATATAAACAAAACACCAACAGCACTGACATTCACTTATAAGGCTGTAATATATTCACACAAGAAGATCACTGTTTCTTGTTTGTTATGTTTACGTTTATCAGTCCGCCCGTAACACGCCACTATGGTAAATTCGTTAACAAGAAAATAAAAATAAAAAATCAGTATTATCTGCGATCGATGGTCACTATAAAGGCTTGATCAAGCGCTTGGGTAAGCACTCCAGACCTCTTAGCGACAGTTAAGAAAACGTAGTGATTAAAGGGGAATGTCACAAGGTAAACCTCGTGTTTCGCTACGTGTCTCACACGGCTCGCAAAGCGTTTATTTTCAGGTATATCCAAAGATAGCGACTGCTACAGTGTTTGGTTTAATTTACAGTCTAGTGTATGGTCGACAATGCATCACAAAAGCAATTTATGCAGCGTTCGTAGTCACGCATCGATTGTCAGCATGATGCGAGCTACCAGTTTCAATGTCATCGCTCGATTCCTGAAAGCAATTTTCAGCAATCGAGTCATCTACAATTTGAAAACCAGGCGAAAGCTTCAATATCTTGCCGGGGAACGTTAGCACGTTAATTCCAAAGGTGCGAAATGTGGGAGGTGCCAACTCTTTTGTAACTGAACCTTACCTGACGTAACAACCCACTACTCCTAATTTCCGCTTTGTAAATCTATTTGTTGAAACTCGACGATGCTGTATGAAACACTGGACATCGCTGAATTCTGATAGTCTCCTTGCGTATACCTGGAGCTTTATTGAACTGCTAGCAACTCAAACAGCGTGGAAGTTACCCCAGTCGTCAATTAGTCGATTTTCGCGTTTTTTACCGTTCAGTTCGTTTTCTTATAACATCCACCTTCCATCATTCGACGCGCGTGTGCAGCAGGAACTCTTATATAGTGTCATCTGTATGGGTTGTGGCGTGTCAAATCAGCGTCGGAAAGCCACTTCTCAAGATAAAGCGACATCCACACTTCCGGAATCATCAACAAACTCGAATATTATTCAACCACATGTACAGAAGTCGCCACAAGCTCAGTCGACGTTCAGTCAAGATAGGGATACAAAAGACGAGGTGAATGTAACGCAAGCCAAACCAACAGAATGGCATGGCATTCACAATGAAACGCGACAAAGATATCAGCGGAATTATCCTGAACAAGCGGAAAGTATACAAACAATGTTCGATTGGATAAAAGCGTTGAAAACCTTTGCTGACGATGACTTAAATCAACCTAAAAAGTATGCTAATGTGAGTGAGATTGTTGATTGTTTGGCTAACACGGGCCACAAGGCATATAAATCTGGTGGAACTAATCCGTTCATGATAATAGCAGATTTCATAGTTGATATCCAAGGTGTCGACGTTCTGGAAAGATTGGCGCATCAATGCTTTAAGGATTACCACGTGACGTCGGAAGATGTCAGTTGTTTTGATTGCCTAAAGAAGGTTTTAGGAACAATACAATGGTTTGCAGACTTTCATCACGGCTTTTGTTTGTCCTGTGCAACAGCTGGTGTTATTCAAATGTGCTTAACAAACGTTAAAATGATTGACGATCGAAATTTGAATTGGGAAAGTGGCAACGAAGATTCCGCGGGGACAGTTCTCATGATATACAGGTGCGTTGGAATTTTGCATAACATTCCACGGCGACTAAGAGACCGTGAGATTTTTGCTAACGGTGAGGAAACTTTGCTTTACTTTGCAAAGGTTAAAGTGTCCTCTATTGCTGTTGCTTCTTTGCTGTGCTTGGCGTACCTAGTTAATTAAGAAACAAATCATCTTATTTTGGCTGATGAAAGTTTGCTTAGTTTTATTGTTACAATGTTAAATAACGCATGCCAGTCGGAAGATCGCCGATACAGTGGATTTTCTTCAAAAGAACTCGCAGAAGGCCTTAGCTACCTTGCCGTGAACGACACCAACAAGAAGGTTTTGGGGAATAACGGAGCGGTGCATGTTTTGATGTCCATGCTGAAAACATCTGGCGATGACGAAGAAAGAACTATTGCTGCAAAAGCACTGTGGATGTTAGCTTTCGACAATAACAACAAAGAAGCCATTCGAAAAGAAGTGGGAGGCTTGGAGATATTACGTGAATTACAGCGCAGTAAAGACCCGGATGTACAAAAGGCTGCTGCAGGTGCATTATGGGAACTTGAAGGAAAGACCATGAACGGCCCTGAAAAGAGTGAAGTAAGCCAGAATCACGTGATGATCAGCTACCAATGGGATAACCAGGAAGTGTTGATCAAAGTGAAAAACAGGCTCCAAGCGAGTGGATACAGAGTGTGGATGGATCTGGAGCAGATGGGAGGCTCCACACTGGAGGCGATGGCTAAAGCTGTCGAGGATTCTTCTGTTGTTCTCGTCTGCGTGTCACAGAAATACAAAGAAAGTCCTAACTGTAGATCAGAAGCCGAATATGCTTATCAGTTGAGAAAGGACATCATTCCTTTAATGATGCAACATAAGTACAAACCTGATGGCTGGCTTGGAATGCTTGTTGGTACAAAACTTTGGATCGACTTCCAGAATAAACACGTTATTGAAGAAGGTGTGAAAAAGCTGGAAAGAGAGTTACGAGGAAGAGGAAAGAACGCTACGGTGACAGATGGATCAGCAGAGCCAGTGGTTCGGTCAGTTGAGGCGAATGCTGTTAACACCCAACCCTCAGCCCCTGCCGTGTCTAGATGGACCAATGAAGAAGTGAAACAATGGCTAAAAGACATTGGTTTGGAAAAAGTTTGCAGGGAGGACATTTCCGATGTCAATGGACGGACATTGATTGACTTGCAACAAGTTCGCGGGGAATGTCCGGAGTATTTCTACAGATGCTTAGAACAAAATTTGAACCTGAGAAACATGGTTGATGCGTTCAAGTTCAGAAAGGAACTACAAAAACTGCTGGGTGGATACTAAGTGACGCTAGCCTTCAACTGTATAATACGAGTTTTGGACTTCCATTACAAGTCACCCCTGTTGTCAGCCGCGCATATGCCGCGTCATTCAATATCACTACTCGCTCAGTTAGCTCAGTTTTGTAGAACGCTGCGACAGTATCGCGCACTAGCCTGAACTTTTTCAGGCTTTCTTTTCAGATACTGCTTTAGTAGTATTCATAACTTCGACGATCACTCACATGTTAAATTCTTTGATCGCACTCACGTGATAAGACGGCCATGTTGGTACTAAAACAATAGAAAAATGTAGCTCAAGGTTTTCATAATAATAGAGTCAAATCCGTGAATAATCAAGAAGCGTTCTCAAGTCGAATTACTCAGAAAAAGAATTTTCTGAGTCCCCCAACGAGAGTCGAACCCATGACCTTCCAGATTACCGGTTGGACGCTCTAACCACTGAGCTATGGGAGACTCGTGGTGAGCGAGGTCATACACTAGGTTCTTATGTGTGACACATGTTTTTCTGAGTAATTGGACTTGAGAACGCTTCTTCATTATTCACACTTTATCCAAGTCGCCATTCCATTTATCATATAGAGTCAAATTCCCAAAAGACTTTTTCGCTATTGTTCTTTCCACCAACATGGCTGCCGTGACGTCAGGTGCAATCAAAGAATAATATCAATAACACTAGTAACATTGAGAACGCCACGCTGCGGAGGGAATCACGACTCTTAATAATGATTCTCCTCGCAGTTTTCAGTGGTGCTTCTACATTTTTGCAGTCTATCAGTCCGAATTCCAGAATTGCTTTGATCGTCTGGTTCTCTAGCCTGATGCGAGCCTCCATAAGTCCTATCATATATCAACTATGCTTCTTGTCGCATGGTGAACGGCACCAGACTCTTCCGCAGTGGTTTCTGTTATTCTAAAAAAGTAAGAACGTCTCACGAGGTTTGTTCCCTTTCGTCCTTCCCCATCAATCCTTGCAGTTCATTGCCGCGCACATGTCTCAATGGGAGCGACAACTGGTAAAGAGTCCCCTACCGTACAAGGAGTAATTGGAGCTCAAGTAAACGAGCAAAGAAGAAGTGAACATCCCTAAAAGAATAAAATGTAGTTAACTAATTCTGGAGAATTTTACATGGCTAATTAAAAGCAGTCTGAATGTAAACCTCTCTTATTGGTCAAAACTGGTGTTTTAGTGAATGTTCACTTTCAAAGCAAAATTTGAACAAACACGGCATGAATGTCCGGCGCAGCTGTCAAATCACTGTCCGTCGTAATTTATTCATACGATGAAGCTGTTTTATGCTCTTGATATTACGGCAGTTATCAGACAAACAAGAAATTCCAACGAGTGGTAAACACTAAAATAAAAAAAAAAAAACAATAAAAAGGTAGATACTGCTGTTTTTTCTTTGCTGAACAGAACAAAATAGGAATACTTCGTTCTTCGACAAGCAAAGTGTAAGTGCCATTGGCGTCATTAGCAATTGGCTTTTTTCAAGGTTCCAATTCACGAGACCTTAAAATCGACTTGGCAATAACTGTTAATAATATTTCATTTTCATTCAACAGATCACATTATTTACTTGCTCTATACCAATTTTGACGACTGAAAAGTTGGATTCCGCAACAGTTTTCCAAGATTCGCTGCTCTATGGCTTTGTTATGAGATATGGTACTTTTTTAAAACAACATCGTCGTGGTGATTCTGGGTACACGCAACTCCTCGTGCTATCTAGATCCTCGCAAGCATGTGTGCATACTTCAACCACCACAAACGCTGATCTAAAGTCCCGGCCAAACGATCGCAACATTCAGCGCAACATATCCCCACATTGTTGGGCGCGACATGTTGCGATATGTTGCGTGTTGTTGGCTCAAATTTGAAAATGGTCAAAATTTTCACGCAACATTTGTGGATGTTGTGGTCGTTTTGGCCAGATTCCAATCTCGACCCCAGAGCTCTTCCCTTTTGCGGTGTGGTGTGGTGTATCAGTTTAAATAATGAAATTGCTTCTGATTGGCCAACTCGGTACGCGCGAAAAACTAAACGGTTACTCTTGTGAATAGAACTAGCTTCGAAAAAAATTTCAGAAAACAAACATGAGTGAAACCCCTAAAAAGTCCTTCCTTGAACAAACAACAGCTTCAATATAACTGATTTCTGCTCTACCTTTACTGCGATTTTAAACCATAGAAAATTTGGAGACTCTTTTTCAACTGAAATCCAATCATGAAATTCATTTTTGTAAAGCAAAGCTAGTCCTCCTGAGTTGCGGCCCCTTTTTCGCACTTTTGAGGCACCTTGAACCACAGACCTATAACCTGCTACTTCAATGTTTGTCCCGTTCCAGGTCTCAGAGAGGATTATGAAATCAAAATTATTAATCATACTTAAAAAATCGACATTCTGTAATTTTTACCCAAAGATTTCGAAGAAAGCCCGTTTATGTTCCAGCCAAAAAAAGACAGTTTACTTGAGCGATTCAAGAACCCTGTCATTCCCTATTATAGTAACTATCAAAGCTTAAACGCATCCTGGTAAAAGATTTAGTATTATATAAAGGACTTTATAAATCTTAAAAAAGAAAGTACTAGTTCTTTAGGAAATTCTACATGCGAGACATTACCATTGTCAGGATGAACAGGCAACTGCCAGTTTGTGGGAGAGGTGCTGGAGAGGTGGAGACCTATTGATGAGCTTGTGACTGAAAATAAGCCATCGGCGGCGACGGTTGCTGCTGGCGTCGGTGTATTGGTTTATGATGGTCTCCAGGGGGAAGATTCCTGACGACGTCACAGAAGTGTAAGAAGAATATTTCTGAGGTAGTGATGATTGGGATCGATGCGGCGAGCGGAACAAATGGGGGGACGTGAAGGCTTTGCTCTGCCACGAGTCGCTTCTGCCAAGTTTCAGAGTTGTTAAATATTCATCAGTCACGGGTATATTACGAACCAACTAAATGACCAGGGCCCAGTTGTTCGAAGCACGATTAACCTAATCCCGAGTTCGAGCGAATTTTGAGTCCAATTTAATTAATGTTCAATAAAAGCATTTCCAAAAGATTTTCATCTTTAAGTTTTGATTGGAATTTAACTTAACTTAAGCGTAAAATTTGATCTACAAAACTTTCTCAACGCCGAGCGAGATTTAGAATTCGGCTAACTCTCACTCCTGGGTTAGCGTTCACCGTCTTTCGAACAACCGGGCCCAGGCCTGAATTTTATTATTCAGGCTTTACTTTCACTGCTGCTTAAGTAGTGTTCATAACTGCGACGATCATTCACACATTCATTAAATTTTAATTGTACGAAATGCTAAAGATGTAAACTTAGCTCTTAGTACTTTTGGCTACTTTTTTGGTGGAGTTGAGTGCTTACGTTTGGCTTTATTTCTCAGGAGAAAGTGGAAATAGCGTTCCAAGATGCCATACGTATTTTCATCATTTTGACACGATAACATACATTTCAGCAATCACATAGCCATAGACTGGTTCTTGAATTGATTAGCTATGCAAGTGAACCGCGAGCAAACCAGTAAATCTGCATCTGAAAGCAAGTTAACGATATAAACAAAACACCAACAGCGCTGACATTCACTTATAAGGCTGTAATATACTCACACAAGAAGATCACTGTTGCGTGTTTGTTATGTTTACGTTAATCAGTCAGCCCGTAACACGCCACTATGGTAAATTCGTTAACAAGAAAATAAAAATAAAAAATCAGTATTATCTGCGATCAATGGTCACTATAAAGGCTTGATCAAGCGCTTGGGTAAGCACTCCAGACCTCTTAGCGACAGTTAAGAAAACGTAGTGATTAAAGGGGAATGTCACAAGGTAAACCTCGTGTTTTCGCTACGTGTCTCACACGGCTCGCAAAGCGTTTATTTTCAGGTATATCCAAAGATAGCGACTGCTACAGTGTTTGGTTTAATTTACAGTCTAGTGTATGGTCGACAATGCATCACAAAAGCAATTTATGCAGCGTTCGTAGTCACGCATCGATTGTCAGCATGATGCGAGCTACCAGTTTCCATGTCATCGCTCGATTCCTGAAAGCAATTTTCAGCAATCGAGTCATCTACCATTTGAAAACCAGGCGAAAGCTTCAATATCTTGCCGGGTAACGTTAGCGCGTCAATTCCAAAGGTGCGAAATGTGTGAGGTGCCAACTCTTTTGTAACTGAACCTTACCTGACGTAACAACCCACTACTCCTAATTTCCGCTTTGTAAATCTATTTGTTGAAACTCGACGATGCTGTATGAAACACTGGACATCGCTGAATTCTGATAGTCTCCTTGCGTATACCTGGAGCTTTATTGAACTGCTAGCAACTCAAACAGCGTGGAAGTTACCCCAGTCGTCAATTAGTCGATTTTCGCGTTTTTTACCGTCTTTCAGTTCAGTTCGTTTTCTTGTAACATCCACCTTCCATCATTCGACGCGCGTGTGCAGCAGGAACTCTTATATAGTGTCATCTGTATGTCTGTATGGGTTGTGGCGTGTCAAATCAGCGTCGGAAAGCCACTTCTCAAGATAAAGCGACATCCACACTTCCGGAATCATCAACAAACTCGAATATTATTCAACCACATGTACAGAAGTCGCCACAAGCTCAGTCGACGTTCAGTCAAGATAGGGATACAAAAGACGAGGTGAATGTAACGCAAGCCAAACCAACAGAATGGCATGGCATTCACAATGAAACGCGACAAAGATATCAGCGGAATTATCCTGAACAAGCGGAAAGTATACAAACAATGTTCGATTGGATAAAAGCGTTGAAAACCTTTGTTGACGATGACTTAAATCAACCTAAAAAGTATGCTAATGTGAGTGAGATTGTTGATTGTTTGGCTAACACGGGCCACAAGGCATATAAATCTGGTGGAACTAATCCGTTCATGATAATAGCAGATTTCATAGTTGATATCCAAGGTGTCGACGTTCTGGAAAGATTGGCGCATCAATGCTTTAAGGATTACCACGTGACGGCGGAAGATGTCAGTTGTTTTGATTGCCTAAAGAAAGTTTTAGGAACAATACAATGGTTTGCAGACTTTCATCACGGCTTTTGTTTGTCCTGTGCAACAGCTGGTGTTATTCCAATGTGCTTAAAAAATGTTAAAATGATTGACGATCGAAATTTGAATTGGGAAAGTGGCAACGAAGATTCCGCGGGGACAGTTCTCATGATATACAGGTGCGTTGGAATTTTGCATAACATTGCACGGCGACTAAGAGACCGTGAGATTTTTGCTAACGGTGAGGAAACTTTGCTTTACTTTGCAAAGGTTAAAGTGTCCTCTATTGCTGTTGCTTCTTTGCTGTGCTTGGCGTACCTAGTTAATGAAGAAACAAATCATCTTATTTTGGCTGATGAAAGTTTGCTTAGTTTTATTGTTACAATGTTAAATAACGCATGCCAGTCGGAAGATCGCCGATACAGTGGATTTTCTTCAAAAGAACTCGCAGAAGGTCTTAGCTACCTTGCCGTGAACGACACCAACAAGAAGGTTTTGGGGAATAACGGAGCGGTGCATGTTTTGATGTCCATGCTGAAAACATCTGGCGATGACGAGGAAAGAACTATTGCTGCAAAAGCACTGTGGATGTTAGCTTTCGACAATAACAACAAAGAAGCCATTCGAAAAGAAGTGGGAGGCTTGGAGATCTTACGTGAATTACAGCGCAGTAAAGACCCGGATGTACAAAAGGCTGCTGCAGGTGCATTATGGGAACTTGAAGGAAAGACCATGAACGGCCCTGAAAAGAGTGAAGTAAGCCAGAATCACGTGATGATCAGCTACCAATGGGATAACCAGGAAGTGTTGATCGACGTGAAAAACAGGCTCCAAGCGAATGGTTACAGAGTGTGGATGGATCTGGAGCAGATGGGAGGCTCCACACTGGAGGCGATGGCTAAAGCTGTCGAGGATTCTTCTGTTGTTCTCGTCTGCGTGTCACAGAAATACAAAGAAAGTCCTAACTGTAGATCAGAAGCCGAATATGCTTATCAGTTGAGAAAGGACATCATTCCTTTAATGATGCAACATAAGTACAAACCTGATGGTTGGCTTGGAATGCTTGTTGGCACAAAACTTTGGATCGACTTCCAGAATAAACACGTTATTGAAGAAGGTGTGAAAAAGCTGGAAAGAGAGTTACGAGGAAGAGGAAAGAACGCTGCGGTGACAAATGGATCAGCAGAGCCAGTGGTTCGGTCAGTTGAGGTGAATGCTGTTAACACTACCCAACCCTCAGCTCCTGTCGTGTCCGGATGGACAAATGAAGAAGTGAAACAATGGCTAAAAGACATAGGTTTGGAAAAAGTTTGCAGGGAGGACATTTCCGATGTCAATGGACGGACATTGATTGACTTGCAACAAGTTCGCGGGGAATGTCCGGAGTATTTCTACAGATGCTTAGAACAAAATTTGAACCTTAGAAACATGGTTGATGCGTTCAAGTTCAGAAAGGAACTAAAAAAACTGCTGGGTGGATACTAAGTGACGCTAGCCTTCAACTGTATAATACGAGTTTTGGACTTCCATTACAAGTCACCCCTGTTGTCAGCCGCGCATATGCCGCGTCATTCAATATCACTACTCGCTCAGTTAGCTCAGTTTTGCAGAACGCTGCGACAGTATCGCGCACTAGCCTGAACTTTTTCAGGCTTTCTTTTCAGATACTGCTTTAGTAGTATTCATAACTTCGACGATCACTCACATCTTAAATTCTTTGATCGCACTCACGTGATAAGACGGCCATGTTGGTACTAAAACAATAGAAAAATGTAGCTCAAGGTTTTCATAATAATAGAGTCAAATTCGTGAATAATGAAGAAGCATTCTCAAGTCGAATTACTCAGAAAAAGAATTTTCTGAGTCCCCCAAAGGGAGTCGAACCCATGACCTTCCAGATTACCGGTTGGACGCTCTAACCACTGAGCTATGGGAGACTCGTGGTGAGCGAGGTCGTACACTAGGTTCTTATGTGTGACACATGTTTTTCTGAGTAATTCGACTTGAGAACGCTTCTTCATTATTCACACTTTATCCAAGTCTCCATTCCATTTATCATATATATTCACATTTATCACGACGACATATTGAGCCTTGCAGATAGCAGGACATGTGTCACACATAAGAACCTAGTTTATGACCTCGCTCACCACGAGTCTCCCATAGCTCAGTGGTTAGAGCGTCCAACCGGTAATCTGGAAGGTCATGGGTTCGACTCCCGTTGGGGGACTCAGGAAATTCTTTTTCTGAGTAATTCGACTTGAGAATGCTTCTTCATTATTCACACTTTATCCAAGTCTCCATTCCATTTATCATATAGAGTCAAATTCCCCAAAGACATTTTCGCTATTGTTCTTTCCACCAACATGGCCGCCGTGACGTCAGGTGCAATCAAAGAATAATATCAATAACACTAGTAACATTGAGAACGCCACGCTGCGGAGGGAATCACGACTCTTAATAATGATTCTCCTCGCAGCTTTCAGTGGTGCTTCTGCAGTTTTGCACTGTATCAGTCCGAATTCCAGAAATGCTTTGATCGTCTGGTTCTCTAGCCAGATGCGAGCCTCCATAAGTCCTATCATATATCAACTATGCTTCTTGTCGCATGCTGAACGGCACCAGACTCCTCCGCAGTGGTTTCAGTTATTCTAAAAAAGTAAGAACGTCTCACGAGGTTTGTTCCCTTTCGTCCTTCCCAATCAATCCTTGCAGTTCATTGCTGCGCACATGTCTCAATGGGAGCGACAACTGGTAAAGAGTCCCCTACCGTACAAGGAGTAATTGGAGCTCAAGTAAACGAGCAAAGAAGAAGTGAACATCCCTAAAAGAATAAAATGTAGGTAACTAATTCTGGAGAATTTTGCATGGCTAATTAAAAGCAGTCTGAATGTAAACCTCTCTTATTGGTCAAAACTGGTGTTTTAGTGAATGTTCACTTTCAAAGCAAAATTTGAACAAACACGGCATGAATGTCCGGCGCAGCTGTCAAATCACTGTCCGTCGTAATTTATTCATACGATGAAGCTGTTTATGCTCTTGATATTACGGCAGTTATCAGACAAACAAGAAATTCCAACGAGTGGTAAACACTAAAATAAAAAAAAAACAATAAAAAGGTAGATACTGCTGTTTTTTCTTTGCTGAACAGAACAAAATAGGAATACTTCGTTCTTCGACAAGCAAAGTGTAAGTGCCATTGGCGTCATTAGCAATTGGCTTTTTTCAAGGTTCCAATTCACGAGACCTTAAAATCGACTTGGCAATAACTGTTAATAATATTTCATTTTCATTCAACAGATCACATTATTTACTTGCTCTATACCAATTTTGACGACTGAAAAGTTGGATTCCGCAACAGTTTTCCAAGATTCGCTGCTCTATGGCTTTGTTATGAGATATGGTACTTTTTTAAAACAACATCGTCGTGGTGATTCTGGGTACACGCAACTCCTCGTGCTATCTAGATCCTCGCAAGCATGTGTGCATACTTCAACCACCACAAACGCTGATCTAAAGTCCCGGCCAAACGATCGCAACATTCAGCGCAACATATCCCCACATTGTTGGGCGCGACATGTTGCGATATGTTGCGTGTTGTTGGCTCAAATTTGAAAATGGTCAAAATTTTCACGCAACATTTGTGGATGTTGTGGTCGTTTTGGCCAGATTCCAATCTCGACCCCAGAGCTCTTCCCTTTTGCGGTGTGGTGTGGTGTATCAGTTTAAATAATGAAATTGCTTCTGATTGGCCAACTCGGTACGCGCGAAAAACTAAACGGTTACTCTTGTGAATAGAACTAGCTTCGAAAAAAATTTCAGAAAACAAACATGAGTGAAACCCCTAGAACGTCCTTCCTTGAACAAACAACAGCTTCAATATAACTGATTTCTGCTCTACCTTTACTGCGATTTTCATAATTATACAGAATTTCATTTTCAAGCGCCAACCGCCAAACCGCGTTTTGGCCGTGTGTTCCATCAATCAAACTTTCCGAACACACTCCGGGACGAAAAAGCCATTTGCATTGAAAAGTATTGAAGAATCATGTGCACTAAATACGGGGTTTAGACTCATAAATCCCGTATTCTTTATCTCTAATAATAGTGCAAAGGAATGAGATGAAAGACGACGGCCCAGTTCAACAAGCATGAATTGTTATTTATTGATGTAATTTTCGACGTCGTCGGCCTTCAGTGTTTTGTGTGTCCATCGTTTAGGAAGAACGAAAAGGGTCGTTTCAGAGCCACAAACTTCTCCTGCTTTTATTTTCAAGTACCGTGTTACTTCTCACTAATACAAATGAAAATATAAAATCGATCAAACACACCAAACTCTAGAAAACCACGTAAGTCAAGATTCGGTGAATTGCCTAACCTGAGTCGGGAAGTTTCGATGGATAGGTCCTCAAATAGCTGAAACTATCCGATTGATTATCCTGAGAAACGTAAAGGAAATCAACGGACTCAGCCGCCACGCTTCTGATGCTTGAAACTGCTTTGGGCCATAAATCATCGATCATTGCCTCTCAGTTGCAGTCGGAAGCCGCTGGAAATTTGAGTGATGTCGGGCAGCGAGAACCGCAGTTGTCGGCTGAGATTTGAACTTCAGAGTGTTTTTCAGAGTGTTTTTGAGAGTCTTTACCACCTTTTGCTAAGTCATACTGCAAGGGCTATTTCAAACAGCGACGCCATTTTGGATTTGGGGTAGTCGAGCATGCGCTTTGAAGTCTATATAGCCAGATTTTGGCTACGATCAATATGGAGTTTCCCAGAGCTTTTGAGGCGCGAAGGCCGAGAAGAGCTCTGGGGTCAAGAATGGGCCAGGTTCGTGCAACAATGTTGCATCTAGGCATGCGCACTAGCTCGATTTGTTTTATAAAACGTCATTTGTAAATTTGGTGGAAAGTGGCGCGCAATTTGAATTGTGTAAAAACTCGAAGAAATCACCGGAGAGGGAGACGACCGATTAAATAGAAATGCTTGATGGCCGTCCCTGCCTGTGGAACATTTACGAGAAATGTTATCACTCTAGAGAGGCACGAGAGAAGGGGTTTCAAGAAATTTCAAGGGCTCTCGATATTAGTGTGGCCGACATAAAGTGCTCAACTTGGCCGTGAACTCACTAAAACAAGGGCTACGAAATCTGGCCAAGGTTTAAGCGACTCATACAAGTCCTCCTGGATTTTTTGGGAGAGCCTGCAATTATAATTTTGCGACGCCAACGGCGTAATCGCTCGTGAACATACTCCATGTTGTTTACGTTCGGAGCGACAAGAGACTGGGGACCATAAATATTCGCTGAAACTATTGCCTCGACTGTTGCGCGATGTTGCGTGCGTTTGGCCAGCCCTTCGAAACATGATCCAACAGTGTTGGGATATGTTTTGTTGAAATGTTGCGATCGTTTGGCCGGGGCTTAAGCTCAACCGATCATAAAAAGAACAGGATCACCACTTTACCAACCGATATTGAATGGCACGTCTTCAGACACGGTGCCACTCTCAAAGAATACAAGCTGAATTATCCAGAACTAAGCGACGATTTGGACACAATGTTTAATTAGGTGGAAACACTCTGACTTTGGTAATAACAGCCCGAGTCTAAATGATGGGTATGCTAGTGTGGTTGAGATAGTCGAAGGCTTAATATGCAGCACTAGCAAGAACAGATACACGTCTGGTGAGACATCTACACTGATGAATTTCACCGTCGATATTGAAGGGACAGACTGAAGTGTTGCAAACATTCGCACAGCAGTGTTTTCATTAACGACTATCACATGTTTGCTGATCAACACGACTATAGTCCCGATAGAGAAACACGGGACTTTACTTTATACTTTAATTCCCTGTTTTCCGTCCGTGCTATAGCCGCAATACACAACTTCGCAGATTTTCACGACGGTTTTTGTTCAGCGTGTGCGAGGGCAGGTGTGATTCCAATGTGCCTTGAAAGCATCCAACGAATCGAAGCTGAACTACAATGGGAAAACCAAGACACAGGATCTCAGCCAGTTCAAATAGTGGACGGCTGCGTTGGAATTTTGTACAACATTCACGGCGACTTAGAGAGGCTGATATGTTTTCCAGTGAGGAAACACTGCTTCGTTTTGCCTATTTGTTGTGCCTTGCTTATCTGGTCAGTGAAGACAACAATCACCTTATTTTAGCTGATGAAACCTTGCTGAGCTTTATCATCGGAACTCAGACAAGGCATGGCAGTCAGAAGACCGCCGATCAAATGGATATTCTGCAAAGGAACTTGCGGAAAGTCTGAGCCATCTTGCGATTAACGACACCAACAAAAAGGTTCTGGGAAATAAAGGGGCAGTGCATGTTTTAATGCCGCATCCCGAACTTTTTTCCTTTGCTTTCCAGAATTTTTTTAAACTCCAAAAAATACATTAAAAAGACTAATTCCTGCGGTGGTTTTGAAATGTAAAAAAATACATTAAAAAGACTAATTCCTGCGGTGGTTTTGAAATGTAAAAAACGCTTAGAGGAACACTGAATTTCTATTTGTGAATGGGCGCTGTGTTCCTGGCGCTAGAAGCCTTGTCTGGGGCCGCAAGAAAGAACTACACCAAAACTCTTACCGTCTTGAGAGAGCTGGCAGCATTATTTGCCATAATTGGCCGTGAAACTGTCGAAAAATCCCCTTAGATTACAATGATAAGCTTGAGCAATTGTGCGGTCATTCAATGCTATTATACCACGTGCACCTTCCTTTTGTGTCCTGTCATCCGGCCGGTTAAAGCGAAATACTCTTTGTTTAATCTTATATGGTTAACCAGGCATTGCTCTTTTTTGCGTTTCTTTTGAAAGGAGACACCACTGAGCGTTCGCCCGGTTGATTCACGTTTCGCGACTAAATATATTTCGCCAAAAAATACATTAAAAAGACTAATTCCTGCGGTGGTTTTGAAATGTAAAAAACTCTCTGTGATCGTCGCTTAGAGGAACACTGAATTTCTATTTGCGAATGTTTCGCCACTACATCGAATGTTTATTTGAGTCGTGGCGATTTCCCGATTTCCCGATTTCCCGATAGAAAGGCCAAAATTCTCGCATCCCGTTCACAAATTTTGACGAATCCCGCTTCCCAGATAGCAGTCAAATCCCGAATCCCGTCAATATATTGGGCGTTTTCCCGAATCCCGCACGTTATTGGGGTCGAATCCCGGATCCTCAAAAAAAATACTCTTCTAGACCCTGTTCTTAATATAGAAAACAGGCATAGATTATAAAAAGAAAACAGTAATACAGATTAAGGGTAAGAATGGTCAATTTTTAACAAAGGATTCAGATATTTTGAAAGTAATACTACAGCGGCACCTTCTTCTGCATAAATTACATTCCGCATAATTATGCCATTCAACAACAACAACAACATTTTATTCGTACTGTACTGTACAGGTTACAAAAATATTATGGTATACATGTTAATTGCGTTCGCAGAACGCAGCTCTAATCCAGACTGAATTGAGATTTTTTAGGACAACCGGTAGATCTTGAAAGAGCTGCCCCTTCAATCTTCAAGCAATCTGCGGGAGCCAACACGAATGACATCATCGCCAAGCATGCGCATGGCGGCGGGGGACTTGGAAAATAGCTTTCAAAATGGCGGCCGTCCGCGAGGAAGGCGAAAGTGATGTGTAAAATGTCTTAAATGAGCTGCCACAGCCTGGAAATGGCGAAAGTGAAAATGGCGGCGATACAACTACAATGAGTGGACAATTCATCAAGTAAAAGCGGAATTAAATCGATGAAATCTTTCGAGAACAAGACCTGTTTGATCGAGTTTTTGAACACGATGAGATTGGGGTTCGTTGTGGAGAGGAGTGGCGATCACTCGGAAGTGGATGATCTGCCACCTCTCAAGAAACGACCTCGACTGAAATTTGTTATATCAGGATAAACAAATGTCTGAGAAATATTTTGTACACTTTTTTACACCACAGATCAGCCATTTCGTCACTGAAACAAACAAATATGCCATGCGAAGGAACATACAATGTTGGGTCGAAACAAGTCCTGAGGAGCTGAAGGAATTTCTGGGGATTACTGTCTGGATAAAGCTCAAACAATTGCCGATTTCTACAATAATTTGTTCGTTGCTGCTACAAATGTTTTCAGAAACCATGTTTTAATATTGTGTTAGTCAAAGTTGATGTTTTTTAGGCTTTCCAAGATGCTGTAAATGTGCTTTTAGTGTTCAAAGATCATCATGGACCACATGACCCTCCATATGGTGGTTTTAGGGTTAACATGCCAAGCCTACCAATACTCGAACGCACTCTCTAATCTACGATTACTACTAGTTTTAAAATTATATCCATACAGTAATGGGTCACTCTAAATAACTTTAAAGCTTAACTGATTGGGTGACACAACCATTCCTCAAACTCATTCCATCTTTTACCCTCACCGCTGTAAGCAACACTCCTCCCTGTTTTCATTACAAACATGATCTTGACGCTGAAATCCACTTAAGCAAATTGCGAAGGGATTAAGTCATTGTACTTTTATCACAACGCCGACGGTTGATACTAAAGTCTTCCGGGTAGGTAATTACGACCTCACGGCTTGCTTTTTTTTTTTCGCAGCTTCCTCCTTGCTCTGTGGTTCTCTCTTACTGTACTAGTCTTTAATTTAAGCATTCGTCTGTCTTGTCAGAATGTCTCTCAGAAATACTGTTCTCAATGTCCAGAAGGTTCTTCAGTAGCTTGATTTAGTTCTTTTGTCCCGTAAATCTGTAAACTCAAGCCGGGGGAGGGGGGTACTCCCAGAAAAATTGGGTGGGGGTTTGCGGCCCGCTTCCTGAAACCCTTACCCTATTTCAGACCAAAATCTGCGATTTTCCCTACCCTATTTCAGACCTCACCAAAAATGTGATACCTTATTTCAGACCTATTTCAAATACACAGTTGGCGTAAACATAAGACAAAAAAGAAGGGCTTTTGTTGATGGTCTTATCGGCTAAAGATGAAGAAGTAGCTTCTTCTAAAAAACATACCGAATTCAAGACAAGAGCACTGACACAAACCATACCCTATTTCATGCGATCAGACCCAGATGGTCAAAATTGATACCCTATTTCAGACCAAAACGGCTAAAAAACCATACTCTTTGGGGCCGCACATACCTATATAGCTCATATAAGGCAGTAACCCCCCCCTCTTTCCGGGAACTCAAGCAACTTCCATGCCGTATCCGGCGCCTCGATTTACTGTGTTTCCAACAACTTTCACATCTGCTTTGCTTCCCATCTTTTTTAGAAAGTGACGAATAATTCCTGTGCTTTCCTTTGTGCTTGCTACAATTACTGTACGTACATTCCGGTTGTTTATTAAAGAGAAAAGTTGTTCTGGAAGTGCGAATGCGATATATTTGTAACTACGGCCCTTTAGTCATGAATTTTGACCCCACCCCGATAATACGGCCACCGTGTTAATGCGGCCTTTTTTTTTTAGGCCCGTTGATGACCGTATTAACGGGGTCCCACTGTACTACAAAGGGAATGCACATTTTAAAAGTGCAAAACGTAGAAATTTTTAGTTTAAGTTTCTGCACAGACGTATTCCAACAAATTCTTTTCTTTTGAAAATAAATTCTTAAGGCACTGACCTTTGTTGTTTTTGCCAAGAAAGTGAGAAAACCTTAACACATACATACATATACTTCATTTACCCTCGGATTTTGAGAGTACCTCACACAGCTAATATCTCTGAGAATTTACCAACCCAACCATCAGATGAAAGATAGACCACAACACCGGGAACTACGCCCCCTACACTTTTCGATCTGTCAATGTGGGTTCTTTAACGTCCCACAGAATCAATTATGAAGAGTTGAGATACGGGGCCTACGGTTTATCGTCCTTATCCGAGAAGACTAGACAGTCTAACCATTTGCAGATGTCATTACAAAGGAAGCCCTTTCTCCTCAATTATTTAAAGACCCTGAGTGTTTGTCCGGTCGCGGTTTCAACCCGCGACCTCCCGCACGGTAGTCCGGTGCTCTACCAACTGAGCTAACCGCGGTCGGTACACTGGGAGTGCTCGGTGACACAAGTCTTTTGGAGTAGTGTTAAATCTTTTCTTATTTCAGCGGCAATGTTGTAACAGCCTCTCGCGTTTTAGGAATAAATGATTACTTTGGTATCACAGAGGAAAAAGAAAATATTCTAATGCAGCGTTGTTTACTTTTGGCGAGATATTTCATTTTTAGCTGTAAGTACAAGAACAAAAAACTATCACTATTGGAATATATTTATCCGATCAAATATAATCTAAAACTCGAAAAAGAAATCTCAGCCAGTACAGGAACGACGAACAAATTCGAAAAGAAATGGCATAAAATCATTCAGGCTTTGTGAATATTCGTTCTATCTCCTCCCCTAGACATAAAAACACCCTTCAACTGCCTATCCTATATGTTCTTTGTGTGTATTTTTATGTTGATCCGTAAGTTGTGTTAATAATGTCAGAAACGTTTGTACTTTAACTAAGGTTGTTATTGTTAAATTTGCAATGTTTGTATTGCTCACCATGCAAAGTAAAATTCGTCAATAAAGAAAAAATCATGTTAAAAAAATCCATTTTTGATCATCTGGTAATGATGACGCCACGAGGAGAAAAAAACGAGACTTACAGTATTTCTTTTTTTCTTCAATGACTTTTGCCATGGAGAGTTAGAGTGAAATTTTCTGTGTTTTATAGTCTATCAGTCCAAAATCTAGAAATCAAGAGATTGAAAACATTTTTCAATGACTTGAGGTTGGATGCTCACCTAAAACGCTCAGTTTCTGCTATTGTCTTTGCTTTTGTTTTTTTACCAAACCGAGTAAGTCCCTTCTTCAAATATTCATACGAATGAAGAGAATAATATGAAATAAAATCTAAACAAACGAAAAATAACGATAACTGTGGATAGAAGTGGATCGTTTGTTGCCACAGTTCAACGCTTTTAAGTTCCCCGTTTCCCATTCCTCGTTATCCGTTCCTGATTTTAAAGAACACCCCTTTCATCCATGGCCTGTCAGGCCATGGATGAATGTCATTGACGCCATTAGCAGTGGGTGTTTTGTAAGCAAGCGAAAACGAATCAAACATTTTAGAACAACTCTTTTTTCAGTGCAATCTATATTATATTTCTTGGTAGCGTTCAGGGAATCGAACTATTTACTCGGGCTAGTAAAAAGCCCGAGGTTTAAAATGGGGTGGCTTCATTTTTCGTCGTCATATTTCATCCGCAAAAGGCACTTCCGGCGTTTCTGCACAAGCGGGAACTATAAATGATCTTGACTAAAACACCACACGAGTACTACGAGTAACACACGAGTAACATACGAGTACATACAGATACATACGAGTAACATACAAGTAACATACGATAACATACGAGTAACACACAGGTAACATACGAATACATACGAGTAACACACAGGTAACATACGGTCAAATGTGGGTAATACGCATGAAATCTACAAAGTAAACTACAAGAAAGGGCTGGGGGAAGGAGGGAGATACAACTTCGACTGGGGTATCTGCAGGGTTGTTTACCATTTATTAAAATTCCTGAAATTTCGGTTAGGACTTTTCGTTTCGTTTCCGGATTGTTGGGCTCGCTGACTGGATAGATTATGCTCGGCCAAAAGCCAAGAGGACTGAAACTAGTACGAAAAATAGAAACTTGTAAATGCAAACACATGTTTTCTCAGAACAAACTGATCGCATCATCCCCCCCCCTCCCCACTCCCACCACACACGCAAATACACACACCCTTAAACGCTACTTTCTCCCCACACTACACCCTTGCATTAATAAATACACCGAGCAATAAAAAACAAATCAAAGATTTCGCAGAAAGATCCAATTTCTTGACTCAGGGACAACTGAGAATCCCATCAACCCCCCCTCCCCCCCCATTTCCCCCCTCCAGCCCCCTTCCCCATCACAATTTCTTGTATTTTACTTTGTAGATTTCATGCGTGTTACCCACATTTGACTTTATGTTACCTGTGTGTTACTCGTATGTAATTGTATGTTACTTGTATGTTACTCGTATGTATCTGTATGTACCTGTATGTCACTCGTATGTACTCGCATTACCCACATTTGACCGTATGTTACCTTTGTGTTACTCGTATGTATTCGTATGTTACTTGTATGTTACTCGTATGTATCTGTATGTACCCGTATATCACTCGTATGTACTCGTATGTACTGGTATGTTACCCGTGTGTAACTCGTAGTACTCGTGTGGTGTTTTAGTCACGATCATATGATCATATAACAACTCACAACAGCAAGAATGATGCCTGTTGTCACGTATCGGAAAGCGTCGATTCACCTTGTGTCTTTGAAGTATGAACGACTAACATGTTGAGAGAAGTGTCTATACGAATGTTTGCAAGTTCAACAGCGAGAAGAATACTTTTAACATGACCAAACTAAACTCCATTACACTGCCGTGTTTCCCCGTGGCGGCTCCATACTAATCTAATTTTGAGTGGTACATTTTGTTGAATAACTCAAGTACGGGATATCATACACCCCTGAGACTTTAACAGGTAGTTTATTTACTATTTTCCCACAATATCTCAATTTCTGGACATTAGTTTTTGAACGATAAGCGATTTTAGTTTTAACTTGCGTGACGTGAAACTGACCTCAGAAACCTTACTCTCTTTCTTGAATAAAATACATTTTTAGCATAGTTAATTTAATTTTTAATGATATTTAATCGATTGTAATAATTGTAAAGCGCATTAGATCATATGTTTTTAATGAATTTTGCGCTATTTAAGGAACAAGTTTAATTTTATTTTTTTATTACTTTTTTCTTAAGTTTCAAATGACGTATAGATTATTTTTCTCCACACATTTCACCGAGACTCCATTAACGTCTATGCAAAAAAAGTCCTACATCGTTTCATAAGCGTTTCCTTTCTCAAACACTTTGTTATGGACTTTTTACGTGTATATGCGCTTGTTTACGCGCGTGGGCCAGTCACGTGACCTGTGATTTCTAAGTCACATGTTTCTGGGAATAAAAGTTGTTCGTTCATAAAATGGCGCCCGACGTGGGGCTGCAATTCGTGGGTTCTTCGTTCATTTGCATAGATGCCAACTCTCCCGCTTTTAAAATCTCTCGCTTTTTACGCATCCTGTCATGGATTGTTAAAGACCCCACTGCACTGTCAAACAATTGCGAGAACCGATATCTGTAAGTCAACCAGAACAACTTAAATAAAAGTCGACTCATAAAAATGTCTCCCGCTCTTCAAATTTTTGGGGTTGGCATCTATGCATTTGATGCCCTTTTTCGTTTATCATGTTGGAGAAAACAGACATTTCATTAGCGTTGGCTCGCCTGAGAGCAAAAAGGAAGGGACATCGCTCGGTCGTGACGAGAAATATCAATGAAGCGAAGAGAATACTCGAAGAAGACGACATCAGTGCACAACATTGGAATCGATTGAAAATCATAGAACGAGTTTTGGATGAAAAACTTGAACTACTCATCGATTTCGACGACGAAATTACGCAGCTCTGCGAAATAGCTGACATCGAACAGGAAATAGAATTGGCGGACGAAATACGGTTGGTAATTTTAGAAACAAAGGGGAACATCGCCATAGCACGTGCTTTATCAGTTCAAGTTCATGAGGGACTTTCGTCGACCTCGTCAAATACCAATAGTCAAGTTTTTAATGCCCAGAATGCATCGTCAGTTGCTTCCAATCAATCGTCTAATCAAGGTGGAGGATCGTCTCCGTCGACCGTTGCAGAACAGAATCATCATTTAGAAAGTGAATCATCACCGAGTTTTCCCGCTCAATCGTTTGTTGGTGTTGGAGCAGATCAGTTTGGGAGTTTTCTGATACCAGTCGTAATGTCGAAATTGCCTGCAGATGTAAGGCTGCACATAGTTCGTGTTTCAACTAAGGATGTGTGGGAAATCGAGGAATTATTGAAGGTGATTCGGGGGAAGTAGAAGCAAGAGAAATGAGTGAGACAATGGAGGTACATGAAAAAAAGGGAACTGAAATGGTTCATAGTCAATACCAATAAGAAATCATATCCTCAATCCACCGCGTCTTCACTTGTACGGATTTTTTGCGCCTTTTGTAAGGGTGATCATTACTCGTCTGCTTGTGAAGAAGTCAACAATGCTCAGAAAAGGAAGGATATCTTGAGAAAGGAGAATCGTTGTTTCTTATGTTTGTCAAAGGGCCATCGTGCAAGCCAGTGGTCATCTCAGCGAAAGTGTCGGAGGTGTGGTCGTGATCATCATCAGTCAATTAGTGTAACCAGCCCTTGCCCAGCAAGATCAGAAACACTGATCGTCACTTCAGATGTTGAGCTTAATCCAAGCAGTATGTCATCTCCAAGTGCAGAATCCCTTGACGGTGTCACAACAACATCCACTGCCCGGAGCAATGTGAAGGCACTATTACAAACAGTTAGAACGTATGCATATTCGGAGACTGGTAGTGGGCTAGTGCCTGTTCGCATCATGCTAGACACTGGAAGTCAAAGGTCATATGTCAAAAATGACTCAAAGAAAAGGCTTGGATTAAAGACTCTGAGGTCTGAAACTCTGAACTTGAACGCATTTGGAAATGAGTCTAAGTTTGCAAAAAGGGACTGTGAACTTATTGGGTTGCATTTACAAGGAAGGTGCGGTGAGGATGTGAAGATAACTGCGTTGAGTTTTGAAGCGATCTGTTCACCACTGCCTGCTAGCGTTTGTCTTGATGAACATTCTCACTTGCTGGGGTTAGACCTGGCAGACCATGTTTCGGGAATTGACAGCAGTGAGAGCAACGTAGATGTAGGCTCTGATTATTACTGGGATGTAGTAACAGGAGACATTGAACGTGGAGAGGGCCAGCTAGTGGCAGTTAGCAGCACGTTTGGTTGGCTTGTGTCTGGACCTGTCAAGACTGCAAATGACAGCGCCAACTACGTCACATCAAATCTTATTGTTGAGAAGCCGTGTGACTTTGTCTACCGCCAAACTCCGACCGACAAACCAACAGATAGTTTGAAACAGTTCTGGGACATTGAAACAGTTGGAATTGATGAGAAGTCAGGTGTGAGTAACGATGAGCAGTTTTTGAGAGGTATCAAGTTTGACAAGGCTCAAGGGAGGTTCGAGGAGTTAAGCTTCGCTGGAGGGAACTGAACTGTCATCAGACAAATAACTATGACCTGTGTGTTTCAAGACTAAACTGCTTAATGTCACGTTTAAAGAAAGATGAGAAGTTATTTTAAGAGTATGACAGCATTTTCAGAGCACAAGTAGAAGCTGGAATCATAGAGCGTGTCCCCGAAGCAGAGAAGAAATTTGAAGGCACTCAGTTTCTGCCGCATCATGGAGTTTTGAGAGATGACAGACAAACCACAAAGTTGCGTATTGTATTTGATGGGTCAGCAAGGGCGGATCAGAATCAGTACTCGTTAAATGATTGTTTGGAAAAGGGGTCAAACTTGACACCGCATATATTTGACGTGTTGACCAAATTCAGAGGTTATCAGGTGGGGATTGCTGCGGACATTGACAAGGCTTTTCATCAAATTTCAGTCAGTCCAGCTGACAGGGACAATTTGAGGTTTTTGTGGTTAAGAACATTGAGGATGAGAAGCCCGAGATTGTTCAGTATCGTTTTTGCAGGCTTGTATTTGGACTGACGTCAAGTCAAGCGATCCTTAATGGAACAATTAAGCATCATTTATCACATTACAAGCAGTCAGAGCCACAAGTTGCAGAATTGTTAGCCAACTCGTTGTATGTAGATGACTTTCCTGGTGGAGTCAGTGATGATGATTCTGCATTTTATGTGTATCAGAAGCGAAATTAATCATGCATGAAGGAGTGTTCAACCTTCTTAAGTGGAACACAAGTTCAAGCGTCCTGAATCAAATAATCTGTAAGGAAGAAGGTCAAGATGAGTGTGAAGCACTTGTTAAAATTCTGAGTTTGAATTGGGACACTGTGAACGATGCATTTCATTTTGACTTTGCTGAAGTCATCGAAAATCTTTACCCCCAACCAAGAGGTCGGTATTAAGGTGCTCAGTAAAGCTATTTGATCCACTTGGGTTAATTAGTCCATTCACGGTGAACCTAAAGATGTGGTTTCAAAAACTGTCCTCAGACAAGGCCGACTGGGATGACCGTTTAGAGGGAGAATTGTTGAAGAAGTGGAACATACTCTCCAATGAGTTTGAATCAATGTCCAAGGTTAACGTTCCCAGGTGTTATTTCATTCATGAGAAGAGACCAGTTTCTCATCAGATGCATGGTTTCAGTGACGCCTCTGAGCATGCCAAAGCAGCAGCTGTATACCTGCGCACAGTGTATGAAGATGGTGACTGTGACGTTCGCCTTATGGCATCCAAGACAAAGGTGTCACCATTGAAGAAACAATCCATTCCTCGGTTAGAACTGAAGGGTGCTTACATCCTATCCAAACTAGTGGATACCATCCGTACTGCTCTCAAGTCACTCCCGTTTGAAGTAGATGCTTACTACTGGGTGGACTCCTTCACAGCATTGTGCTGGATCAAGAACCATAAACTATGGAAACAGTACGTTCAGCATCGGGTTGATGTGATTCGAAAACTGACTGACAAGGAGAAGTGGAGATTCTTTCCAGGGAAAATGAATCCAGCAGACATCCCATCAAGGGGTTGTTTGGCGAAAAAACTTATTGAGAATGAGTTGTGGTGGTCTGGAGCAAGCTTCTTAAAAGAACCTCCGGAATCATGGCCAGATACACCAGCTACATCCATTGCTGAACGAACTAATCAAGAATCCACCTGTTATCATTCACTCATTAGCAGCTGCATCAGTTAAACAGACACCCATTGAGAACCTGGAAGGTATAGTGGACATAGCACGGTACAGTTCAAAGTTGAAGTTACTGCGTGTGACCGGCTATGTTTTGAAGTTCATTCGGTTGTTAAGGATAGATAACACCGTGGTGAAGAGTGGAGACCTGAATGTGGATGACATGAACCTGGCAGAAGTTACGTTGGTCAGAAGTGTGCAAGCTCGTTCATTTGCAACAGAGCGTCATATCCTTGTACGTAGTGCTGAAGGAAATCAGCGCATCAAGCAATTTAACCTGTACCTTGATGATGATGGGGGTATTCGCTGCAAGGGCCGGCTTAACAATGCAGTTATAACTCAAGAAAGCAAGAATCCAATGTTGCTGCCAGCGCGCCATAGATAAAGAGAACTGTTGATTAGAGAGATACATGAGCGTGTTCACCGCAACGGTGTGAGAGATACCTTGAATTTAATCCGAGAAACACACTGGGTGTTAAGAGGAAGAGAAGCTGTTAAGAGGATAGTAAGAAGGTGCACCATATGCAGAAGACATGAAGGGAAACTGTTTCCAGCAGCTCCTTCGCCTGACTTGCCTGCGGATCGTGTTCATGAAGGACCACCGTTCATGCACACAGTAGATTTCGCAGGTGCGCTGTATGTTAAGAGTGCATCAACCGGCCAACAAAGCAAGGCATATTGTTGTCTATTTACGTGTGCATCTACTCGTACCATTCACCTTGAACTGACTTAAAGCTCGACAGCCACATCCTTTCTACAAGCATTTAGGCGCGTTACTAGTCGTAGGGGACTTCCGTCAAGATTGCTGACAGACAACGCCAAGACTTTCAAGTCTGCCTCTGTTGAGGTCAAGAAGATTGTGCATTCTACCGAAGTGCAGCAGTACCTGACAAACAACCAAGTTGAATGGGAATTTATCATGGAGAAAGCCCCATGGTGGGGTCGTTTCTTGGAAAGATTTGTGAGAAGTGTTAAGCGCTGTCTGAAGAAGTCTATTGGGAGATCCTCGTTAAAGTTTGAAGAGCTTCGTACCTTGATGGTAGAGATTGAAGCCACGCTGAACAATAGACCTCTGACATAGATCTATGATGATGAAGGTGGGATCTCATACCCACTCACCCCAGCTGACTTGATCTATGGCCGTCAAGTTGCTGTCACTCCATGCCAGAGACATTGCAATGTGTTCAGTACATTCAAGACACTGACGAGAAGAGCAAGGTACCATTTCAGATTACTTGAGGGCTTTACTAAGCAATGGCGTAATGAGTACCTTTTGGGGTTACGCGAAACCCACAGAACAACCAACGCTAACAGCCAGCAGTCAATAGCCGTTGGTGACATTGTGATTATGAAGGACGACACACCAGCAAGCGCTTGGTGGAAAGTCGCTAAAGTTACGGAGTTGCTAAAGAGCAAAGGCAATGTTGTGAGAGCTGCAAAGATTCAAGTCCTAAACAAAGCAGAATCTCAAAGGAGACCAATTATCCTGAGGCGTGTAATTCAGCACCTGATACCACTGGAGGTTAATGCTTCCTAGAGACATGAACATTGAACAATGTCTTCAAGAATGCTCCATATTTGAACATTCCAAGCCGTTAAATTTACTAGTTTTTTTGTTGGTTTATGATGAAGTTGACAAGTTAAGACTATTAAGAGCAGACTCGGTATTGTCTTTTTAAGACAGTTACTTGTTTATTCGTGCTTTCACTGTTGCCCTTACGGACATTGTAATTCGTTGTGTCAACAATTTTTAGTGTTAGATTTCCTTCCGGTAATCAAACCCACGGGAGTGTTACGGACTTTTTGCGTGTAAATGGGCTAGCCCATGGGCCACCCTATGGGCTACCCCCCAAAAAATAAAAACACAATAATAATAATAATAATAATAATAATAATAATAATAATAATAACCATATGGGCTAATAATAATAATAATAATGATAATAATAATATACATATTTTATTTTTTTAATAATGCACAACCCTATTATTCTTTAATTAAAAATAATAATAATAATAATAATAATAATAACCCTATTGGCTGTAAGTGACTTACATTACAGCACTATGTTTATTTTATTTATTTATTTATCTATTTTTTGTGGGTGGTGGAGGGTTGGGGGCTGGGGGCATTTCTGTGGTTTTACGACCCAATTGTGTTTTTGTCTTTGAGATCCCAAACAGCACACATGCTGTGTGTTCTACTGATGTATTTGCCCTGAGTGAAACACCACTGCCACCGCTTCAGCAGCACTCATGTTGTCCCAGATTTTTTTAATTTTTTTATTGTAGGGCACAGTTTTTGATTTTTATTGTTGTGTTTCATTGTTTCTCAAAGTAAATGACTGACTGGTTGTGACGACACAGTTTTATTTGTCTGTGAGACCCCAAACAACACAAGCACATGGTGGGGTAGTCAGTCACAGTCATTTACTTAAAGAAACAATGAAACACAAAAATCAAAATCAAAAACTATGCCCCTACAATAAACAAAAATAAAATTCTGGGACAGCATGAGTGCTGCCGAAGCGGTGGCAGTGGTGTTTCACGGCAAATACATCAGTAGAACCCCTAAGGGGGGGTGGGGGGGTACTCCCAGACTCCCAGAAAAATTGGGTGGGGGTGTGTGGCCAGCTGCTTCCTAAAACCCTTATTCTATTTCAGACCAAAATCTGCGATTTTCCCTACCCTATTTCAGACCTGACCAAAACATCGATACCCTATTTCAGACCTATTTCACGTACACGGTTGGCGTAAACACAATTAAAAGACAAAAAGGAAGGGCTTTTGTTGATGGTCTTATCGCCTAATGATGAAGAAGTAGTTTCTCCGAAAAAACATATCAAATTCAAGACTGGAGTACGCAAATCATACCCTATTTCAGACCAAAATGGGCAAAATCGATACCCTATTTCAGACCAAAATGGCTAAAAAACCATACCCTTTGGGCCGCACATACCTATATAGCCCAGATAAGGGCTCCCCTCCCCCCCACGGGAGTAGAACACACAGCATGTGTGTTGTTTGGGATCTCAAACACCAAAAAGCCATTGGGTCGTAAAACCACAGAAATGTCCTCAGCCCCCAACTCTGACGCCCCTTCTACCAAAAAATAAACTGAGTGCTGTAATGTAAGTCACTTACAGTAATCTTTGATCATATTTTCAAGTCTCTCTCTAACTACATAGGGGTTACGTGACAAACACGTGAGCTTTTATCATCATCATCATCATGATTACTATGATTATTATTATATTATTATTATTATTATTATTATTATTATTATTATTATTATTCGATTCTCTCCAGTTTTTCTACTGGGTAGTGTTAATTGTGTCTCAGCAACTCCCCGTAGCTTAGAGACACAACACTTTACGCAACAGGTGAGCAGTTCCAAGAATGGCCGATAATTGTAGACTTCCAAGGAAGTCAGGTACATCGGGCTTGCCGAACCAGGTCTTTGCACTTTTCGATATGCTTCCAAGAGCACCAATCACGATAGGTATTATTGTGACTTTCGAGGCCCTATGAATCCTTCTGATTTCAAATGCTAGCTCCTCCTGGTGATGCTCTGGTCCACTGGCACCGCTATGTCAATAAGTGTCCATTTCTGTATTATTATTATTATTATAATTATAATAATAATAATAATAATAATAATTATTATTATTATTAATTGTTTTTCATTAAATTTAATTTTTTGGGGGGTAGCCCATAGGGTAGCCCATAGGGTGGCCCATGGCCCCCATGGTCCTAGCCCCACGTTTTGTCCACACCCCTACGAATATACACTGCAAAGAAATAGACTCCAACACAAGCTAAGCGCAATGCGTCCGATGTAAGAAAGACAGACTTCTCTCTATTCTTTTGTTTACCGCTAAATTAGGGATACAATACTGCTTTTTTGCAAGCCCGAGTTTAGGCTAATTGTAGTGATCTTTTACGACTGGAAAGTCAGTCGGTTTCGACACCAAGTCATGCGTGACTGAATTACCGAGTTATTCAACGTACGCTGCTTCTCTCAAATCGTTATGGGATCTGGTGCATCAAAACAGCAACATCGTGGCGACAAAGAACACCTCGCGACATCAAGACCACCGGAAGCATCCATGCATATGAACCTTGTCCAACCACCACAAACGCTGGTCCAAGCTCAAACGATCAGCGAAGATAAGAACGAAACGAATGGGTTGAGCACATTACCAACCAACATTGAATGGCACTGTGCCACTCTCAACGATTATAAGCTGAATCATCCAGAACTAAGCGAAGAGTTTGACACAATGTTTGATCATATGGAAGCTCTTCGAAATTTTGTCGATGGAAGCCCGAGTCGACATGGTGGCTATGCTCGTGTAAGCGAGATAGTTAAATGTTTATGCAGAACCAGCTACACGCCTTATAGGTCCCCAGAAACGTTTAATGCTGTTCCATTCATAATGCTGATAAATTTCACAGTCGATATTGAAGGCGTCAAATTGTTGCAACGATTTGCGCAACGGTATTTTAGGGATTACTGCGACGAGTTAACTGATCAGCTTGATAAAGATGAAGCAGAAACGGAGGACTTCACTTGCTTCAATTTGTTGATATCTGCGTTAGCAACAATTCAAAACTTTGCAGACTTTCACGAGGGGTTTTGCTCAGCGTGTGCAAGAGCAGGTGTCATTCCAATGTGCCTTGAAAACATCCAACGAATCGATGCTGAAGTACAATGGGAAAACGAAGACGGAGAATCGGAGCCAGTTCAAATAGTGGACAGCTGTGTCGGAATTCTACACAACATTTCTCGAAGACTTAACTGACCCTGAGATGTTTTCCAACAGTGAGGAAACATTGGTTCGTTTTGCCAAGGCTAAAATGCCTTCAATTGCGTGCGCCTCTTTGTTGTGCCTTGCTTATGTGGTCAATGAAGACACCAATCATCTCATTTTAGCTGATGAAAACTTGTTGAGCTTTATTATAGAAATGTTATCATCATCATGGCAGTCGAAAGACCGCCGATCAAGTGTATATTTTGCAAAGGAACTTGCGGAAGAGCTGAGCCATCTTGCCATTAATGACACCAACAAAAAGGTCCTGGGAAATAAAGGGACAGTGCATGTTTTAATATCCGTGCTCAAAACGTCCAACGAAGATGAAGAAAAGGCAAGCGTAGCCAAAGCACTGTGGATGCTAGCTTTTGATGACAACAAGAAATAAGCTGTAAGACAAGAAGCTGGAGGTTTGGAGATGCTACGTGAATTGCAGACCCAGAAGTGCAAACAGCAGCCGCAGGTGCATTATGGGAGCTCGAAGGAAAGACATCCCGAACAGTCGGGATTTGGAAATCACGTGATGATCAGCTACCAATGGGATAACCAGGAAGTGTTGATTGAAGTGAAAAATAGGCTCCAAGCGAGTAGATACAGAGTGTGGATGGATCTGGAGCAGATGGGAGGCTCCACACTGGAGGCGATGGCTAAAGCTGTCGAGGATGCTTCCGTTGTTCTCGTCTGCGCGTCACAAAAGTACAAAGAAAGTACCAATTGCCTATCAGAAGCCGAATATGCTTATCAGTTGAGAAAGGACATCATTCCTTTAATGATGCAACATAAGTACAAACCTGATGGTTGGCTTGGAATGCTTGTTGGCACAAAATTTTGGATCGGCTTCCAGAGTAAGCGCGCTGTTGAAGAAGGGGTTGGAAAGCTGGAAAGAGAGTTACGAGGAAGACGAAAGAACGCTACGGCGACAGATGGATCAGCAGAGCCAGCGGTTCGAGTTGAGAAAGTGGAGATTGTTACGGCCCAACATTCAGCTCCTGCCGTGTCCGGATGGACAAATAAAGAAGTGAAACAATGGCTAAAAAACATTAGTTTGGAAAAAGGTTTGTAGGGAGGACATTTCTGAGGTCTTAGGAGAGACATTGTTCGACTTGCAACATCTTCGCGGGGAATGTCCGGAGTATTTCTACAGATCCTTAGAACAGAGCCTGAATTTGAGAAAAGTGCATGGTAGATGTATTCAATCAAATGAAGAATGATCCTCGCAGTTGTGAACGCAATTTATGCAATCGCGAAAAGAAGCCTGAAAAAAAATTCAGGACTTCAACGGGGTTTGAACCCGTGACCTCGCGATTACCGGTGCGATGCTCTAACCAACTGAGCTATGAAACCACTGACGTTGGGAGCAGGTCAATTGTGGGTTCATATGTTCCCGTGAAAGAAATGAGTGTGAATGATATACACGGGAACATATGAACCCACAATTGACCTGCTCCCAACGTCAGTGGCTTCATAGCTCAGTTGGTTAGAGCATCGCACCGGTAATCGCGAGGTCACGGGTTCAAACCCCGTTGAAGTCCTGAATTTTTTTTTATTTTTTCAGGCTTCTTTTCGCAATTGCATAAATTGCGTTCACAACTGCGAGGATCATTCTTCATTTGATTTCATTTCCGCAGTTCATATATGATTCATTTCATATATCATTCACAGATGTATTCAAGTTCACAATGGAACTACAAAAACTTCATAGCGAGTACTAAGTGACACTAGCTTGAAACTATATAGTGGGTTTCGGTTTTTCTCTACATTGTTAAACACAGCTTAAACTGGATAAGAAGAAAAATCCTTCGTAACAAAATAAACGGAAAGAGATCTTGGAAACGGCGAGTGCTGGAACAAACGGCTTTTTTTGTGGGTTATGACACCTCACTTTCGATCATCTGGTAATGATGATGCCTCCGTGTGGGTAAGAACTTAACTCACAATATTTCGTGTTTTCCTAATTTATTTTACCACGAAGAGTTAGTGACGCTTCTATGTTGCTATAGTATTGTAACACAAAACAGTAAACCAAAGCATTTGGTAGAACACAACTCTATTCTCAGCTATAGACCCTTTTCATAATGGCGCCCGACAAATTATTCTTTTATTCTTATGATAACGAGCCCTACTAGCCTCGTCAGCATGTGCAAAATTCAATAGAATTTGTTCATTAAAGTGAGGTTAGTAGGGCTAATTAACACATATACAAAAGAATAATTAAAATCGTCCGCCATTATGAAAAAGGTCTATTCTCCATGGCGGGCGAGCACATGTCCCCTTGTCATGCGCACAACACTCTAGGTACGCAATGCATGTATACAATATATAGTCTATAAGTCAGAAATCAAGAAAGACGAGATTGAGATTTTTCAAGGACTAGAGCTTCACCTAAACCGCTTTAAGCTCTTGTCTTTGCTTTTTTTTTTTTACCAAGTGAAAAGTCCCTTCTTCAAATATTCACACGAATAAAGAGAACAATATGAAATAAAACCTTAGGAAATGAAAGATAACGATAATTCTGGATGGAAGTGGATTGCTTGTTACCATTGTAGTAACCTAGTGATCTGTAGATTTTGTTGCCAGATAATGAGCGCGGTGCTCAATCATGATGTACTCTGGGTGAACAAAGGCCTTTAAGGTACTCCTAACTCCCTATGGAATCGAGAATTGTGAACGGGGAAAAGGAGATCTTTAAAACCAAGAATCTTTAAACTTTTGGTCGAAATATTGATCATTCAACTGAAATAAGCTTCATTCAAGCTTTGAAGTTCGCTTTTGCTATACCTTAAACGAAGACCCCACCGATTTCGTTTGCTTTAGCATCAAATAAATGGTTTCATTATGCATTGCAGTCACTATCTTAATTTGGTTGGCTAAAAATACGCAGCTAATTACTGCTGGCACTGTTTTCATCACGTCATACCTACAGACAATAGTTTTTATACATGTAGACGTGACGTCATACCTACAGACAACAGGTATTATACATGCAGACGTGACGTCATTTTGTAGACAATAGTTTTACATACGCGAGAAACATCATTAACATTATTATTATCGCATAAAGAATGTTTTCCAACCTTGATAAGCGTAGTCTTCAAGAGGAAACTGTAACTCAAAATATTACACCTGAAAAGTTTGAACTATTAAGTCTAAATTTTAACATCTTTGTTTTGCTGGAGCTTTTCTGGAGTTGTATTACAGTAGGTTTTAAAACATGTTTGTAAAATGTAAATGTAAATGCTAACTGGAAATGCACTTAGCTGCTCTTGTACTGTAGTTCACAGGCATTCCACTTAAATAACTTGAAATAAATGATCCAAATAAAGATAATTTTATATATGTTAAGAAACCCAACTGGTGGGAGGCAAACCAGTTGGCTGTTTACAAGCGTGACCCTCTCCAACTAGCGGCCAGGGCTGAGTTGCTCGAAGCATGGTTAGCACTAACCATTGGTTAAGATGTCTTAAAACCTATAGGTTGTCATGGTATTTGACCCCGGTTAGCGCTAACCATGCTTCGAGCAACTGGGCCCAGAGCGGGACTTGAACCCGGGACTTCCGCATTACAGGTCCAACGCCCTAACCGCTTGGCCACGCTGCTGGAAACCTTTGGATTGCGTTGCAAGTTTTATGTTGTAAGCTTACAAATAAAGTTGTTTACAAGTTGGCGTAGCATGCTTATTTTCTTGCACGCGGTCTTGTTTTTACAAATACTCACGTTTATGCATAATAAAACAATTATTGAATTCGGGTTTCGCATGATAGCGAGAATTATCATGGCCTTGGTTTGTCTTATTCACCTCACCCCTGGGTTTCGGCAGATAACACAAACATCGGCCATGATAATTCTCGCATCATGCTTAACCTCATCCAATAGTTGTTAATTAGCGCGAGTCTTCATTTTGTAGTTTGAGGCGGGCATTTCTGCAAAACATCGATTTCGCTTGTCTTTGAGTGGATCAAAGCGTTTCACTGGCATCTTTCCTGCCCTTGTAGATTTAACAGCTCTAAAATTGATTGAGATTCAAGTCTTCGCTCTTCATTTTGTAGACACCCTCCACTTGTTTATACCATGCCATAGAAAATACAGCCAATCAGAATGCAGGAAAGCCGTTGTATATTCGTCAGTATTCCACCGAACCTTGCCATCGATCAGTGCAATTCAACGGTATCACACCCAACCTTCCCATCGTGCATTTATGCTGGCCTTGCTGGCCACTGTATTCTCTATGGCATGGTATAAAATAGTTATGCAACCCTTTCTCGTGATATACCGTGGAATATCCCACTCATCACTTGTATTTTCTTGGTATACACACTCGCCTAAAGGCTCGTGTGTATACCGAGAAAATACAAGTGATGAGTGGGATATTCCACGGTATAACACTCGAAAGCGTTAGTATATATGCAGAGGAATACTCGCACTCCATAAAACGAAGTAATGATATAACTACTCCGTTTATATATATACATATGGGTTATTGGCCAAACGTGAGGTCAAGATGGCTGGATACTGGCCAAGTTCTTTTTTTGCGTGTTTATGAACCGAGAGGAAGTCGACGTCCGTAAACAAGCAAAAAATGAACGAGGCCAATATCCCACCATCTTGACCGAACAAGCTTGGTGAATAAAGGATTTATTTTATGACTCAAAGGAAGCTATTAAACTGAAGACAGTCGCGGGACGAACGGGCTATCCCTAGCGGTCAAGATAACTCCATCTTGACCTCGCGGGTAGCCAATCACAGCACGAGATTTTATTCATCTTGACTGCTGAAAGAGCCAGTCATATAATAATGAGGAATAAAAACCTGCCTATCAAAGATTGCAGCTATTTGGCCGGAATAGGTCCAGAACTCGAGTTTTTAGGGTGCCACGAGCCAGAAAATCGCACCACATGCACAGCAGGATAAGGAAAGGAAAAACAGACTGAGCGAGAGGAGAAAGGAAGAAGGAGAAGAGAAAAAAGCAATGATCGTCTCTTAGTCTTCTTAATGGCTACGAGCTACGGCCGGACCACTTCAGCGCAGGCAGCTTTTTGCAAGTCCCATTAGATATTTCACCACAATAGTGCAACAAAGCTGCAAAAGGTCCAAAAAGTTGTTTTTAGTCAAAATAGACAAGATACACACGATAGGTCGCAAAGATCTAGCTCAGTGGATTTGCGAAAGCCTACCTATCAAAAATTGTAGCCAATAGCCGAATTTTTAGGACCCACGAGCCGAAAATCGAACCACAGCAGGAAAAGGAAAGGAATAAGAATGCGAGTGAGGAGAAAGGAGACGAGAAAAAAGTAGCACTGGTCACACTAATGGCTAATGGCTACTGCTCGAGCTAAGGCCACGTTAGCGCAGGCAGCTTTTAGATATTTAAGCATAATACCACAAGTGTCTATGGTTTATAGGCTGATAAACCACGCGGGATGTTGGAAGAACAGTCGAAGAATTCGTAAATCACGAGCCGCAGGTAAGTGATTAACGGATTCTTCGAGTGCTCTTCCAACATCCCAAGTGGTTTATCATGCCTATAAACCAAAGAAACTTGGGGTATATTGCTGTTATATAATAATCCAGAAGACGCGCGAAATTTCCATGAGTTAACTGAAACAACAAACAATAGCTGATTGACCAATCAGAGCGCGCGCATTGATTTTGTTTTTATATAAATATCTACATTTAATAGATTAATTAACGGCGAAATTTGTCTGTAAATGTAAGAAATCACCGATAAATGAAAATGTAGATATTTTTCTATAGAGATAATTTATTGCAATTTTTTCAAACATATATTCTCTTTTAACGATTCCCGTTTTAAGAGATAAATTTCCCCATTCTAAAGAATATCGCTTCTAAAGAATCCCGCTTTAAAAGATTCCCCGTTTTAAAGATTCTCGTTTTTAAGATTCCCCTATCCTCTTCCCCATTTGCATTACCCGTTCCTGATTTTAAAGATGAACGCTAAGGTCATACACGAACAACGAGCAATGTGTCATTGGCGTAATTAGGATGGGAATTTGTAAGGAAGCGTGAAAACAAATCACGACTTCGCAACAACTGTTTACTCAGTGCAATCTATGTTATATTTGTTGCTGAGGTTCTAGGAATCGCACTATTTAACTGTCGAACCAAATCCCGATCTTTTACAACTGGAAATTCAGTCGCATTCGGCACCAAGTCGCGCGTCATTCAATTACCGAGTTATTCAACGTACGCTGCTTCATCAAATCGTTATGGGATCTGGTGCATCAAAACCGCAACATAGTGGCGACACATATCAACTCGCGACGACACCAAAACCACCGGAAACATCCGTGTATACGAACCTTGTCCAACCACCGCAAACGCTGGAACAGGTTCAGCCGATCAGCCAAGATAAGAACGAAACAAATTGGATGAGCACATTACCAACCAACATTGAATGGCACGTCTTACACAGCGCCACTCTCAACGATTATAAGCTGAATTATCCCAAACTAAGTGCTGATCTTGACAAAATGTTTGATCAGGTGGAGGCTCTTCGCAGTTTTGTCGATGGCGGCCCGAGTCGACATGGGGGCTATGCTAGTGTGGGTGAGATAATAAAATGTTTATTCCGTACCACTATCAGGCTTAACACAAATACTTTTAATGCTGATCTATCGAAAACGCTGATAAATTTCACCATCGATATTGAAGGCGCCAAAGTGCTACGAAGATTCGTCCAGCGGTGTTTTAGGGATTACTCCGACGAGTTAACTGAGCAGCTTGATGACGATGAAGCAGAAACGGAGGACTTCACTCGTTTCGAATTGTTGTTATCTGCGTTAATAAAAATTCAAAACTTTGCAGACCTTCACAACGGTTTTTGTTCAGCGTGTGCAAAAGCAGGTGTCATTCCAATGTGCCTTGAAAACATCCAACGAATCGATGCTGAACTACAATGGGGAAAACGAAGACCCTGGATCGGAAACAGTTCAAATAGTTACTGGCTGTGTCTCAATTCTGCACAACATTTCTAGGCGACTTAAAGACCCTAAGTTTTTTTTTAACAGTGAGAAAACATTGGTTCGTTTTACCAAGGTTAAAATGCCTTCAATTGCATGCCCCGCTTTGTTGTGCCTTGCTTATCTGGTCAATGAAGACACCAATCATCTCATTTTAGCTGATGAAAACTTGTTGAGCATTATTGTAACAATGTTAAGTCAAGCACCGCAGTCAAAAGACCGCCGATGAAATGGATATTCTGCAAAGAAACTTGCAGAAGGGCTGAGTCATCTTGCCATTAACGACACCAACAAAAAGGTTCTGGGAGATAAAGGGGCAGTGTATGTTTTAACGTCCGTGCTCAAAACTTCCAACGAAGATGAAGAAAAGAAAGTGTAGCAAGAGCTCTGTGGATGTTAGCTTTTGACGACAACAATAAAGACGCCATAAGACAAGAAGCAGGAGGTTTGGAGATCTTACGTAAATTACAGAAAAGCGAAGACCCAGAAGTGCAAAGCGCAGCCGCAGGTGCATTGTGGGAGCTCGAAGGAAAGACATCCCGAACCGTTGGGAAGAGAGAGGCTTCTGGAAATCACGTGATGATCAGCTACCAATGGGATAACCAGGAAGTGTTGATCGAAGTGAAAAACAGGCTCCAAGCGAGTGGATACAGCGTGTGGATAGATCTAGAGCAGATGCAAGGCTCCACACTAGAGGCGATGGCTAAAGCTGTCGAGGATTCTTCTGTTGTTCTAGTCTACACGTCACAAAAGTACAAAGAAAGCCCCAACTGTAGATCAGAAGCCGAATATGCTTATCAGTTGAGAAAGGACATCATTCCTTTAATGATGCAACACAATTACAAACCTGATGGATGGCTAGGCATTCTTGTTGGCACAAAACTTTGGATCGACTTCCAGAGTGAGCATGATATTAAAGCAAGCGTTAGAAAACTCATCAAAGAGTTAGGAGGAAGAGGGAAAGATGTTGACAAAGTAGATGGACGAGAAAAGCCAGTGGTTCGAGTTGAGAAAGCGGAGATTGTTACGCCCAACGCTCAGCCCCTGACGTGTCCAGATGGACCAATGAAGAAGTCAAAGAATGGCTAAAAGACAGGTTTGGAAAACGTTTGCAGGGAGGACATTTCCGAGGTCAATGGACAGACATTGATTGACTTGCAACAACTTCGCGGCGAATGTCCGGAGTATTTTTACAGATGCTTAAAAGAAGACCTCAATCTGAGAAACATGGTTGATGTATTCAAGTTCAGAAAGGAACTGCAAAAACTACTGGGTGCATACTAAGTGAAGTAAGCTTGAAACTGGATAAAAGTTTTGGATTCCCATTGATCACTCCTGTTGTAAGCCGTGCACATGCCGCGTCATTCAACATCACAACTCGGTCAGTTAACTCAATTCGTAGAATAAAGGGGATTAGTTTCTAAAGAAACTGTGGTGCTGCGTCGGTGGGGGAGTGAAACACGAAAATTTGGTTTATCAACGGAGTTGATAATGTAAATTGACCACCGTACAGGGATTCGATTAGCTGACGTTTCGAGCGTTAGCCCTTCGTCGGAGCGCATCGACGAAGGGCTAACGCTCGAAACGTCAGCTAATCGAATCCCTGTACGGTGGTCAATTTACATTATCAACTCCGCTGATAAACCAAATTTTCAATTCGCAGACCGCTGCGACAGTATCGCGCACACGCCTGAACTTTTTCAGGCTTTCTTTTCTTTTCCTTGATGCAAAGCTTTATCTATTTATTTTTATTTTTTTCTCTTCAACTTTTATTGTTACACTTTGCCTGCTTACATGACCCTTAACATACTAACCTACATGGTGTAGCAAACATACTATTACTATTTGACATGATACAATGAATTACACATCGCGCAGAATGCTGCGACACATCCGGGACTTAAATGTAGAGTCCGCGCGAAATTTCAAATTCAATCAGGCTGCCCGATGGTTAAGCAATAAAGAAAATAACCAGAAAATGGCCGACAACGCATACTATTTTAGAGTTTACGTGCTTCATACTTGTGTTTCGAAGTGGTTATCATATGGCTTTTGTAGATGAGACATTGATGGAATAAAGGAGATGTTTCGAATAGTGGATTTAGTCGTTTTCTTTTCCTGCATTTGGTCCATTTCAGAGAAAATATTCTATGAGGAAATATTTGGAGGAAGAATTTTTCTCCTTCAAAGTGCCCTTCTTAACGGTTATCATACAGCTTTGAATGTGTGTTGTTTAAGGAAGCTTTATGCCAAGTTTTAACGGAAAATGATGTTTCGAAGTGGTCGTTCTGTCCAACTTTCGAACACTCCTGCCGATCTTTCAGCCTTCGTTCACTTCGGAGACTAGGAGAACAATAGAACGAAACTCTTTTCAATTTCCCGGTAGAATATTAATATATGCCAAGCTGCGCTCCGCAAACAATAGGACACACGCCGACGCTATAAGGCATTGAAATTGAGAGGTGATAAAATGTATCACATAACCATCTTAATTAAAGTAATGCTTTGCGTGAGTTGCAATAAACACGAAGTCTCAAAACACACGTGTTCATCGCAAATTTTCAAGATGTCGTCTGAGCAAGAAATCCCGGGGGAATACTCCCTATAATGGCCTATACGGGGAGGCTCCGCCCGGAAGGGGTGCCTTTTTCACGCTTCAGGTATATGGAAGTGTAGGGATTTCACGAGTCGAAGTATATGAAAGGGTAGGGAAATCTATCATTGAGGTATTTAAAAGGGCTTTCATTAAAATATTTCGAACACACATACCTTATGACTGTACTGTTTTAATTTACTGAACGTTACGTGAAAATGACAAGAAAAAATCCTCTTTTAGGTATGCGAAGGGGTACTATTTTTCGATGGGAGGTATATGAAAGGGTTACCTTTTCTTTCAAAAATGGTATATAACTGAGGGTAAGGGGTGGGATCTCGGGACGGAGCCTCCCCGTATTGAAATTGTTTTAGTACCCCTCCCCCCCCCCGCCCGGGCAAGAAATGAAGTTCGTTGCTCGGGCTCTTTTTAGAGCTCATTGAATATCATTGACTCGGACAGGAAGTAGTTCTTCCACTCGATAAAGTACTACATCTTGCCTTTTTGGAGTCTTTTGGCGACAATTCGCTTGACCTCGAAAACACCCATCATCGCACTGATGCTGCGATCGAGATCATCACTGACTAATGACCCGTGGAAGTTACGAGGATGCCTGAACCGCTTAGCCATGTTGTCTCGAAACGAACTTGAACGAAATCAATGAACTGGATTACAAGCTCAACTTCTTATACGTTTTGAAAGCCGAAACAAATCGAAGCTCGAATAATTATTTTTATAAACAATGGTACATGTTACCACAGGACTGCATAATATTGGCTTGAGCCGGCTTGAGCCGACTACTTGTTGACAAGTTTATTTGAGTTCACTGTTTCCAATTCTTGTTAAAACGTTTGAAAGGGTATGTTCTCTTACCCTGCTAGCAGAATGGCTTTGATCATTCCTTGATAAGTCGGCAGCGATTTAAGAAATCGAGCAGCTATAGAATACAGGGCCACTTCGGCCCAGCTTGTCGAGGCGCCACGCAGCTCTTGGAACAGTTCACAGGATTGGCTGAGAAAACAATAAACAAACAACAGAAACAATGGACCCTAGCCCTGAAATAATGGAGCTGCGTGGTAATAAGAACCAATGAAATTAGAGGTTACTGAGAGGTGCGTGGCATCTGAGCTTGTCGGGAGGCTTCGAGGAACGAGGTATATCAGAATGGGTCCTATTGACATGCGATAAAGTGGCAGAGTTTATTATAGCATGAGATTACCGGTAACAGTTAAACCCCGCCATTACGTACAGTTTGGGTCAGAAAAAAGAGTTCATGGCATTCGGATGTTGTTAAGCGTTCCTTCGAGAAGTTGTTTTTACGAGGGCGACTCAATTTTCTTGCGCCATTTTGCCAAGTGTGTCTACCGCTCCGAGCTTCTCTCAGTTCGAGTTTTTGAAAAAAAAACAAAAACAAAAACAAAAACACAAGACTGCTATTCTGATATGTCTCCCAACGGTTTGATTGACAGCCGTAGAATTCGCCGAAGAGTTACCGAACAGACCGAAATACTCCCAGAGCCAATCGGCGGACCAATCATAGCAGACAAGCTCTGAGCAAAAAGATAATTATGCCGCACATTAACTAGAAAATCGGGCACCGTAAGTAGATGTCGCCAAAAACAATAGAATTCTGCGCGATGATTTAACTTACTGGGCGTGCCTTACTACTCTCATTAACGTACATGTTGCTTATTTACACACTAACTTACATGACATGATAATTACACGATACTGACTAATTATTTTATCTACATATATCTACACCAGCTACCGTTCCGCACACGTGGTCCTCAATCAGCAAAAGGCAGGAAAAAAAACATATCCTTCAAAGTTTTTAATGTGAGAGGAAAAAGGGAAAAATGTCTATCTTAGGATGAGTATTTTGCGTTCTACAGGTCCAAATATAGAGTCTTGCAACTAAGAATAAAAAGTAGAAATGTTTACGAATAAAAGGGTAGGACTTTAAGCCTATAACCAAGGAAGGCGTTAGTTCAAGCCGCGAACAAGGAGAAGTTTCATTGTTGAGCAGCCATTCTTTAAAATTATGCCAGAAGCGGGAAGTTACTGTACAGTTCCAGAAAAGATGAATAAGAGTTCCCTCTTCAATTTGGCAGAAACTGCAGAGATTGTTATCTTTTAGATTTATCCTTTTCAAGAAATCATTAGTAGCTAGTCTCCTGTGCAAGAGTTTAAATTGAAAAACGCGAAGTTTTGATATTTTCGTACATTTGAAAGGTAGCCTGTAAGCAGCCTTCCAGTCAAGAGGTTCATTTTCTTCTATCATGCAGTCCGCAGACCATTTCGTTTGGCTGTTAACGGGCAGCTTTCGTTTCTTTTCTATAAGATTTCTGTATGCAAACCTATTTGGATTTTTGGCCTTTAAAAACGTATCAAGAAAACTTTCATAGTTGGTATTTTCCTGAGAGGCGTTTTCATTTGATTTTATAACCAAATGTTTTATAGCTGATATTATTCCGCAGGAAGACAGAAAATTTGTCTTGATATTATAGCGTTCTTTGAATTCAGAGAAGGATAAAAATCTAGTCTCATTTTCCATCAAATGACCAATATTCTGTATACCTTGAGACGACCATGCTATATAATGTATTGGTTTGTTATTGACACGAATGAGAGAGTTTAACCAGATACTCTGTGACAGTAATTGTTTCTTTGAAGAAATGTTACCTTCGTAGATAATGTTTGAGCAGGTTTGCAAAATTTCTTTTAAGAAAACATCCGATACCTTGAAGTAGGTTGATAAATCCTTTTTATGGAGATTACCTTTGAAAATAATATCGCCGGCTAATATGAGGAGTGATCTCCGCCAAAATTATGTTTCAGATTGTGTTATGCAGAGTCGGTGGTTGCCAAGTAAGTATGATGAATGCTGATCTTCTGCAGGTGATCGAGATATGGATGTTACAAAAGCCAAGTATTTACGCAACTGAAATACAATCCAGACTTTTACTAGAGGGAATCTGCACTTTGGTTAAATTACCGTCCATCACGTCAATAAATGAAACTTTGTCCAATCAACATTCGATATTCGAATGAACGCTACGGTTGGATGATTACAATGTTCAGTTAACTTTTCGAAATTTGAAGCCAAGAATCGAAGCGGCTCTGGATTAATGAGCCCATTAATCATTTTTTAGACGGAACTTCTGGATTGTTGTCATTAGTTTTGCATTTCTATTGGTCTACAATTACCTATCTTCTTTATTAGTTTATTACCTAGCTTAGTCTACTGTTCTTTGTAAAGTAGTCTTTGTCTCTGACCAAAGCCATTTAAGCCTCTGGCTTTGGCCCAACTTATGTTTCACTCTGTATGGTATGAAAAACAATAAGGATTAAAGATTAAAAAAAATAACGCTTCAGGCGTTTTGACTGTAATATATTACACAAATAATGAATTCGCAACAACTGTTTGTTCAATGGAATCTATTTTATATTTGTTGCTGGGCTTCTAGGAATCGCACTATTTAACTGGAAATTCAGTCGCTTCCGGCACCAAGTCGTGCATCACTGAATTACCGAGTTATTCAACGTACGCTGCTTCATCAAATCGCGATGGGATCTGGTGCATCAAAACAGCAACATCGTGGCGACACACATCAACTCGCGACGATATCAAGAGCAACGGAAACATCTGTGCATACGAACCTTGTCCAGCCATCGCAAAAGCTGGTCCAAGCTCAACCGATCAGCGAAGATAACGACGAAACGAATGGGTTGAGCACATTACCAACCGACATTGAATGGCACGTCTTACACAGCGCCACTCTCAACGATTATAAACTGAATCATCCAGAACTAAGCGATGAGTTTGACACAATGTTTCATCAGATGGAAGCTCTTCAAACTTTTGTCAATGGCAGCCCGAGTCGACATGGTGGCTTTGCTAGTGTGGGTGAGATAGTTACATGTTTACTCAGTACCACCTACAGGCCTTATAGGTCCCCCGGAACGTTTAATGCTGTTCCAGTCATAACGTTGATAAATTTCACAGTGGATATTGAAGGCGTCGAAGTTTTGCAACGATTTGCGCTGTGGTGTTTTAGGCTTTACAACTACGACGAGTTAACTGATCAGCTTGATGACGATGAATCAGAAACGGAGGACTTCACTCGTTTCGATTTGTTGTTTTCTGCGTTAGCAACAATTCAAAACTTTGCAGACTCTCACGGTGGGTTTTGCTCAGCGTGCGCAAAAGCAGGTGTCATTCCAATGTGCCTTGAAAACATCCAACGAATCGATGCTGAAGTACAATGGGAAAACGAAGATCCTGGATCGGAGCCAGTTCAAATAGTTACCTGCTGTGTCTCAATTATGCAAAACATTTCTAGGCGACTTAAAGACCCTAAGATGTTTTCCAACAGCGAGGAAACACTGCTTCGCTTTACCAGGATTAAAATACCTTCAATTGCGTGTCCCTCTTTGTTGTGTCTTGCTTATCTGGTCAATGAAGACACCAATCATCTCATTTTAGCTGATGAAAACTTGTTGAGCTTTATTATAGAAATGTTAAATGAAGCATGGCAGTCAAACGACCGCACATCAAATGGATATTCTGCAAAGGAACTTGCAGAGGGGCTGAGCCATCTTGCCATTAACGACACCAACAAAAAGGTTCTGGGAAATAAAGGGGCAGTGCACGTTTTAATGTCCGTCCTGAAAACTTCCAACGAAGATGAAGAAAAGGAAAGTGTAGCAAGAGCTCTGTGGATGTTAGCTTTTGATGACAACAGTAAAGACGCCATAAGACAAGAAGCAGGAGGTTTGGAGATGCTACGTGAAGTGCAGAAAAGCGAAGACCCAGAAGTGCAAAGAGCAGCCGCAGGCGCATTATGGGAGCTCGAAGGAAAGACATCCCGAACAGTTGTAATGAGAAAAGACTCTGGAAATCACGTGATGATCAGCTACCAATGGGATAACCAGGAAGTGTTGATCGAAGTGAAAAACAGGCTCCAAGCGAGTGGATACAGAGTGTGGATGGATCTGGAGCTGATGGGAGGCTCCACACTGGAGGCGATGGCTAAAGCTGTCGAGGGTTCTTCTGTTGTTCTCGTCTGCACGTCACAAAAGTACAAAGAAAGCCCCAACTGTAGATCAGAAGCCGAATATGCTTATCAGTTGAGAAAGGACATCATTCCTTTAATGATGCAACACAATTACAAACCTGATGGATGGCTAGGCATTCTTGTTGGCACAAAACTTTGGATCGACTTCCGGAGTAAGCATGATATTAAAGCAGGCGTTAGAAAACTCATCAAAGAGTTAGGACGAAGAGGGAAAAATGTTGACAAAGTAGATGGACGAGAAAAGCCAGTGGTTCGAGTTGAGAAAGCGGAGATTGTTACCGCCCAACGCTCAGCCCCTGACGTGTCCAGATGGACCAATGAAGAAGTCAAAGAATGGCTAAAAGACATAGGTTTGGAAAACGTTTGCAGGGAGGACATTTCCGAGGTCAATGGACAGACATTGATTGACTTGCAACAACTTCGCGGGGAATGTCCGGAGTATTTTTACAGATGCTTAAAAGAAGACCTCAATCTGAGAAACATGGTTGATGTATTCAAGTTCAGAAAGGAACTGCAAAAACTACTGGGTGCATACTAAGTGAAGTAAGCTTGAAACTGCATAATAGTTTTGGATTCCCATTGATCACTCCTGTTGTAAGCCGTGCACATGCCGCGTCATTCAACATCACAACTCGGTCAGTTAACTCAATTCGTAGAACGCTGCGACAGTATCGCGAACAAGCCTGAACTTTTTCAGGCTTTCTTTTCCTTACTGCTTTAGTAGTATTCATAACTTCGACGATCACTCACATCTTCAATGATGTCAATAACACTTTTTTTTTCCTTGATGCAAAGCTTTATTTATTTATTTTTATTTTTTTCTCTTCAACTTTTATTGTTACACTTTGCTTGCTTACATGACTCTTAATATACTAACTTACATGGTGTAGCAAACATACTTTTACTGTTTGACATGATACAATGAATTACACATCGCGCAGAATGCTGCGACACATCCGGGACTTAAATGTAGAGTCCGCGCGAAATTTCAAATTCAATCAGGCTGCCCGATGGTTAAGCAATAAAGAAAATAACCAGAAAATGGCCTACAACGCATACTTTTTTTAGAGTTTACGTGCTTCATACTTGTGTTTCGAAGTGGTTATCATATGGCTTTTGTAGATGAGACATTGATGGAATAAAGGAGATGTTACGAATAGTGGATTTAGTCGATTTCTTTTCCTGCATTTGGTCCATTTCAGAGAAAATATTCTATGAGGAAATATTTGGAGGAAGAATTTTTCTCCTTCAAAGTGCCCTTCATACGGCTTTGAATATATGTTGTTTAAGGAAGCTTTATGCCAAGTTTTAGCGGAAAATGATGTTTTGAAGTGGTCGTTCTGTCCAACTTTCGAACACTCCTGCCGATCTTTCAGCCTTCGTTCGCTTCGGAGACTAGGAGAACAATAGAACGAAACTCTTTTCAATTTCCCGGTAGAATATTAATATATGCCAAGCTGCGCTCCGCAAACAATAGGACACACGCCGACGCTATAAGGCATTGAAATTGAGAGGTGATAAAATGTATCACATAACCATCTTAATTAAAGTAATGCTTTGCGTGAGTTGCAATAAACACGAAGTCTCAAAACACACGTGTTCATCGCAAGTTTTCAAGATGTCGTCTGAGCAAGAAATCCCGGGGGATACTCCCTATAATGGCCTATACGGGGAGGCTCCGCCCGGAAGGGGTGCCTTTTTCACGCTTCAGGTATATGAAAGGGTAGGGATTTCACGAGTCGAAGTATATGAAAGGGTAGGTAAATCTATCATTGAGGTATTTAAAAGGGCCTTTCATTAAAATATTTCGAACACACATACCTTATGACTGTACTGTTTTAATTTATTGAACGCTACGTGAAAATGACAAGAAGAAATCCTGCTTTAGGTATGCGAAAGGGGTACTATTTTTCAATGGGAGGTATATGAAAGGGTTACCTTTTCTTTCAAAAATGGTATATAAAAGGGTAAGGGGTCGGGTCTCGGAGCGGAGCCTCCCCGTATTGAAATTGTTTTAGTACTCCCCCCCCCCCCTGCCCGGACAAGAAATGAAGCGCGTTGATCGGGAGCTCTTTTTAGAGCTCATTTAATATCATTGAATCGGACAGGAAGTAGTTCTTCCACTCGATAAAGTACTACATCTTGCCTTTTTGGAGTCTTTTGGCGACAATTCGCTTGACCTCGAAAACACCCATCACCGCGGGCTTTTCCTTGGGTCGATACTTTGCACTGATGCTGCGATCGAGATCATCTCTGAATAATGACCCGTGGAAGCTAGGAGGATGCCTGAAACGCTTAGCCATGTTGTCTCGAAACGAACTTGAACGAAATCAATGAATTGGATTACAAGCTCAACTTCTTATAGGTTTTGAGAGCCGAAACAAATCGAAGTTCGAATAATTATTTTTATAAACAATGGTACATGTTACCACAGGACTGAATAATATTGGCTTGAGCCGGCTAGAGCCGACTTTTTTTTTTTTTTTTTTTAATGTACTGTCTGGCCACAAGCAGACAATAGTTAATGCCTAAAAAAGACTGTTTTTCGGGATGAAGAGCAAAAAGAATATCACGTTGTTGGAGGTTGATCTGCATGTTAGTTTTTAAATTCCGCCAAGACGTAAACTCAATCCAAAACGCTTTGCTAAAATCGCATTCAACAAAGAGATGCGTCAGCGTTTTACTACCACTGCAAAGAAAACATTTGTCATTGTCTGTTGTTATTTCTAAAGAGTCTATGTTTTGTGTACAGAATGTTGTGGTTGATCTTAAATTGAAATACTGACATTCTGACGTCGCGAGTTAGCTTAAAAGGAAGTTCATAAATATGCAAAATTTCCTCAGCTGAAAATGCTGCCTTTTCAAGCTTGCCCACTGAGGTGAGCTTCTGAAAGATCTTTCTTGTTAGTACGTGTCTTAGCGTCCTACTTGAAATATTCTGTGTATCAGTAATCCTATTTTCGCAGTCATGAATTTCTGTTTCCTCGTAGCTTCTCTTGAGTGTTTTTTTCCAGCTCGTGGGGATAGCATTTAAAAGCCCTAAATATTGCAAGAAGTGTGTTTTAATACCAAAGGTTTGTAAGAATACATTAAGAGTCATTAAATTTCCATCCGCAGTCATCAGATCGTTTATGAATTTAACTCCGGCTTCATACCACGACCGATAGAATACTGACTTTCCTGCAATTTTAACACATTGGTTGTTCCAAATAACCTCATTTTCTACGTCATTCTTGCTTAAGGGAGTGTGAGCCACAATCCTCTGCCATGCATCGAGCACGTCTTTGTAAAATACCGGTAAACCAGATAAATGCGGAAGAGTTTTTAGTGAGAAATAACATTTGAAAATAAGTTTTCCTCCAATGCCTCTTAGATACTCAAGTGGCAGTGATTTCCACAAAGCGCAATCAGGAGCGGATAGTCTTTTAACCCAAGCTGCTTTAAGCGATTTGTCGATTATATCAAAGTCGGGCATACCCAATCCCCCTCTTTTCTTTCACCAATCAATGTTGTCTTTTTAATCTTTGGTTTCCTGTGGCTCCAAACAAAATCCACAATTTGCTTATGAACACTTTTTATAAAGTCTTCGGGAATGGGAAGAACGGCTGAAACACAGGTTAATTTAGACAGCGCTAAGGATTTAACGATGTTGATTTTGCCATACAGAGTCAAGTCTCTGGTGGACCACACGTTAAGGCATTTTTCCAAGGAAAGCAATCTCGGTTCTAAGTTTTTGCTATAAGAAGTATTCTAGTCTGTTGTAAAACATATGCCAAGTGCATTTACATAATCCCTTGGCCATCGAATACCAAAAGGCTTATCAGTTCTGTTCTTGCTTGAACCTAGCCATAATGCTTCCGTTTTAGACCTATTCAGCTCAAGCCCTGAACACAGTCTAAAAAAATCCAGTTTTTTAAACAGATTACCGGCCGATGTAGTATCTTCAACAAGGCAAGTAGTGTCATCAGCATACTGGGATAATTTAAATTCTTTTGAGTTAAGCGATAGACCCTTTATCGATTTGTCGCTTCTAATAGCGCATGCCAGAAGCTCCACACCAATGACAAAAAGGATCCCAGAAAGGGGGCACCCCTCTCTAACCCCACGTTCCAAAGAAAAAAAAGGTGTTACAAAGCCATTGTTAGTAACGCAACTTTGTGGATTTGTGTAAAAGGTTTTAATCCATTTTACTAACATTTCTCCAAAACCAAAAGTTTCTAGTGCCTTGAACAAAAACGACCATTCTAAGCTGTCAAAATCCAAAAATAACGCGATGCGAGGAGTGTTCGTGTCCTGACACACTCAATAGCATCTGAAATCAGGCGAATATTCTGCCCTATAAAACGCTTTTTAACGTACCCTGTTTGATCTCTATGAATGATGCTCGGCAGGATTTTAGATATTCTCGAAGCTATTGCTCTAGTAGCAATTTTATAATCGGTATTCAACAGCGAGATTGGTCTCCAGTTGTCCAGTAGCGGTTTATCTTTATTTTTCTTCGGAATTAGGGTGATTATTCCTCTTCTTTGAGAAATAGTTAATTCTCCGCATTCGAATACATAATTCAGACTATGAACTAATTCTTGCGCTAAACTTTCCCAGAACGCTAAGTAAAACTCTGCCGAGAGACCATCTGCGCCGGGAGATTTACCTTTGGCCATTTGCTTCAGAGCCGTGAGACCTTTGCTGTGTTTTGAGCCGTGACAAAAAAACATTTTACCTCCCCACTCCGCCGACCAGAGCTTTTCAATTTCACTAGAGCAATATGTTCCTTGCAAACATATTACTTGAAATTTATTGATGTGCAGTCATCTAAAGACCTGTCTTCTCTTTCGACCGCTATTGAGACCCCATGTGTTTACTGTGACGCAAGAAAACGAGTGTGACATTATGACAATTAAGAAAATGCGACTTACCTCAGTAAACTTGTGAGCTCGAAAAAACAGACAGCAGAAAGATACGATACCTTGTGAGCACCTAAACCAAAGTCTATCACAACATTCAACAATAAACAAATCAAAGCAGCTATAAATACACAATTACAAGTAAACATTACATAAAAGATAGCCCAATGGCTAAAGAATAAATAATTTCTTGCAGAACACATTCTAAATTGGGACGTTGAACTAGACCAGAAAAAAAAATACAAGTTACAAGACTCGCTTAAACAGGCGCTATGTCTCAGCCGTGAGAAAATACAAACGGGAAAAAAAAAGGCCATAAAACCAGAGCCCTATAAGTGAAAATGTATCTTTGTAACAATCATTTATCAGCTTCCTTGAAAGAGCTGACCAACGATATACAACTTGTCATACACCAACTTCGCCGTGCATCCACGTTTCTTTGCAGCTCTTAGATGTGGTAAGAGCGATTTTCTAATTTCGACAATTTCCTTTGGGAAGTCCGGAGACACTCCAAAATTTGTTCCAGCAAGGATTGGAGCTTTGGACAAAATGTAATCCTTGTCTTTGAAGAAACTAAATTTTGCGATAATAGGTCGAGGTTTGCCATCTGAACGCAGCTTCCCTATTCTGTGAGCTCTCTCGATAGAAATTTCCTTCACGTCCTCAACTCTAAGCTCCTTATCCATAAAGTTGCGAAGAATAGACTCGGTTTTTACGAAAGATTCTTCCGCTACTTCAGGGATGCTAAAGAAATTTAAATTGTTTTTTCTACTATGACTTTCGAGCCTAATAGCACGCTCCCTCTCCGACTTTACATCGTTCTGTAAACCATTGACACCTTTCTGAAGTGCTTCGATCGCACCTTCCTGAGCTTTGGTAATTTCTTTGAGTTCGGCAATTTCTTTGTGCGCGTAGGAGAGACTATCTTTTAAATCACTGTTTTCTTTCTGAAGATCTTTTAGATTCTCTTTAGGATGTCGATTTCTTGGAACCTAGATAGAGCCAGGTCCAGCTTCTGGTTTATAGCCTCTATGGAAGCGGCCATGTTGTGGCATCTACGACTAGGGTTGTCTTCATCCGTCTGCGAACCGGTGGTATTTCTAGGTCTCTTTCTCCCTTGGTTCTCCTTCGTTTCCCCTTTCGGTTCCTCTCTTTCCACATCGTTTTTCTTCATTTGGAATCGGCCTGGATAAACGAGTCTTGAGTCCTAACTTAGATCTTCATCTACGGAGCAAAACCAGACACGTCCGCTCCCAGCCAGCACCAGTCCACAAGTTTCTCCGACTACTTGTTGACAGTTTATTTCAGTTCACTGTTTCCAGTTCTTGTTAAAACTTTTGAAAGGGTATGTTCTCTTACCCTGCTAGCAGAATGGCTTTGATAATTCCTTGATAAGTCGGCAGCGATTTAAGAAATCGAGCAACTATAGAATACAGGGCCACTTCGGCCCAGCTTGTCGGGAGGCTTCGAAGAACGAGGATATCAGAATGGGTCCTATTGACATGCGAGAAAGTGGCAGAGTTTATTATAGCATGAGATTACCGGTAACAGTTAAACTCCGCCATTGCGTACAGTTTGGGTCAGAAAAAAGAGTTCATGGCATTCGGATGTTCTTAAGCGTAATTTAAATCCGTTCCTTCGAGAAGTTGTTTTTACGATGGCGACTCAATTTTCTTACGCCATTTTATCAAGCGTGTCTACCGCTCCGAGCTTCTCTCAGTTCGAGCTTCTGAAACACAAAAAAGAAAGAAAACAAAAACACAAGACTGACGACGAGTGAGTTTACTAAGATCTGCTTTAAAACCGTTTACACTGCATGACACTATTTCAAATGACGTTTTGATTTTAGAAAGTCTCAAGACACTTGAAATTTTTCTCACAAACTTGTCAAAAGTTATTTTGAATAGGGAACGCGGCCTAATCACGGCCTATTGTTAACTTTATCACACCTTGATATTCCGATATGTCTCCCAACGGTTTGATTGACAGCCGTAGAATTCGCCGAAGAGTTACCGAACAGACCGAAATACTCCCAGAGCCAATCGGCGGACCAATCATAGCAGCAAGCTCTGAGCAAAAAGATAATTATGCCGCACATTAACCAGAAAATCGGGCACCGTAAGTAGATGTCGCCAAAAACAATAGAATTCTGCGCGATGATTTAACTTACTGGGCGTGCCTTACTACTCTCATTAACATACATGTTGCTTATTTACACACTAACTTACATGACATGATAATTACACGATACTGACTAATTATTTTATCTACATATATCAACACCAGCTACCGTTCCGCACACGTGGTCCTCAATCAGCAAAAGGAAGGAAAAAAAACATATCCTTCAAAGTTTTTAATGTGAGAGGATAAAAGGGGAAAATGTCTATCTTAGGATGAGTGTTTTGCGTTCTACAGGTCTACAGGTGTTAGTTCAAGCCGCGAACAAGGAGAAGTTTCACTGTTGAGCAGCCATTGTTTAAAATTATGCCAGAAGCGGGAAGTTACTGTACAGTTCCAGAAAAGATGAATAAGAGTTCCCTCTTCAATTTGGCAGAAACTGCAGAGATTGTTATCTTTTAGATTTATCCTTTTCAAGAAATCATTAGTAGCTAGTCTCCTGTGCAAGAGTTTAAATTGAAAAACGCGAAGTTTTGATATTTTCGTACATTTGAAAGGTAGCCTGTAAGCAGCCTTCCAGTCAAGAGGTTCATTTTCTTCTATCATGCAGTCCGCAGACCATTTTGTTTGTTTTTTTGTTTGTTTGCAAACCTATTTGGATTTTTGGCCTTTAAAAACGTATCAAGAAAACTTTCATAGTTGGTATTTTCCTGAGAGGCGTTTTCATTTGAGTCTATAACCAAATGTTTTATAGCTGATATTATTCAACAGAAAGACAGAAAATTTGTCTTGATGTTATAGCGTTCTTTGAATTCAGAGAAGGATAAAAATCTAGTCTCATTTTCCATCAAATGACCAATATTCCGTATACCTTGAAACGACAATGCTATATAATGTATTGGTTTGTTACTGACACGAATGAGAGAGTTTAACCAGATACTCTGTGACAGTAATTGTTTCTTTGAAGAAACATCAACTTCGTAGATAATGTTTGAGCAGGTTTGCAAAATTTCTTTCAAGAAAACATCCGATACCTTGAAGTAGGTTGATAAATCCTTTTTATGGAGATTAACTTTGAAAATAATATCGCCGGCTAATATGAGGAGTGATCTCCGCCAAAATTATGCTTCAAATTGTGTTATGCAGAATCTTCAATTTGTCTTACTGGCAATCAAATTCTTTTCTAAAGAGTTGGAACAGAAATTATGACACCACAAAAGAAATTGAAGCAACAGAACAGAAATTAAGACATGAGAAGTGAAAAAAAGACACTAAAACAGAATTGGAGCAACAGAACAGAAATTACGAAACAACTTAACAACCGATCCAATTTCTGTTCTGTTACTTTAATTTCTATTCTGATGGGGGTGTGGTTCAAATGGGGAACCGAGCAGAACCTGGATAAGAACAAGTTCTACATTATAATTTATGAACATATATTCGATGATCTTCCCGCGAAATGAAATTATATTCGGATTGCAAGATGGCCGCTGATGAGAATGGATTTCGGAGAAGTATACTAGATGTTGTGGGAGACGTATTGAGAGATCCACAGGCTTCTATGACTGAAGAGCTTTGCTTCGCCTGGACTGGCTACTCGATGTAAGTTGTAAACAGAAACGCAGATTTGTTGGGTACGATCGTAGACCTGAATCAAGTTCATGCTCATAGCTGCTTTTCTTCAGCTCGAACTGCCGAGATGGTCTTTAGCGGTCAACGACGCAGACCGCGTTACCGTATTACAGAGGAACAGCTTCAGTTTTTGACTGATCGTCAATTCACTCTCCGGGAAAAGGAAAAAGGAACTTGTCCAGAAACTCTGCGTTACAACGCAAGAGTAAACATCGCGCCACATGATGAATTTAAAAGGTACACAGTTACCATGATAAGAAAGAACGCTGAGCAAAAATATGTCGATGCTCTCATTCAGTTTCACTATCGGCGAGTAGAGCGCAGGGGCACCCAACGAGCCAAATCAGCCAAAAGTTGTAGAAAGGCATTTTTTAAGTACCTTGTGGTGTTTGAAGTCTGTTTAAAGTGATGTTTTCATAAGCTAGAAAAAGTTCATCTTTTCGGGGTTTAATTGCCCGAAAATGTTAGGGAACAAAATCGGCCTTTGAGAAAATGCAAGCTGAAATGAACTTTCCACGAGCTTTCTAAGGATCTATTTTCTTTCCGAAAATGCTAGCTGACGTTTTTTTCTGCCAAATACAGCAATTACGACCGTTCCGAAAACCTCAGGGGCTATGAGTTTCCAATTGCGAATATTCTAGGCCACGTTTTAGTTACAAAAATCCGAGTGTAGTATTTAATCGTCGCCGAAAACCCAAGGCGAATTACCCTCCACCGAACAGATATCTACCGAAAGTTGTCGTTGGGTGCCCCTGAGAGCGGAACAAAATCAAACTCACCAGGATCAAACAGCTAGAATCTAGAAATAACAATGATGTAAAACAACCTAGAGATAAGGCACACTCCACGGTCTCAGGACCAAATGTCAATCATTGAACATGCTGAGGTACACAAGGGCGAGAGATTTGAAAACGAGTCTATTCTTAACGTACGTACGCACGCACTTCAAACCGACAGAGATCCAATTCACGTATTTCAGCTGGCATTTTAACTCCTGTCACCCTCCGGGCGTCAGAAAAAATATCTAAGGCGGTTCTTATAACTAACTCTTCAAAGAAAAATTTGAAAGAAACTTTAGTCTATTTAAACAAAAAAGATTTTGGATGTTATCCAGATAACCTTGTGAACATGACCTTGTCGGGAGTTAATTATAGTGAAAGAATGTCGGCTCCACAATATAAACAAAAAACACGCGCGCAAACGAATTTTGCCGTTTGTTACAGAATGTCGCCCATCAGTGCCTAATGTCAAACAGATTCTAATGAGCAAATGGCACCTCATACAAAACCAGCCCTTGCTAAGAAAACTCTTTAAAAATACTCCCCGATCTCATACAGAAAAGGGAGGTCTATGTGTGCCTCGTTAAAGCTAAACTTTGAAGTTCTTTGAATTTCTTATCGTGTTAGGCCTGTCTACACCTTGGACGGCCTATAAGTATTGTTCCCTACAGACGAAGATGGTCCGGAAGAGGTCTAGCTAGGTATAAAGTCGAAAACAGTGACCTTAAATTTTGAATTATTCTTTGAGAGCGTGGCTCTGCCTAGATCCAACTGAGAACCTCTGTTTCACTTGCATGACGGCGAGCTGATGTCTCATTGCCATTCATTGTTGTATTGGTCGTTGTGTTGCTCCAACCCTCGATAATTTCTTTAACCTCCTCTAACAAGGAGATATTGTGCTAAAAGGCCTTCCCCGCAGGTAGCTTCCTCTCGAGCGGCCATTTCAAACAAGGAATTAATTTTCTATACGCGCCGGGTGATCGCATGTATGTTCATAAATTACAATGTAGAACTAGTTCTTACCCAGGTTCTACTCGGTTCCCCATTTGAACCACACCCCCATCAGAATAGAAATTAAAGCAACAGAACAGAAATTGGATCGGTTGTTAAGTTGTTTCGTAATTTCTGTTCTGTTGCTCCAATTTCTGTTTTAGTGTCTTTATTTCACTTCTCATGTCTTAATTTCTGTTCTGCTGCTTCAATTTCTTTTGTGGTGTCTCAATTTCTGTTCCAACTCTTTAGGAGAGAATTTGATTGCCAGTAAGACAAATTAAAGATTCTGCATAACACAATTTGAAACATAATTTTGGCGGAAATCACCCCTCTCTTAATTGTAGATTGAAGAAAAGCTTCCATTTCGCATCATTTCCTTTGTCAAGGTATTTTTTAACCCAACTTAGTTTCAAGGCTTGGGTGAAGAGTTTTATATCAATCATTTTTAGTCCTCGATCTTCATATTCACTGATCATCATATCACGCTTGGTTTTGTCACCTTTTCCATCCCACAGAAACTTAAAGAAAAGGGTGCACACTGATTTGTTGGCAAAGGTGACAAAATATACGTGAGTTGAGAGACCATTAAGCTTTTCAGCACGGTTATGTTTCCAAGTAGACTTAATCTCCGCAGTTTCCAACAGCCCAAGCTTGCCTTGAGTTTTGTTACCTTTTCATCACAGCTAGCTTTGATCGTTATTTCTGGGTCGACTGAAAGCCATACACCAAGAGTTTTGACTTTGTCTCTCACCCATTTTACATCGCTTTCGGGACACAATTTAACTTCGCATCCAGCATTTGCGCCGATCCACAATACTTCTGTTTTTTTATAATTTAGTCGGAGGCCTGATATCATACTAAAAAACTCTAAATTCTGTAGTGAGTTTTGAAAGGATTCCCTGGATCCATCTAGGATAAGAGTTGTTTCGTCTGCATATAAACTAATTTTAATTTCGTGTCCATCAACTATTATACCTTTGATTTCATTGTCTTTCCTTACTGCGTCTGAAAGGATCTCCGCACATACCATGAACAAATAAGGTGACAGCGGACAACCTTGCCTAACCCCTCTTCAGTTTCTAGCTTGGACAAATTACTAGGCCAGCCATTGCTCAAAACACAGGTTTCTATGTTATTATAAAACAGCTTAATCCAGCTGATAATAGATTGGCCAAAATTAAAGTGTTGAAAGGTTTTCTGAATGAAAGGCCACTCTACTGTATCAAAGGCCTTTTCAAAATCAAGGAAAATTAGAAGTCCAGGAATTTTTTTGCAGCTGTAAAGTTGATGACACTGTCGATAAGTCTAATGTTCTCCCCGATAAATCTACCTTTAAGGAAGCCAGTCTGATCGTTATCAAAAAGTTTAGGAAGTACTTGTTTGAGACGATTAGCGACAGCTTTAGTAGCTAGTTTGTGGTCACAGTGTAACAAAGATACCGGACGCCAGTTTTTAACGAAATACGGCTCTGTATCTTTTTTTTGGAATGAGTTTAACGATTCCACGCTTTTGAGATACGGATAGTTACCTTGTTTTATAAGCAAAATTGATTGATTCAAGAAGGAAGTCGGCAATATCATTCCAAAAAATTTTTATAAAATTCAGCAGGTAACCCATCCAAGCCCGGTGTTTTATTGGAATCCATTTCTTTAAGAGTGGATGTCCCAAAAAATCGAACATGAAGTGGCCACAGCTCAAAAATCGATTTCGCTCAAATTTTGTTTAAATATAGTCTACTATGTCTCTTAATGCCCTGTATAATTTTTGAAGTCATACGCATTTTTTATTTTGAGAAATTGGCAATTTACGAATTCCTCCTCGAAATTGCCATTTTCCCCGCCTAAATTAGCGTTGACTTCACCGACAAATTTCGCTACGAAAACCAATTCGTATCGCCTCAAAACGTCCGAAACGTCGCTCTGTGTTATCTAAATATTTAGTTGTGTGATTTTCGGGAAATTTGAACCACCTTTTGAACGTTAAATAATTTTAACTTCGAGACATGTGTTTTTACTTGACTGAATGTACCCCTAAAATTGCACCGTTTTTCAACATGCGATAAAGTTCCGAATCCAACGAGGTTTACACCGTTAACTCTCTAAGCAATAAGCTTTCAAATGCTACAAAAATTTCTTTGGGCAAATGAATACGCGCTGCGTGACAGCACATCGAATCCATGTGTTTTTGAACTTTTGACATCAAATGTCCTAATTTGCATAAAAATAAAGTTAGGGAAATAAATGAATTAGCTCTCTTGTTTCGATTTTTTCACGACAAGAAACACATTTGTAAAAATAAGTCTTACCTGTTTTATGAATAAGATGTAGTCTAGAACTTCGAATATTTCCATAATGGCTTGATAAATATATAGTCGGGAGTCTGTGCAGTTCTAACTTACGATTGCCATTCAACATGTCAATGTCCCAGCGTTCACCAAACAGTGATAAAATCCTTGTTTAACAGGTAAGATTGGTTCTGCCTTTTTCCGATATCCTCGTACCGTCAACAACTGAGTATCTATACAACTGCAAACTTCACATACAGCCGAGAAGAGTATCGCATTAATCGCGTATGTCGTAAAATCAAACGGCCACGAGATTCGAGAGGTCACGTGCCAGTAGATTCAATAGCCCGTACGCTTCGAGATAAATAAATGAACAAATGATTTTCCAATAAAGCCAAGGACTGTTGTTGGTCTACAAGAAGGCAAAATTACAGCAGCAGTACTGTAAAAGCTTATCAGTGTTAAGTTGTATCTACTTCATTTAATACAACCATTCACAGGGCAGCCCTACCCACCCTCCCCATTCCAAGAATCAGCCTGCTTCCGGCTGTCGAAAAATACACCGCAGGAAATGTGACAGCGTTCGCAAGCTCAAAAAACACAAGCGCAGACGTTGTAAACATGGAAGCGTGTTGTACCTTCAAGTCTGTTGTTGGTAGTTCTTGCGGTTTTGATGCCAAAGATCGAAAGCGCCAGACTCAAATTATTCCTTTACTGTCCTGTACGAAGAATATATCGAAGCACTTATCGTCACTTAGCTTTTCAGGGCCTGAGAATGAGATCGATCTCATTCTGTCTCGGGCAGCGTTGTTTGACAAGACGGAGGAAAGCATTAAGTCAATGACTATCTGCCCTCATCATCGTGCGACACTAGGAATAAGCTGGACAAGAGGTGGTGGTACAAGGTGTAGGGTTCCACAGGCCATTTCAGGACATGGAAAATCAACAGGAACCTGGCCAAAAGGCGATCGAGGCTTAGGCAAGCAGGAGTCCTCACTCATATTGCGTAAAACTGGAGTGTTTGTCCCTCCTGGATCAGGTAATTCTTCTGCACAGTAGAACAGAACATTTGGTCTAACGCTAACATGTATTTGCATTTTTTTTAATGCATCTGTTAATACTTTCTCAGGTATTTGCAAAAAGTGCCGGTATTTGATCAAAGACATGGAAATTTTATCACCCGAGTCAGTTATTGAAGATGTTGGTGATAAGATGCAACATTTAGCAATGGTATGATAGTGGGTAATACGATTCGTGTGTAGTTGCAGATTCGGGGGGGGGGGGGAGAACTTCCCTATACAAATGACAGGGGTGCTTGTCGTACCTTTTAGGAGGTAGAATTTGTGGATTAGTCCCACGTAGGCTGAACCAAAAATGTCCGCCACTAGAGTTCTCGAAGTTTTAGGAGCCTTTAGGTTATCGATCTGAAAAATGACGGGAGCCATGAGTGTATTTGTTACGCAAATAACTTTTGCTCTCGGAACTGTTGGTACTTCTTAGGAGTGGAAATGAATTTGGGCCAATTTTTGTCCACAAAACGAGATTCTGGTACCGTTTAGGCGTGTTTTCGAAATTTTCCGACGGGTACTCCTATCATTTTTATAGGGTAGTCCCCCCTCCGGGTTGCAGATACACTAAATATTTTATAAGAATCTTTTCTACAAGAACCTTGAGGCTCTGGTAAAAGAAAAAAATGCATGGGCTCAGTTGATTCGTACACCTTCAACGCAAATGCAACCACAAATGCAAGGAAATAAGCGTGTGAACTACCGCAACGAAAATGCAAACGCAAGCGCAAGCGCCGATGCAAGAAATGAAATTGCTTTTTATTTTGTTGGGTCTGTTTGCGTTTGCGCTTGCTTTTGCATTATAAACGTGTGAACTGGGGCAACGCAAGCAAGGCAAAAACATGGTCGGCGCACTCCCCCCCTTCCCGGGGGGTACCCCTATACAAATGACTGGAGCCGTAAGTGTATTTGTTACGCAAATAACTTTTATTTTTGGAAGTGTTGGCACCTCCTAGGGTGGAAATGAAACCACATTCTGGTACCTTTTAGTTTAGGGTTGTTTTCGAAATTTTCCGACCGGCACTCCTGTCATTTTTATAGGGAGTCCCTCCGCCGGGCTCAGGCGAAGTTCAAATCAAGACGACGTCGCCTCGCCTGCGCAGGGGCGGATTTAGGCGGGGGTGGGGGCTCGAGTGGCATTGTGCATTCAGGTTTAAAAACCCTCTCAAATTTTGTGCTCCCAGCATCTCGACTAACGTTAAGTTGTGGTTGAGGTGAATGGAGTGGTGGCGGGAGGATTTTGAGGTGAGCTCTGGCGGCGATAGATTCGCCCTCTCTTCATTTTTTGAATCCGCCCCTGCCTGCGTATGTTACCTTGCCTATGTGGTAACGTTCTTTGCATTTCCACTTTCTCTTGCCTTCGCATTTTTATCGTAAGTGTGTACCAGGCTTTAAATAGACGTTCTTGTGAAAGAGTGGAAAACAGTGACATTTTTTGTTGTATTTATTGCTCGATATTTTTATGATCAGTCATTCTAAATTCGATTGGCTTTAAACACTTTAAGTGATGTTAAATCTATTTAACAGGATGACGATGACGAGGTCACCTTTAAGGCTAGTGCACAGAATCCGCCATTCCAGAGACAGTACACAACTAGCACTTGGCAGATATTATTAGACAGATGATTTATTTTATTAATCTTATTTTAAGCAATTTTATTCCTATTTAATGTAAATTTGTAAATTTTGATATAATACTGGCTACGTTTACGCGCCCAGTATTTGTAAGTAAGGACCTGGCATTCAGGGGTTTTAAACTGCCATAATAATAATGAATACTCTTTTCAATCTAACCGCTTCGGAAATTCACTGATGAGAAATTTTAAACGTTTCTCACGTCCCACGTCCCCGAAAGTGCGTCCCTGCATCCCCGTCCCCGAGTCCCCGAGTCCCCGAGTCCCCGAGTCCCCGAGTCCCCGAGTCCCCGGGTCCCCAAGTCACCAAGTCCCTGTCCCAGTTGTGAACACAGCCTTTATCAACTGTAGCAAAATAGATCCAATACTGGTCTACTTTTAGGATATTGCTGGTATGCTTTTATGTTGATTAAGACCAAGTTTACTGGAAAATCATTTATTCATGTTCATGTTTCTGTCTTGAATCGTACACGGACTATTGAATCTAATGACACGTGACCTCCCAAATCTTGTGGCCGTTTGTTTTTACGACACACGACATACGCGATTCATACGATACTGTTCTCGGCTGCATGTGAAGTTTGCAATCACAAAGATGTTGACGGCACGAGGATATCGGAAAAAGACAGAACCAACGGGGATTTAACACTGCTTAGTGAACGCTGGAACGTTGACATGGTGAATGGCAATCGGATGTTATCTACTGCACACACTTGGCTGACTATTTATGTATCCATTATGGAAAGATTCGAAGTTCTAGCCACATCTCAGTCATAAAAGAGGTAAGACGTATTGTTACAACTGTGTTTCTTGTCGTAAAAAAGTCGAAACAAGAGAGCTAATTCATTTATTTCCCTAACTTTAAAATTATGCAAATTAGGACATTGATGTCTGAAGGTCAGAAACAGATAAATTCGATGTGCTGTCACGCAGCGCGTATTTATTTGCCCAAAGAAATTTTTGTAGCATTTGAAAGTTTATTGCTTAGAGAGTTAACGGTGTAAACCTCGTTGGATTCGGAACTTTATCGCATGTTGAAAAACAGTGCAATTTTAGGGGTACATTCAGTCAAGTCAAAACGCATGTCTCGAAGTTAAAATTATTTAACGTTCAAAAGGTGGGCCAAATTTCCCGACAATCGCAAAACCGGATATTTAGATACTTTAGAATGACGTTTCGGACGTTTTGAGGCGATACGAATTGGTTTTCGTAGCGAAATTTGTCGGTGAAGTCCAAGCTCATTTAGGCGAGGAAACTGGCGATTTCTAGGAGGCATTTGTAAACTGCCAATTTCTCAAAATTAAAAATGCGTATGACTTTAAAAATTATACAGGGCATTTAGAGACATAATAGACTGCATATAATCAAAATTTGAGCGAAATCGATTTCTGAGCTGTGGCCGCGAAAATTCGAAAATGTTTGATTCTTACTGACATCCACTCTTAAGTGCCTTTAAGACATCCCACTCTCGTCAAATTACCCTCGCAGCTGTCCTGTTCAGATTGATTTAGTTTCTTTTCCGTGCCGGAAGCCTCAAAGAAAATGTGATCATACGATTCATTAAGGGGTGTCAACTTTGGAGCTATAAAGGTTTCTATAAAAGGCTTCACATTCACTTAAAATTTCTTTATCCGTTGCAACAAAGTTCTCATCGTCTAGTTTTAACTGGGTGATGGCACCTTGCTTAAAATGTCGTTTTTCCAGATTTAGAAAGTCCTTAGTGTTTTTCCCCTTCGTTATGCCATCTGCATCTAGCCCTTAAAATTGATCGTTTGCTGCGATATTCAATAATCTTTTCCAGTTCCTTTTTCCTAGCCTCGAGAATGCCAAAATGCTCTGTTTTTTCATTTGAGTTTACTTTATTGGATTCAATATAGTTTTGTAAAACATTAATTTCTTTCTCAAGTTCTTGTTCACGTCTTGACATTTTTGCTTTTATAGCTGTCGTGTACTTTATCGATTGTTCTCTTATTTTAAGTTTCATCATCTCCCATAGCAAGGCTTTGTTTACGGTGTCATCATATTGATATTCTTTATGGGTTTCCTTAATAACATCTCTGATTTGATTAACATAATCGATATCAGTTAGAAAAGAAGTGTCAAGTTTCCAGTAGCCTGGACCTTAAGGGTTTGAGTGAAGAGCTATTTTGATGTCGATTAGAGAGTGATCCGTTTTATAACCAGTTGAAATATTTGCACTCGTAACACTACACATAAGACATTGGCTTACGAGGAAAAAATCTAGACGGCATGAATCTCAGGCCTTCTCCGGCGCCAAGTGGATTTGCGACTGTCGGGGTTTATTGTTCTACACGCGTCAGTTAAATCAAGTTGGGCAGAAAGGTCATTAACTATCTCTAGAGACTTACTGTGTGTCCTCGCAAGTCCGCCTTTTTTGTCCAAATCTATGTTCAGAACAAGATTAAAGTCCCCACCTATGATGATTTCGTCACACTCGAAATCTAGTAGATGCTCGAGGAAGCTT
>JAEMWC010000363.1:540000-662500 GCA_016490735.1 Pachyseris speciosa
TCGGCCTGTGTCTTCCTTGTAATCTTTTTCCCACTCGATGCGCAGTATGGTATCGCATTGTAGAGGAATCGATGCCCATTTTCTGAATAATATTTTGAATGACTGATTTGCAGACCTCATCCTCTGTTTCCGGAATGTTGTTGAAGCGAAGGTTTTCTCTTCGCGTGTCCTGTTCGAGTCTGATGTTTTCTCTATCTGTTCCTTGAGCTGGGATTCAAGCTTCACAATTTTTGCAGTCAAGGCTTCAGTGACTTCAGGACTCTTTGAAAACTGCTCGACTTAACCATTTTTTCATTCAAGGTGTTGGTACTCTTTGAAAGATCCTCAGCAACCTTCTTCACGTCCTCCTTTGCGTCCTCGACATCTTCTTGCGTGTTCTCCAGACTTTTTTCACTATCCTTAACGCTACGTTTAATTGCCTCAATTTCAGTCTTAAATTCGAGGCAAATTAATATTCTGCAAAGGAAATTGCAGAAGGGCTGAGCCATCTTGCCATTAACGACACCAACAAAAAGGTTCTGGGAAATAAAGGGGCAGTGCATGTTTTAATGTCCGTGCTCAAAACGTCCAACGAAGACGAAGAAAAGGCAAGTGTAGCCAGAGCACTGTGGATGTTAGCTTTTAATGACAGAAGATGTTACGTGAATTGCAGAAAAGCAAAGACCCAGAAGTGTAAAGAGCAGCCGCAGGTGCACTACGGGAGCTCGAAGGAAAGAAATCACGAACAATCGGAAGGAGGGAGAACTCTGGAAGTCATGTGATGATCAGTTATTAATTAGATAACCAGGAAGTGTTGATCGAAGTGAAAAACAGGCTCCAAGCGAATGGTTACAGAGTGTGGATGGTTTTGGAGCAGATGGGAGGCTCCACACTGGAGGCGATGGCTAAAGCTGCGAGGATGCTTCCGTTGTTCTACTGAGTTTGCGTGTCACAGAAATACAAAGAAAGTCCTAACTGCAGATCAGAGTTTTGTTGGCACAAAACTCTGGATCGACTTCCGAGGCAAGCAAGTTATTGAGGAAGCCGTTGGAAAATTCATGATAGAGTTAGGAGGAAAACGGGCAAAGGCATTGACAAAGTAGATGGGCCGGCAGAAGCATTCGTTCAAGTCGACAAAGCGGAGATTATTATCGCCGAACCTTCACCTCCTGCCGTGTCTGGAACAGTGTTCTGGATGGACCAGTAAAGAAGTGAAACAATGGCTTGAGCAGATTGGAAAGAGTTTGCAGGGAGGATATTTTCGAGGTCAATGGACAGACATTGATTGACCTGCAACAGCTTCGCAGGGAATGTCCGGAGTATTTCTACAGATGCTTAGAACAGAACCTGAATCCGAGAAACATGGTTGATGTATTTAAGTTCAGAAAGGAACTGCAAAAAGTGCTGGGTGGATACTAAGCGACGCTAGCCTGAAAGTATATGTTGGGTTTAGGTTATCGGTAGTGTTACGTAAATGGAGCTAAATCTAGATAAGTAGTAAGTTCCTGCGAAACAAAAAGTAGAAAAACGGGAGAAAAACTGCTTAGCGAGTACTAATTGACGATAGCTTGAAACTGTACGTTGGGTTAGGTTTTTGACAGCTAAAACTAGATAAGAAATAACTTCAAATTCCTGTGAAAGGAAACGGAAAGGGATTATGGGAGATTAACGCCCGCCGGAACAAAATGCTCCTTTTGTGGGCCACTACCCCTTATTATTTTTGTGTCAAGGACTATTTCGCTATAATGTTATAATAGAGCTCAAACTCTTAGAAATTGATATGCACAGTTTCTAATTCGTTATTTTGGAAAGTGATAATGTTAAGATGTGTCATCTTTCTCGAGATGAATGTTTATTCAGTTGCTCTCCTAAGGTTTCTTTCAAAATCAACCTTCTGTGAACATTCCTTGTTTCAGGAATTTCACCATACTTTCCCAAGTTCATCGCAATATCCTAGCACCAACTCGTATTGTTATCAGCTGGTGTATGTTTACTGTTAAGATCACCTCAAAGGCTAGATTTCTTCTGCTGTTAACTTATTTCAAGTGAAAGGCATTGCGAACCTTGTTACGATATCGTGAATAGGAAGCCGTTTTATATTGTTCATCTTTCAATTACCACCAACCTTCCAGAATCAGTTTGAAATCAAGGAAGGAGGGGCCGGGTTGAGAGAAACATTTTCTGGGACTTGAGGGTCCATGCTTATAACCTAAACCCCTTTAAGCGCTTTGCTTGGTTGCTTGTTTGTTTGTTTTTTATCAGGTAAAAGTTAATCTCAATGAAAGTTGATGATGTTGGCTAAAACAGCTTTCATATGCTTATTTGCGGATTTGTACAAAAATCAACACAGTGCGGTACCATGTATTGTAGGTGAATATGGGTCTCCAACGTACTACCCACTCCTCTTAGTCAAAAACAAGACATCGGGAGAGAACTACGTTTCTAAGTATCTCGCTAAGATGAAGCCTCAGGGTTAGACGAACAGCGGCAGGTTGTACTCTAGTCGTCTCTCTTATTCTGAAAATCGTTAGAGTCGGCAATTATCCTTATTAATGAAAAGTCGCACTCCTTTGTCATGTAAATCCTTCGCTGACAGACAAGTGAGGTACGATACAGTACATTAGTGATCCTAAGCCAACTGAAAAAGCTCAGATTAAGTGTTTTCACTTCCTCATAAGCATAGGAACATGACGGCTAACGAAAGGTTGTCTCAACGTAAACCTCTTCAGTGATAGACAAAATTAGTTCTATTCGTAAATTTGCATTTTAAAAGCAAACGGTGAAACCGCAAAATTTCTTTCTGTCAAAATCTATCTGTTAAAATCAATTGCAGATTCTATTACCATAGCGATTCGCGCTAGTTGTCACAGTCATAACAAATTTCGGCGAGGAGAGACAAATTTAGATTACAGTCGAAACTCCACTTGCGGACAACCCTCTCGTAAGCGGATATTCGTTTGAAAAAACTCTTGAAAGTTGAACTGAAACGATGCTTCCACTCCTCAGTTTATACCACACTTGTATCGATTTGTTTCTTCATTTACGAGCAGTTTATACCTTGTTAAAGGTTTCTGGCGTCCAGCTACTGAAACATCCACTAGCTGGGTTGCCGTTGTTCATCCCACGTAGACTTGCGAATTGTAATAGAAGGCATCACTGACACACGCTACTTCATGTGGTACCTCAGTTAACTCTTTCAACCTCCTGTTAGCGGACACCTTTGGTCACCCCCGAGGTTGATTGCTTACGGGAAGTTACTCTGCCAAACTGAAGAAAACAGGAAGACGTCGGTCACAAATGAACGATTCAGTGCTAAGTGTCATTGACGTCACTGATTTAGGCATATGTCTTTGGTAAATGAACCAACACAACTCACGCCATATTGAAACAACTGTTGTTCAGTGCAATCTGCTATATTTCCTGTTGGCCTTCAAGTAATCGTACGATTTAACTGTCGAGCTAAACACCGATCTTTAAAGAAAGAAAGTTCTGTCGTATTCGCCACCAACTCGTGTACTGAATTATAGTTTTTCTTCATCGCATCGATATGGAATCTGGTGCATCAAAACGGCATCATGATGGCGATATTGGGTGCACACAACAACCCACGGCGAAATCTATAGCCCAGGAATCGTCTGAGGATTCCAACAATGTTCAATCAAAGCAAACGCTGGTCCAATCTCAGCCGATCAGCCAAGAAGGAGATTCAACGAATGGGATAACCACCCTACCAACAGACATTAAAAGGCACGTCTTACACAGCGCCACTCTCAACGACTATAAGCTGAATCATCCAGTACTAAGCGATGATCTTGACACGATGTTTTATCAGATGGAGGCTCTTCGAAATTTCGTTGATGGAAGCCTGAGTCGACATGGTGGCCATGCTAGTGTGAGTAAGATAGTTGGCGGTTTATTAAAGACCAGCTTCAGGCCTTATGCGTCCGAAGGAACGTTTGATCCTGTTACATTCACAACGCTGATAAATTTCACCGCCGATATTGAGGGCGCCAAAGTGTTGCAACAATTCGCGCAGCAGTGTTTTAAGGATTTCTACGAGTTAACTGACCAGCGTAATGAATACGAAGCAGAAACGGAGGACTTCACTTGTTTCGATTTGTTGTCATCTGCGTTAGCAACAATTCAAAACTTTGCAGACGTTCACAACGGTTTTTGTTCAGCGTGTGCAAAAGCAGGTGTCATTCCAATGTGCCTTGAAAACATCCAACGATTCGATGCTGAACTACAATTGGAAAACGAAGACGAAGAGGCGGAGAAAGTTAAAATAGCGGGCAGCTGTGTCGATATTCTGTACAACATTTCTCGGCGTGTTAGAGACCCTGAAGTATTTTCCAACTGTGAGGAAACATTGCTTCGTTTAACCAAGGTTAAAATGCGTTCGATTGCGTGTACCTCTTTGTTGTGCCTTGGTTATATGGTCAATGAAGACACCAATCATCTCATTTTGGCTGATGAAAACTTGCTGAGCTTTATCATAGAAATGCTAGACGAGGCATTGCTGTCGGAAGACCGCCGATCCAATGAATATTCTGCAAAGGAACTCGCAGAAGGGCTGAGCCATCTTGCCATTAACGACACCAACAAAAAGATTCTGGGAAATAAAGGGGCAGTGCATGTTTTAATATCCGTGCTCAAAACGTCCAACGAAGATGAAGAAAAGGCAAGTGCAGCCAGAGCACTGTGGATGTTAGCTTTTGATGACAACAATAAAGACGCCATAAGACAAGAAACCGGAAGTTTGGAGATGTTACGTGAATTACAGGAAACAAAAGACCAAGACGTGCAAAGAGCAGCAGCAGGTGCATTATGGGAGCTCGAAGGAAAGAAATCGCGAACAGTTGAGAAGAGGGAGAACTCTGGAAATCACGTGATGATCAGCTACCAATGGGATAACCAAGAAGTCTTGATCGAAGTGAAAAACAGGCTTCAGGCGAGTGGATACAGAGTGTGGATGGATGTGGCGCAGATCAGAGGCTCTATATTGGAGGCGATGGCTACAGCTGTCGAGGATGCTTCCGTTGTTCTAGTTTGCTTCTCACAAAAGTACAAAGAAAGCCCCAACTGCCGATCAGAGGCCGAATATGCTTATCAGTTGAGAAAGGACATCATTCCTTTAAAGATGCAACATAAGTACAAACCTGATGGCTGGCTAGGCATTCTTCTTGGCACAAAACATTGGATCGACTTCCAGAATAAGCACGTTTTCGAAACGGCGGTACGAAAACTCATCAAAGAGTTAGGAGGAAGAGGGAAAGATGTTGACAAAGTAGATGGATCAGCAGAGCCAGAAGTTCGAGTTGAGAAAGCGGAGATTGTTACCGCCCAACCTTCAGCTCCTGCCGTGTCGGGATGGACAAATAAAGAAGTCAAACAATGGCTTGAAGAAATTGGTTTGGAAAAAGTTTGCAGGGAGGACATTTCCGAGGTCAATGGACAGACACTGATCGACTTGCAACGACTTCGCAAGGAATGTGCGGTGTATTTCTACAGATGCTTAGAACAGAGCCTGAATCTGAGAAACATGGTTGACGTATTCAAGTTCACAAAGGAACTACAAAAACTGCTTAGCGAGTACTAAGTGACGCTAGGTTGAAACTATCCACGTGGTTTAGGCTCTTTTCTTTATATTGCTTTCAAAAATTAATCTTAATCTAAATTTTATTTTTATTTTATATTTTTTACTATCGTGTGAATATTGTGTAAGGCGCATAGAGCTGCTGTATATGCAGTGTATAAATATGTTTATTATTTTCATTATCACTATTATTATTATTATTATTATTATTATTACTATTACTATTATTTTCTGTGTTGAATACAGCTTAAGCGCTGGATAAGAAGTAAAATCCTTCGTACCAAACTAGACGGAAAGAGATCATTGGAAACTACCACCTGTACAAACTACTGTTTTGTGGGGCGATCAAACCTCATTTTTAACTCATTCATGCGCTTGGGCAATAAATGAGTTGTTGTAAGCTAGCAGAAACCTGCGTTTAATGACGTCACTACTCAGAAGGCCCGGGCCCCACGACGAGCTCGTCGATTAATTGTAGTCAGCCATTTGAGTTGGATTCCTTCGTCGAAAGCTTTTTTTTTAATTTGCAGCCTCATTCGGTGAGCACGTTTGTTTGTATTTGCTTTATCACGTACAACACGTACACACCCAGTGGTAGCAGAAATCTGCGTAGAATGACGTCACTAATCGGAAGGCCCCGTGCCAAGAATTCGCCCTGATGGTTATTGTTTATTAATGGTATTATTAGATAACAAGGGCATCGCGTTGATGACATTACATATGGTATTAACTAAGCAAATGGCAAGTTAGCAGTCAGAAGAAATATACATATGAGCTCCAGTTAGAAAAGCACTTAGTATTCTGATAAAAGATAACCTGTCACGAGGATCTTAACTTCGTATTATCAGAAAAAAAATGAATAGGAGTTATCGTTGCTGTTAATTTAAGACATACCGTTAGTTCAATTACAAACGCGTTCTAGACAGCAATCAAAAGGTGACTTGCATTTAGAAAACATGTGATGTTTTCGGTCACTTTGTAGATATGAACTAAAACATTTACAGTCAAACCTGTATATAACGGCCCTGTATATAGTGATCACTCCGTGTATAACGGTCACTGTACAACTTCCCGAAAATCGTGCCTTATATTTACTGTTAAGTTGACCTTTATAAAGCGGTCACCTGTATAACGGACGCGGTCACCCTTTAGACTTCCTGAATCCACAATTTCATTATTTTTAACCTGTATATAACGGTCACCAAATTGGGTTACTATAAGCGAGTCATGACAAACTTTATTCATCAGCTAATTAAGTTGTAGCTACCAGGGAGGGGGACTGACATTAATACAAATATTATACTAAGTACAGCTGCAAATACATGTCATCGCCTGTGTCCGACACATGTTTGCCACAGTAACTGTAACTGTAACTGTAACTGTAACTGTAGCAGCCGTACCAATACTGTGCTCACTTTCGGATTCTGCATACTGTAGATCCCTGGTTATAACATTGTACTGTACTTATCAAGTTGACAGCCGTTGTTTTATAGATCATGATAGCACTCGGCGTCAAACTGTTCTTCTATCAGCTTCCGATGCAGCCAGTCACAGCAGAAATTGTCACCTTCTGTAATCTATTCACAGGGAACCTCGAGGGTGATTATTTTTAAATAAAAACGTTCATTACATTCCAGTAGCCATGGACATTTTATGGTCCATTTTAAAATGTAAATTGAGTGATTACAAGTATTTGCACATAAAAATGTTATTTATTGACTTCCAGTAGAGTTTTAAAGAAACCTGTGAATAACGCTCACCCTGTATATAACGGTCACATGGTCATTTCCCAAGGGTGACCGTTATATACAGGTTTAACTGTATTTGCAACATTGCCTGCTCAGTGCAACACTACTCAACTTTACACTAATCATGTATTTCGTATTCCCAAAATTTGAAACAGTTTAGTCAGTACTGTTATTGAAACATTGATAAAAGCATGTTCCCATTTTTGTTAACATTTAACAGGTCACAATCAATTTTTCATAGCAAAAACTACTAATTTGTGATTCTTAATGACAAATCAATCAATGTTTGCGATGCTCTAACCAACCTGCTCCCAACGTCAGTGGCTTCATAGCTCAGTTGGTTAGAGCATCGCACCGGTATCGCGAGGTCACGGGTTCAAACCCCGTTGCAATTCTTAATTTTTTTCAGGCTTCTTTTCGCAATTGCATAAATTGCGACCACAACTGCGAGGATCATTCTTCATTTGATATTCAATTCTGAAACACAAATAGCTTGAAGACCAGAATAGCTGACAGGAAATCAACCTGCGCATTTTTACTCCTGAATGCGCTTGCGAATAAATATGGTGAAGTGGTGATTTAATTGGAATTCGGTCTATGGAAATTAATCTCAACGGAAGTAGACTCCGTTGGTTAACATAGCGTTCATCTGGTTATTTGCAGATTTTATCTGAACATAAATTCTACGTGATCCCAAGTGAATTGAGAAAAGCTTGAAAAAGCTATAGAATTTTCAATTGCTTATAACAATTATTATTTAGAAAACTAGCTACTGTGAAATAATTTGCATGGGAATATGACGGCACACGAAAGCGCTATTTCAACGTAAACTTCTGTTATTTGACAAAATTAGTTTTCTTAGAAAAGTTGCATCTAAAAGCAAACCGCAAAATGTAAAAAACTACACCAACATCGTAGCTGTTCTGTTCCTATCAAAATCTAGGCTGTTTTACCCCAGCGATTCGCTGTAGTAATGACTCTCATTATAACAAATTTTGGGGACAGAGAAATTTAGATTACAGTCGAACCTCCACCAGCTTGCGGACACCAAGTGGCTGTCACTAACCCTCCACATTTATAATATCCTGTAAACCGACAGCCTTCATAAGCGGATACTTGGTTGAAGCTTCAAGAGCTAAAATCACCTCCCTTGAAACGATGTTTCCATTCTTAAGTTTATACCGTTGCTCATCCCACGTAGATTTGCGAATTGTAGTACTGATAAGGCATGACTGAAAACACCCTACTTCCTGTGGTATTGTAACTCTTTCAACTTCCTGTTAGAGGACACATATGATCAGCCCCGAGGTTGTTCAGTTACGGAGGCTACTCTCTATTGATTTTAAGCCCTTTTGACACTGAAGAAAACAGGAATTCGCCGGTCTCAGATGAACAATCATTTGATCGGAAGACCGCCGATCCAATGGAACTTGCAGAAGGGCTGAGCCATCTTGCCATTAACGACACCAACAAAAAGGTTCTGGGAAATAAAGGGGCAGTGCATGTTTTAATGTCCGTGCTCAAAACATCCAACGAAGATGAAGAAAAGGAAAGTGTAGCAAGAGCACTGTGGATGCTAGCTTTTGATGACAACAATAAAGACGCCATAAGACAAGAAGCTGGAGGTTTGGAGATGTTACGTAAATTGCAGAAAAGCGAAGACCCAGAAGTGCAAAGAGCAGCCGCAGGTGCATTATGGGACCTTGAAGGAGACATCCCGAACAGTTGGGAAGAGAGAGGCCTCTGGAAATCACGTGACGATCAGCTGCCAATGGGATAACCAGGAAGTGTTGATTGAAGTCAAAAACAGGCTCCAAGCGAGTGGATACAGAGTATGGATGGATCTGGAGCAGATGGGAGGCTCTACACTGGAAGCAACGGCTAAAGCTGTCGAAGATGCTTCCGTTGTTCTGATCTGCGTGTCACAGAGATACAAAGAAAGCCCAAACTGCAGATCAGAGGCAGAATATACTTATCAATTGAGAAAGGACGTTATTCCTTTAATGATGCAACATAAGTACAAACCTGATGGCTGGCTTGGAATGCTTGTTGGCACAAAACTTTGGATCGACTTCCAGAATACGGTAAGCACGTTATCGAAACGGCCGTACGAAAACTCATCAAAGAGTTAGGAGGAAGAGGGAAAGATGTTGACCAAGTGGATGGACCAGCAGAGGCAGCGGTTCGAGTTGAGAAAGCGGAGGTTGTTATGGCCCAACCCTCATCCCCTGCCGTGTCTGGATGGACAAATAAAGAAGTCAAACAATGGCTCAAAGACATTGGTTTGGAAAACGTTTGCAAGGAGGAGATTTCGAAGATGAATGGGCAAACACTGATTGATCTCCAAGAGCTCCGTGGAGAATGTCCCGAGTATTTCTCCAAATGTGTAGAACAAAGTCTGAACCTGACAAACATGTTTGATTTACTGACATTCAGGGAGGAACTCGGAAAACTACTTGGATGCTAAGTGACATCCAAGGTTGACCCAAGTATACGGCAGTCACAAAATAATGATTTGCCTATATTACGACTAACTTGTTAATCAGATCCAATGATACAGAAATGAGCATCTCGTGCGCCGGACTCAACCGATTCACGAAATTCATATACGTCACGACTTTCTTTAATTCACAATTTGATTTCTACTTACCATTCAAAACAACTCTGAAATTGAAAGCAATAAAAAAAAGCTGGCTAATAACAGCTAAGAAAAGAACACTCAATCTGTATAGTATACACGAACAAGCACATAAAAGAGAGCCATCTTTCGCCCCATTCTCCAAGTGGGGACAAGGAACTAGAGATGATAAGAGCACTTGTGGAAACATGGCTTTCATTTAATAGTTCAACATTCCACAGCTCTAATCAGTGACCTGTTGATTATATTTTAGTTCGTTGACGTTTTAGCATAAACTTCCACCAAGTATTCGGATATCATTATGTTTTGCGGGAAAACAAATGCCAGAATGTTTTCAAAACGAGAGGAGTAAGTAGTTGTGCACTACTAGCGCTATCCCGTCAATAAACTCAATCATGTCGCAATTGTACAGCAGTCATTAATAATCTGAAAATAGAACATTCAACTTTTAGCAGCAGGTGGCTCTTATAGGTGGTAACCATAGCAACATGAAAAACTCAAACAACAACAAGAAGATTGAAAAGCCCCCCTTTGTGTATGAGCAGCCCATTCCCATTCCAATCTAGCTTCACTGTTTGTGACCATTTGCCAAGAATACCTACACTGTAGGATATGTGAAGGCGGTTTACACTATCTGGTGGTCGTCTTTGACTATCCACCAAGTTTCCCTTCATTTTGAGGATTGTCTTAAATCAAAGGGACTTCCCCTTTACGGTTTAACCTCCATCAGTATAAGGATAAGTTAATAAAGGCAAGAAACTGTCCTCATGTTATAAGGCTAATGCTTCCTGAAATTTTAAAAATGTTTCACAGATGGCTAAAACCAGAGACCTTACTTTCCCGAACAAATTACACCAATTGTTAAAATTCCCGCCTTATGCAGTTTTTCAAAGTTGCAGTTTCGATTCTCACGGCCGGGACATCCCGGCACCATTGTTTAAACAGTCTAATACTTTAATTTCAGGTTCTCCTTTGGGAACTGCAGTGGTGAATTACTTCAAAACCTTATTGAATCTACTGTTGCTAAGAATTAAACGAGTGCCTCCTACATTGTTAAAAAGCAGACTCGACTAACATAATTGGAGGGCTCAGAGCATAACCGACCCATGTCGAATTTTAGGTCGTTTGTCGATTTTGCATGTGAACTGGAAGCAACTCGATTGAAAAACATTGTCCGGTATTTTTTTTCTCACTGATTTTTTTCATTTCCGAGCAAAATCAAAAATCGACCCAAAATTCGACATAGGTCGGTTATGCTCTGAGCCCTTCAATTAGCTTCAAGAATGGGACAGTATTGTTTACCCTTGTACACTATGTCGAAATGCATTTCGCCTGACAACTCATATAGCTCCAGTGATTTAAAGAACGAGTTTCGACTGCTGTTTGCAGACTTTATTCTTCTTTATAACTTTGTCAACAAACACCGTGAAAACTGAAATAAATGGACAAACGCTGAGAAACGCTGCAGATAAATTACGGATGAATTACACGACGCGGTTGTTACAAAATGTTAAAAAACCAAAACTGAGTTTTACAACTGGTTTGGAGAATAACCATACTAAATTTTAAAATACAATAACGCTGACAAGAAATTTTTTGAACAAATTACAATAAATAAAGCGATCATGTAAAAAACGATAAGCTTGCGACTGTTACGACAATACGATTGAAAGTGCGTACTGACTAATCGTAATGAATTAAATGAAAACAAATAGATACCTTGGTTCTGCCCTGAGAATCACTGAAACTTTGAGGAAATCTTGTTTTTGAAACTTTGGGCAACATGTGAAATGAAGTTTTGGGAACGCGAAATTCACGGAGCACTTGAGTGAAATTTGACCCTTCTGACTTGACAGTTTTGAGGTTCGGCGCGACACAAATCCGGCAATACTCAAACAAATATTTCAGCCAAAATAAGTGTAATTTAGGTAATCTCAAGTCTTACAGTTATACATACATGCTTCATAGACATTGAATACAAAATTTACAACAATTTTCAGCCGAAAAGTACTCCGGCATATTCCAGCTTTTAGGTACTAAACGTGCCTCGCTAAATATATGTGAACATGCACTGGGTCATGTTCTTATCACTCAAAGCCAATAGTTCACAATCTACACCAAAAATCTATTCTGCTTAGTATATAATCAGGTGCACGATATGTTTCTTTGTACCTTTCGTCCTTGTTCGTCTTCATTTCTGCGAAAAGATCCAAAAACTACAGCGAAATCCCGGCACGCTCGACGTGTCACGCGTCTTGTGAAACAGCTGTTGCGTGAATGTGCTGTCCGTAACATGAAACGCAAGGAGATCTGGCTACTTCAGTTTTATTTCCGGGTTGTGGAAAAAAATTCGATCACTGATCTACATGTTATAGTTGCACCAATGGAATGAGCTGAAGCTCAAATTTTCATACGTTGCCGTTGTACCATGATTACAGATCCCTGGTCCTCGAACGTGTCAAACAATCCACTGGTGCAATGTAAATAATTTGTTCTTTTTGTTTGTTTGTTTTAGTTAAGCACTTTTATTTGTCCTGATTGTCTATCAGATGAGGAGATAACCTAATGTGTTGTGCAATACTTTTTTAACACCTCATTATATAAAGCACGTGCACAAATAACAACGTCCCAATACAGTCTAATCTTGTGCTTGCGGCATACATTTTGGTAGCGTAGTTTCGTGGTATTTAGTTTTCTCTAGAACTGAAAATAAGAAAGCTTCATTGCCAGCTAGAACACATCTGCTCGCTAATGTGGACGATATAGCATACGAATATGGAGCGTTGGTTGGGGGAAAGTGCGGTTTAAGTACCAAATACCCGGGCACACTGAGTACATGCGTATCAGAGACTGCAACCGGTCAGTTGAGCTCCACTTCACAGACACCCTACAATTGCTAACTGTGGTTTGAAGACGGAAGCAGAGCTGATATTAGCGAGGGTTGGTGAGGTTGAGACACACCTTCTTTTTACTCTCGTGTTTAATAAGCTGTACTATGGTGTTGTGCACGCGTGCACCGGAGTTGCAAGGCAGGTAAAAATAAATAGGTTTACCTATTGTCTCATAACTTGATTTATTAATCAACGGGTGTCAAAAAGGTATAAAGCTCTTTTGCAAGCTAGAGCTAATGTATAACACTCTACATGCGATTTCCTTGCTCTCAGTCTGATCTTTTTGGTATTTTATCAAGTGAAAGAGCAATCAGGAATTTTAAAGTGCTTGCTGATTGGCCAAGATAAGGAATATCCATGCACATTCACCGAGAAATTCAGTTTTTTTATTTTTGTTTTTTGCGCTCTTCCTCTGAAATAATTAATGGCCAGTCCCCACAGCATACTGAGATGAAGATATACGCTGTAGGATTGAAGAAAAATCTTTACCCCACCCGGTTTTATGCTTTCTTCAGTTCCATACCCAAGTTCTACACAACATACAACCGGAACTTAGTTCTGAAAAAAAGTCAACTTTTAGGCTCAAGGGGCTGATATTCTGTATTCTGAGAGATGTTTATGAAGATTATTTTGCTGTTTAAGAATAAGGGACTTCGTACTTCTACGGTAGTCCCCGGTAAGACAAGGTAGCCTGCGAATAAAAATACAATTGATAACATGCTGAGGGAACCAGCACACTTTGCACTCATTCCCAAAGGAGCTGGAAATAAAACAAGGCTGGATCCTTGAGCATGTCTTGAGGATTGTGACTTACTTACTGAAAATATAACGTGTGATATAACATTTGCCCATAAATTTTATCTTTACTTCCTTTGCTGGCAGAATTCGTGCTATGAACGATCACCTATCAAAGCAATAAGCATCTGCTTCCCTCTATGATGAAAAAAAAAACCTCTCACTTTGGAATGTATTTTGCTATTGTCTCTCGCGTCTTGGAATGCGAACGCGGACATCGACTGCACCGGAAAGAAGATAAGTGTTACCCTTGTCCCTAAGGCCGATTTTTAACGCAACATTGTTGCGTTAAAAGTTGTCTTGTGTAACATGGCACACAGGGCGATTTTTAACGCAACATTTTGTTGCGGCAACATGTTGCAGGTTTTTGAATTGCTTTCAAAAACCTGCAACATTGTTGCCCGAATTTTGTTGCAGTTGGTGCATGTAACACCCCGCCGTCGACTTTTAACGCAACATCGTCCCCGAGCAGCGAAAATTGTTGCGTTAAAAATCGTCTCGTGTAACATGCCGTTGCCGAAAGTTGCCGCAACAAAGTTGCCTTAAACGTTGTCTTGCATAACATGGATTAAAAATGGGCGTTAAAAATCGGCTTGTGTAACATAACACAAGCCGATTTTTAACGCCGATTTTTATTGCCGATTTTTAATCCATGTTACACGAGACAACTTTTAACGCAATTTTGTTGCGGCAACGGTCGGTAATGGCATGTTACACGAGACGATTTTTAACGCAATATTGTTCGCTGCTCGGGACGATGTTTTGTTAAAAGTCGACTGCGGGGGTGTTACACGCTCCAACTCCAACAAAATTCGGGCAGCAATGTTGCGTTAAAAATCGGCGTTAAAAATCGGCTCGTGTAACATCACCTTAAGCGATTCTTGCAATATTTCCTCAGTCGGGCAATGAATATACCCATGCGCTCCCGATATACCTAAATTGCAGTTCCCATTATGTTTATTTTCATTTTTATTCCAGGTATATTATAACTTCATGACTCGAGCTTTAAAATGTCGATTTGCCCGAAACACCGCCAGGATTCTGGTATCGGATGGCGCTGTCGGCAAAAGTTACAGTTCGAATTAGTGCTACGAGTCAGGGCGTGGTTTACTTTCCTACCGTGACGTCATCAAATTTTAAAATCAAAATAGCAAGGTTTTCTGAGTTTTTATTTACATCAGGTTGAAAATAACTTACAAATAATTATTTTCTCGAGTTTCCAGTTCCTTAGCGTCTTTAGTTTTTAAAGAACGGAAATTTTCATAGTGCGTGACCAAGATCGGTCAGCTGTATGGCTGAAAAATAGTTTTCCCTTATGATTTTCAGCTGTTAAAACATTTCAAGAATTCGAATAACTATATGTATAGTAGCTCAGAAACAAAAAGAAAACCCCTTTGTCGCATAAGTTAATGTACACTGTATTGGTTAATTTTGGGTACCTCACTTGTACATGTACTTACTTCAGTGTATATGGCGTCTGCATACAATTACAAAGCTCTTTAAAGTTGCGTGAAAATTAAAAGTTTAGGCAGATAACTCAGAAACGGTGTGCCACACAGATCTGAGGCTTGTGAAATTGCTCATTTGCTAGTCTTTTGTCGCATCTCATTTTCTTGGCTTCTTTCATGGAACGGTTTCGGAATTTTTTCTTTGTACGCCGGGTTTTTTGCGTGACGGTGAAAACGATCTATAAAGACTACTGTACTGCAAGAAAAAAGGCATCAGACAAGTGAGCAGGGGAAGTCTGCCGAAGTCAGGTTATCAGTGTTCTTTTGTGATTTGCATTTTTTACAATCTAGAATTTATTTTTTCTTAACAAGCTCACGTACACGAAGTGCCTGTGTCCCGGGTCCTGGGTTCGATCTCCGTTTGTTATGTTATGCAACACAATCTCGAATAACGCAACAGCACCTCCACAAGACTCGTGACACGTCGATTTTCGCTGGTAGTATTTGCGGAAGTGAGGACGAACAAGGACAAAAGGTACAAACAAACACATCGTGCACCTGATTATATATTACACAGGATGGATATTTGGTGTAGATTTTGAACTATTGGCTTTGAGTGATAAGAACTTGGCCCAGTGCATGTTCACATTTATTTGGCGATCGAGGCAAGTTTAGTACCTAAAAGCTGGGATATGAGTTCTTTTCAGCTGAAAATTGTTGTAAATTTTGTATTCAATGTCTATGAAGCATGTATGTATAACTGCAAGACTTGAGATTGCCTAAATTACACTTATTTTGGCTGAAATATTTGTTTGAGTATTGATTTCAGGGGCACCCAACGATAAGTTTCGGTAGATATCTGTTCGGTGGAGGGTAATTCGCCTTGCGCTTTCGGCGTCGATTAAAGAGTGCACTCGGATTTTCGTTACTAAAAAAGGTCGTAATTGCTGTTTTTGGCAGTCGAAAAGGTCAGCTAGCATTTTCGGAAAGAAAATAGTTCTCTAGAAAGTTCGTGTAATGTTCATTTCAGCTTGCATTTTCTCAAAGGAAGATTTTGTTCCCTAACATTTTCGGGCAATTCAAATTTCAGCTAGGGAATCCGAACAGATGAATTTCTTCTAGCTTATGAAAACATCACTTAAAACAGACGTCAAACACCATAAGGCACCCAAAAATGCCTTTCTATAGCTTTTGGTTGATTTTGCTCGTTGGGTGCCCCTGTGATTTGTGTCGCGCCGAACCTCAAAACTGTCAAGTCAGAAGGATCAAATTTCACTCAAGTGCTCCCACAGGCAGCCCAGACATACTGTATGTGTAATTATAAGCTTAATGTTCTCTATATAGACAAAATATTGATGTAAAAGTTCAAAAATAAATATTGTTTCAATTTAATATCACTATGTGTTTGTTGTGTTGCTCAATAACTGGTCTATTTTGCGGTGCTTCTGGCCTGTTCGCCTGCTATCATAACCACTTTGGAGCCATTATTCTTACACCTATATTCATGGTTCAAAAAGTGTCTAAAAATTCGAAATACTCTAAAGAAAAGCTCACTTACCTTTAGCTGAAAGCTTCCTTGAGTGTCCTGGCCGGTTTAAATGGCGATTTTTCGCTTTTTGTTACCAGACGGATCTTCCACTAAAGAAGAATTGAAGGCAGGCTAGACCAAAACCGGCCATCTCCACGCGAAGCTCCATAAATTCTCTTATAATCGTCGGATTCGCTCCAAATTGCGATCAGCTGAACGGCGGTTAATGTGGATTCCTGTATATTGCTCCCTGGCTTTCAAAACCAATTGCAAGTGCACGAGCATCGATCATTTTTCAGCATTTACCTGACCTTTTCCCTTCGTCAGGCACTGCATTATCGACGGTTTTACTACGCGATTTGAATATCCAAGCTTAGCGACCGCGTCCCTTCGACAAAATGGCACTAGCCGAGGGAGGGACGATACTATTGGCACTCGACCAATTTGGTTGTAGAGTACGGTCCCTCCCTTGGCTATTGGAAACGGCGAGTGCTGATACAAACGGCTTCTTTTGTGGGCCATGACACCTCACTTTCGATCATGTGGTAATGGTGAAGCCACCGTGAGGGTAAGAACGTGACTCACAATATTTCGTGTTTTCCTAATTTATTTTACCACGAAGAGTTAGTGACGCTTTTGTGTTGCTATAGTCTACAAGTCCGAAATCAAGAAAGAAGAGATTGATTGATCTAAACCGCTTTACGCGCTTGACTTTGCCTTTTTTGTGGCTTACTGCCTCCTTATGGAGGCGAAGCCACTTTGTTGTCGCGTTGAGTGAATGAGTGAGTGAGTGAGTGAGTGTAACAATAGAATACGAACGACCTACGAATTCTTGTTTCTTCCCTGCCTCCCCTATAGAGGTTTTTGTCTCCTATTGTTCTTATTGTCTTCAGGAATAATAAACCGATCATAATTCACTAGCTGCGTGAGTCTTGGGGAGTGGTAGAGAGAAAAGTCACCCGCATGGAAGATCAAATTTCTAATAAAAATGGAGGCCGCTTGTTGCCGGGGTGAATTTTCAAGATAGCAGTATGCTGGTCTTAAAAGCGAAACGCAGCTTTTTGAAACAGTAAATCGGAAGAAAAAGTTTTAAGGAACACTCGACAGCTAGAACAGTGGAAATTGGTCAGTTCATAGCGAAGAAATCCCTCTTGGATTTCTTGGTTTCAGCGAGGCGAGGCAGACGAAAATGGATCTTCCCGGAATAATCACAACAAGTCATCGCAAGAATTTTAGACTTTCTCCGAATCGTTTTGCTTTTTGAAAGAGTAAATCGGAAGAAAAAGGCTCTAAGGAACACTCGACAGCTAGAACAGTGGAATTGGTCAGTTCATAGCAAAGAAATCCGTCTTCGAGGACAGATTGTGGTTCTAGCGAGGCAGACGTAAATGGATCTTCCCGGAATAATCACAACAAGTCATCGCAATAATTTTAGACTTTCTCCGAATCGTTTGGGCGCTTCTTGGAATCTACCTTTTATCTTAATTTTAACGGTGCTTTATCTTAAGTTCACCGATTCGTTCTGTTGAAAGCAATTTGAGCGAAATTTGCAAGAAACGGGTCCATGGCAAAAAATAGGGTGACATCTGCTTCAAATTTTTATTTTCGATCCCAGGCCCCCAAATTTTGACCCATAATCTTTGCGAATACGGCGAAATTTTTTTGGAAAATATAAATTTGACAAAGTTATACGCTACTTTGTTCAGATGTTGAAGTGGATTTAAGTGATTTTACTTTCACTCTATCTTAAAATATTGAAATATATCCCAAAAGTAAAAAAAAATCTATGTAAACTGGACTTCGAAAATGTCGGGCTCGATAGAAGGCGTGACCATAGTGTGACTACGTGGAGCGCGCGGTCATTACTTTTATGCTGCTAAATTATTCAGATTATGCGCATATTTAAGATGTTGAAGTGGATCGAGAAAGTCTGGGATCTACTGAACATTTTGGTGCCAAATTCGTAATTTTTGGAGCGAAAAAATTTATGTAAATCGGCGTTTCAAAACAAGCTCTTTGCAGATGTCTCCGCTCCTGCGGGTTTCCCCGTCACTTCTTGTCCTTGGAATTACGTTTGGCTTGTGTCTGCTATGTTGTGCCGTACACGCTGTGCCAAACGACCGAGAAGAGAAGGGAAATGCTGAAAATGATAATGGTGGGAATAATAGCCACGAGCACTATTATTCTTCATTTCAAGCCCATATAAACAAGTAAGTAAGCTTTTATGTTTTAGTTTAAATTTGCACAAAAAAATGGATGTAGTTTCATGAGCCCGAGAATAAATTTCAACTGTTTGTTATCTATGTCTTTGCCTCGTCAGTAAACTTCTTTACGAACTGTATAAGTCAGCTAAAGCCGAAGCCGATCATGATGAAGAAATGGCTGGGGCGGATAGTCCAGCTAAAATGAACTCTGTTTTGAAGATCCTGATAGAGAAAGTATGCCAGAAGTGCAAGGTTCCCAGTGTGATAGTCAATTCTAGACTTCTACAGATGTTCAGATCGAAGATTTATTCCCTAAATCAAGCATTAGCCAAAGTCAAGAACCGAGGAGGCAATGGGGTAAAAAAGGTATTTGCTCAGTGGACAAGTGGTAAATATTCAACCTACACTTTTAAGATTTTTTACAATGAACTGAACTGTGCAAGGCTTCAAAATGACAACATTGATTTAAAGGGAGAGAAAAGAAAGCTTGAGGATGATCTGAAAGAGGAGAGGTTCAAGAAAGCCAAAATTGAGAAGGAGTTAAAAGCAGCTCTGGCTAAAAACCAGGAAATTACAGGTAAATTTCAAAAGAAATTTCAAAGACTAGTCCAGAAATTAATTAAGTTACAACAGGAACAGAAACCAAGAGGTCGTGCCAAAAAGAAATCCTTTTCAGATTATAGCAAGAGGCACCAATCTAGAATTCGAAAACAAATGATCACAGACTGTGAAACATCACTGTCATTTCTTGGTCTTCATGGCTTTGTCATGGCCACCAAAGTAGAAATATTCAATGAAAACAGTAATGAATATGAAACCCTTACTTTGGTTGATGAGGAGAACATTCAAACTTCATCTCAAACTGAAACACTGACTGATGGAGACATTGATGAGATAAATTTACTTCTCTACACTAAAGAAAGATTTAATATCTCTAATGAAGCTTATCATGAACTTTCCATGATATGCAAGGATTTACCGCGGTCATGGAAAGTCCAGGAAAGGATAAAATATATCAATAGCAAATGGAACCTATCAATTACCCCTGGTGACACATGTGGAATTCAACAGAGTATCAAAGAACGATTAGAAATAAGGTTACAAGCTCTTCTTAAAAGCATTCCTTCAAATTCTGCCTTCAAAAAAAATAATAAAATTCGTGTAAAACTGTCAGGGGATGGTACAAACGTTGGCAAAAGGCTGCATGTCATCAATGTGACATTTACCATCCTTGATGAAAGTACAAAAGCTGCATCAGCTGATGGGAATCATTTGGTTGCTGTAATTAAAGAACCTGAGAACTATGATAAACTGTCGAAGGCTCTGGCAGATATCAGAAAAGATGTTGAATCCCTTAAACATGTGTCAGTGGGAACAGAGCAGTTTGAAATCGAGTGGTTCTTGGAAGGAGACTGGAAATTCCTTGCATGTATTTGTGGCATTGGTGCTGCACATCCTACTAACCCTTGCATATGGTGTAAATGTTTTTTATACGAAAAATATGATGGTACAAAGGAATGGTCTCTCTCTGACATATCAAAAGGCGCTCGTTCGATTCAAGAAATTCAACAACTATCAAATGCAAGGTCAAGATCTGTAGAGCGCTACAATGTTAAACATACCCCACTCTTTCCATCAATTCCCCTTGATCATGTTGTCATAGATTCACTTCACCTTTTTCTTAGAATTTCTGACAACCTTATTAACCTCTTAATTCTAGAACTACAACGAAAAGACTTGATTGACAAAAAGAAGACATATAATGATGGGTTTGAGAGATCTAAGTACAAGCACATGGCTGGCTGGGAATCATATCTTAATGATACATTAAAAATTCCCTTCAACTGGTTTGTTTGCAAAGATTCAAAGAAACTGAAATGGTGGGATCTAACAGGCCCAGAGAAACAGAAATTATTCAGGAACATTGATATCAGTCAGGTGTTGCCTAATTATCAGAAATCTGATCAAATTTCACAGTTGTGGAAGCAGTTTGTAAATGTTACTGACATGTTGAGCGGTTCTCATACTAGTCCTCAACCGAGCAAAGAACAGATTCAGGAAACATCAAAATCATTTCTGGAACAGTTTTTAAAGCTGTATCACACTAAGCATATTACTCCTTACATGCATGCACTTGTTTGGCATGTGCCTGAGTTTATCCAACTCTATGGTAGCATTAGCCCTTTTACTCAGCAAGGCCTAGAAAAGCTCAATGACAAGACAACAAAAGATTACTTTAGATCTACTAATCAACGTGGACTGGACTCCTTGAAGCAACTCATAAATAAAAGAAACCGAATGGAATTCTTAGAGGATCTTGGATGCCAGCGAGATACAAGGAGCCTTACTTGCACCAATTGTAAGGAACAGGGTCATAATATTGAGACCTGCCTGTCTAAATGCAGTTCATGTGTATTTAAGCCATGTTGTTCACCATTACATGTGTTCAAATCAAATGGCAAATGGGTTAAGCAATGTCAAAGCAACAGCACAGGAGACATTTGATATGTACACTCAAACCTTGCTATGGCACAGTATTTTTTCTCAGGCTTCATTTTCACTACTGTTTAAGTAGTGTTCATAACTGCAATGATCATTCATATATTTGCACAGTGTACTGTTATGATATTTTGCTAATGTTATCAAAAATTAGATGACAAGTTCTCGGTTTCTAATGCATGGGAATCAAGAGCAAGCCATCTAATTTTTTAGCATAACCCAGTGACTGATCTATAATGTAAGCAACAAATAACTCTAGTAAAAGTGTATTACTTCTAGCTTTTGTTTGTGACCTCAGCAGTTTGCTTTGCACCCACTCCCAGGGTGGTGAAGTGAGTATTAGATTGCCATTGCATAGCTAATCAGATTGTGAGTTTGCCGAATGGTTGGGGGGGGGGGGGGGGGGGGATGGCTACAAAACAGAAACAAAATGTGATTATTGTTTATAGGGACTTCCAGTCATTGGTGTGGTATTCTGCTTTAACACCATCACCTCGAACAAATGTGAAGATGACCAGCAAGTCATTTTCAATGTGGCCCTCTAAGAGTTTATCCCCAACATAAAAAAATTCCTTCACAGCCTTTTTCTCGTGTAACCAAAATTGCACTGTTCCTGGAGTAACATAGCAAAAGTCACCATTGATATTTTGGATTCTTTCAAACCACTCGTCCCCAAGTAGGTCACACAGGTCAAAGTTATTGTCCACACAATGGACATCATGCCCTCTCAACTTCTTCACCACTCCAATATTTTGTAAATATTTGTGATAAATATCCAACTCGATGCGCTCTTCGATTCTGACAGCTGGTGACTCTCTTTTAGTGGAGAATAAAGCAAACTTTATTTCTTTGCTAAGATGGCTGAACAATGCAGAAGCCCTGTCAGGCAGAGAATCTTCACTTGGCATAAATCGTGGTAGCAAGCGGCCAAAATCTGATTTCTCACTATTAACAAAGCTGTCTGCATTCCTCCATTCATCAAAATCCTCGGAATATCCAACAAAGTGAATCTTTACTCGATTTGAGCTTTTGTCTCGGTCAATAATCTGCAAAATAAAACATGTTCATACTTATAGAACCTGATTTGGTAGTCGGTTAAGAGATATTTTTCAGTACTCGTCTGTGTAATATATTTGGTAGTCTTTTTTAGCAAACCTTCCCTTTAAAGTAACATTTTAATCGATGAAATTGCACTAGATTAACTTGCTAACGAACTTACAATAATTATATCCCAAAGATGATTTGCACAAATTTAATGAAAGGGTTACTTTAAAAGTCAACTTTTAATTCTAGTAAAGATATAAGTTCCTCATACGCTCCATGGAGTTTTAAATTATGCTAAATATAAATTCCCTCAATTTCTTAATTAAGCTTAATATACAGAAGGCTTTCAGGGTAAGCCGAAAATAATATTTTGATTCGATGAGCTTACATGCAAAATAGCAGCTAGAGTGTGTCGGTTTTGTTTATATTTACACGATTGCAGTCAAAAAGCCCTGTACGTACCTCGATCGGATAGAGCTTCTCTTGATCCACCTTTTCTGGGATTTTTGGACGTATCTTCTCAGCTTTGAGACAAACACCGCGCTCAAGTGTCGGAGACTTTGTGTTTAGTGCATGACAGTCACTGTATCATTAAGAGACAATATATCTTTTTAGTTAAGAAATTCTGATTGACATGTGGTCTCAAGATAAATAGGCATAGATTTTATGATTTCCAGATAATCATCGCTTCATGATTGACACAACCTTGAATAACCTTAAGTGCTCGGCCAATCACAATGTCAGAGAATGCGGTATATTTATCGGACTTCGCTTAGAGTTTTCAGAGTAGCTCTTTACACACCCGTTGTAACTGAGTGAATACACCAGAAGAATAAAACAGTTAAGCTCGGTCGAGTTTATTGATTGAGTATCGTTCGTTAAAGTGTTATCCCCAGTAGACGGGGCAGAGTTTACGAAACAAGATTGCGATAAAATCCTTCTTCTCGACGAGCACGCTTTCGAGTAGCCATAATTATTTGGCAGGTATTCGATGGATTTTCCCGGAGCGCTCTCGTTCAAACTGCGCAGGAGCAGTAGCATCTTGTAATACTGTGCATGTCGGTAGTATTTGTCTGGCGTAAGGGGGGAATTTTTTGGAATGATGAATTGTGCTTCAAAGTAACTCGTAAGATTCGCTTTGTTCGCCTTTGCATACATTTACTAATTGAACCCGTTTGCTTTTTAGGCATAGATACAGCCTGAATAAATTTTTTTTTTATTTAGGAAAACTTATTGTCTGTTTTTGTGTCTTACTCGATATATGTCAACAAACCAAAATCCTGGGTGACCTGAAAACACTGACCCCCGGTCCATGGACCCCACTGCTGACCGGGCCCATGGACTACGTTATGGACCAGTCCATGGACTACCCCTACTGACCCCCACTACTGACCCACCTGAAAAACAACGGTAACAAAAAAAAAGCAACTAGAGATTTTATTTACTTACCGTTTGTCTGGATAGGCCACAGGAGCCCCAAGCTCATGCTGAGTACCGTATCACGCAATATAAACAAGATGGCTGCAAATTATAAGGATTTGTATGGGAATCCTGATAATCGGTTCTAGTTGATAAATATACGAAAAAATTCTCAACCGATTACCAGGATTCCCATAAAAATCCTTACAATTTGCAGCCATCTTGTTTATATTGCGTGATACGGTACTCAGCATGAGCTTGGGGCGCTTGTGGATAGGCCACTCGCGTGGGCGAAATTTCGACTATTACGCTGTGCAAATATTGCTGCCTCCTTCACTTTGGCGACATATGGAGGACCGAAGAGAGTACTTCGAAATATCGCCAACTTGCAAATGGGGTTGAGAGCTGATAAAGAGCACGACCGATAACTTAGTTTTACTTGTGTACTGTCCTTGTGTGTTATTTACCTCCGCCATTTTGTTCGGCTCATTCCCCTGCTGGTCCAATTATCTCGTCCCAGGCTTCACAAAATAGTGCTCCTTCGCCAAAAAAATCACTGTTATGAGTTTAGTTGCCAAATCTTTAAACAGGGCGACTTTGTTACGAATGAAAGAGAAGGGAAAGTACTGCTATCAGAATAATTCACATATGAAAAGCAGCAACTTTTCCATCACAACAAGGCAATACTGCAGCAATATTTGCGCAGCGTAATAGTCGAAATTTCGCCCACGCGAGAGGCCTATCCAGACAAACAGTAAGTATTTAAAATCAAATCTCTAGTTCCCATTTTTTGTTACCGTTGTTTTTTTTAGGGGGGTCAGTGGGGGGAGGGGGGGGGGGGTCAGTAGGGGTAGTCCATGGACCGGTCTGTAAAGTAGTCCATGGACCAGGTCAGTGGTGGGGTCCATGGACTGGGGGTCAGTGTTTTCGGGTCACCCCCAAAACCCTAGCTCGCTGCACAGATCAAATTCGCCTATGTGACAACAGGATCAAATTTCACTGCAAAATTTTAACAATCTTTGATTGGCAACAAGTATATTTTATTTGGAAATTAGGAATTCTAACAATCGCTGACCAAAGGAGTGTCGTTTCTTTCACTCGGCCTGTAAGTTGTCTGTTTGTTCTTTTACCACAATTTAATACGTGGGCACTAGTTACTCACGCGTAACATATCCAGCTGAACACTCGAAGATAGCTTTCATACCACTGTGCGCCTATGAATTAATCTCTACATTTTTTCCCAATACTAAGACATGAGTTAAGTCCAGTTGACCAAGTTATGATTAACTGTGGCTCTCTACATTTAGTCATTTGAATTTCAGTATGGTATTTTACTACATTACTCTAAATAATAACAGCAGTACGCCACATGCAGTCCCAGACTGCCGATTTTTTTTTACCAAGTCAAAGTCCCTTCTTCAGATATTCACAGGAATAAAGAGACAAATATGAAATAAAACCTGAGGAAACGCAACATAACGATAATTCTGGATGGAAGATTGCTTGTTACCATTGTACTAACCTGGTGATCTGTAGATTTTGTTTGCCAGATAATAAGCGCGGTGCGCAATGTACTCTGGGTGAACATAGGCCTGTGAACGGGGAAGAGGGGATCGTTAAAACCAAGAATATTTATTCAGGCACTGTTTTCATTACGTCATACCTACAGACAAACGTTTTTATACATGTAGAAGTGACGTCATAGCTACAGACAACAGGTTTTATACATGCAGACGTGACGTCATTTTGCAGACAACAGTTTTACACACGCGAGAAACATTTGTTTTGCTGGAGCTTTTCTGGTGTTGTATTGCAGAAGGTTTTTTAAACATGTTTCTAAAATGTAAATGCTATGTGGAAATGCATTTAGCTACTCTAGCTAGTTCACAGGCATTCCACTTGAAAAAAATAATTCAAATTAACATAACGTTATGTTAAGAAACCCAACTGGTGGGAGGCAAACCTGGCTATTTACAAGCGTGGCCCTCTACAACTAGCGGCCAGAGTGGGACTTGAATAGCGAGAATTTTCATGGCCTCGGTTTGTGTTATCCGCGTCAGACTTCGGTTTCCGCATGATAGCGAGAATTTTCATGGCCTCGGTTTGTGTTATCCGCCTCAGACCTCGGTTTTCGCATGATAGCGAGAATTTTCATGGCCTCGGTTTGTGTTATCCGCGTCAGACTTCGGTTTCCGCATGATAGCGAGAATTTTCATGGCCTCGGTTTGTGTTATCCGCCTCAGACCTCGGTTTTCGCATGATAGCGAGAATTTTCATGGCCTCGGTTTGTGTTATCCGCATCAGACTTCGGTTTGCGCATGATAGCGAGAATTTTCATGGCGTCGGTTTGTGTTATCCGCCTCAGACTTCGGTTTTCGCATGATAGCGAGAATTTTCATGGCGTCGGTTTGTGTTATCCACCTCAGAATTCGGTTTTCGCATGATATAATTATCGTAGCCTCCTTCGCAGAGGTCTTTGGGCTCGTCACGCGTTCCTTGCCCACGAACGTCTGCTGAACTGAACTGCCACTTCCGTTCGCCGGCGGTTAGCCTTTGTTTTGAAGAAACCAACAACGAGCTGCGTAAGAATGGAAATCGACACCCGATTCACGTGCATCGTCTGTGAAAATAATCCCGGGGTCGAAGTCCTACTTTCCATAAATTGGAAAACGAAGTATGATTGGCTAACCGCCGCGAACGGAAGTGGTGGTTCATATCAGCAGACGTTCGTGGGCAAGGAACGCGTGATGAGCCCAAATACGTCTGCGAAGGAGGCTAGAATTATCGTGGCCTCGGTTTGTGTTATCCACCTCACCCTTCGGTTTCGGCAGATAACACAAACATCAGCCATGATAATTCTCGTATCATGCTTAACCTCGTCCAATAGTTGTTAATTAGCACGAGTCTTCATTTTGTAGTTTGAGGCAGGCATTTCTACAAAACGGAAGTCCCCATCGATTTTCGCTTGTCTTTGAGTCGATCAAAGCGTTTCACTGACATCTTTCCTGCCCTTGTAGATTTAACAGGTCTAAAATTGATTGAGATTCAAGTCTTCGCTCCTCATTTTGTAGACACCCTCCACTTATAAATGCAGAGGAATATTCGCACTTCATAAAACGCAGTAATTATATAAATGCTCCGTTTATATATACTGAGGAATAAAAACCTACCTATCAAAGATTGCAGCTATTTGGCCGAAATAGGTCCAGAACTCGAGTTTTTAGGGTGCCACGAGCCAGAAAATCGCACCACATGCACAGCAGGATAAGGAAAGGAAAAACAGACTGAGCGAGAGGAGAAAGGAAGAAGGAGAAGAGAAAAAAGCAATGATCGTCTCTTAGTCTTCTTAATGGCTACAAGCTAGTCGGCCACTTTAGCGAAGGTAGCGTTTTGCAAATCTAGTTAGATATTTCACCGCAATAATTCGACAAAGCTGCAGCAGGTTCAAAAAGTCGTTTTTAGTGAAATTAGAGAAGATACACACGATAGGTCGCAAAGATCTAGCTGGTTTTGCGAAAACCTACGTATCAAATATCGTAGCCATTTCGCCGAATTTTTGGGTCCCACGAGCCGAAAATCGAACCACAGCAGGAAAAGGAAAGGAATAAGAATGTGAGTGAGGAGAAAGGAGACGAGTAAAAAGTGGCACTGGTCACACTCTTAGCCTTTATAATGGCAACTGCTCGAGCCACGGCCACGTTAGCGCAGGCAGCTTTTTCCAAATCCAGTTAGATATTTAAGCATAATACCACAAGTTTCTATGGTTTATGGCTGATAAACCACGTTAAATGTTGGACGAACACTCGAAGAATTCGAAAATCACAGCCAAAGGCTAGTGATTAACGGATTCTTCGAGTGCTCTTCCAACATCCCAAGTGGTTTATCATGCCTATGAACCACAGAAACATGTGGTATATTGCTGTTATATAATAATCCAGAAGACGCGCGAAATTTCCATGAATTTTTTGGAACAATAAACCATAGCTGATTGACCAATCAGAGTGTGTGCATTGATTTTGTTATTATTTAAATATCTATATTTAATAGATTAGTTAACGGCGAAATTTGTGTCTGTAAATGTAAGAAATCACCAATAAATGAGAATGTAGATATAATTTATTGCAAATTTTTACTTACATTAATCCTCTTTTAAAGATTCCCTTTTTAAAAGATAAATTTCCCCATTTTAAAGATTCCCCCTTTTAAAGATTGTCGCTTTTAAGATTCCCCGTTCCTCGTTCCACATTCGCATTTCCCGTTCCTTATTTTAGAGATGAACGCTAAAGCCGGTTACACAGGCGCACGTTTTCCTTGACAAGTTCTTTATTTGCTGGTGTGTAAGGAAAACTTGACAAGTGCACTTGTTCAAAAACAAGCATGCTAGTTTTTGAACAAGTGCACTTCTCAAGGAAAAACTTGACACACTGCAGAATTTGCTCGTCTGTACGAGTCAACAAGGAAAACTTGTCAAGAAAATTGTCGCCCGCGGTGTAATTGAATTGCTTGCTACAGTGAACATTTGTCAAAGAAAGCTTGTTCATTCGTTCACACCAGCAAATAAAACTTGTGAAGGCAAAACTTATCAAAGAAAACTTGTCGTTCATAAACATGAGCAAATGAAAATTGTCAACGACGTGGTGTTAGACAAGGTGACCGTCTCTCTCCCTCTCTGTTTCTTCTGACCGTCGAAGATATTGTGATGGAGCAAGAAGAAAGAAAACTTCTCCAATATGCTTGAATATGCTGATGACACCACCGCAGTTCTTTCAGATGAAGAATCAGCTCATGAATTCTTTAACTTGTTGGAGATCTTTCGAAAAGTATCCGGTCTAAAATTAAACATTTCTAAGACAGAAGGTTTATGGATTCGATCTAATTTGAAAGATAAGGGCTCAAAGCCCCAAGGTAGCAAGTGGCCTCCTGCCCCAATCAAAGCGCTTGAAGTATTTTTCACTTACGATAGAAAACTATTCAACCAAAATTTTTTCTATCAATCTAGATCAGTAGTATTAAGAAACTAATTAACATCTGGTCTTCAAGAGGACTATCCATTTATGGAAAAGTTACTCTGATTAAAACTCTTCTCATTTCTAAGTGTATTTTTTTTGCTACATTACTGCCAACTCCTGAACTGAATCGATTGATATATAAATTTCTGTTTAAAGGCCCAGATAAGATAACAAGAGCTTCTACAATCAATTATTACGAAAGAGGAGGCATTCACCTGGTCGACCTTGAGTGTATGATCAAATCACTTAGGCTTACCTGGCTCAAGCGCATTTTTGGCGACAACAAAGGTGTATGGAAAAATTATCTCGTTCGTCTTACAAAAGATTGGGGAGGTCTGTTGATTTTCAGTGGCAACTATGATTAAAGATATTACTATTAGTTCCATATTTTATTCGGAACTACTAAAGTGGTGGTCTCAATTTCGCGAAGAAAACGCGGATGATAATAGTTCATGTTATGTGGTATGGGATAATCGGAACATAAGAATAGAGAATAGACCAGTGTTTTATAAAAGATGTAACGACCTCCACCATAATCTTAGCATTATTGACTCTTATGAGCTTTTTGGAAAAAGTATAGAAAGGCCAAGAAGAAAGGCCAAATATTCTGGAATGGATTGTCTCCGTCATTCTCTCCTCCTTGACTTGAGAAACCCAGTTTCCGATCTAAACTTCAATATTTGCAACCCGTCATTCAAGGTTGGCAGTGGTGTTTTTGATGTCATCCCCAAAAATCGAAAGATTATTACTCACTTTTGGTGCTTAAAAAAGCGCGACTTCCTAATTATACACAGACGTTAAAGAGGGACTTTGAATTAACCGATGAGTCTTTAGAACAAACTACCTCATTTAGTTGCTTTTCAACCATACGTCAAAGCTTTTCAGTACAAGGTGTTAAACTGTATACTTTATACTAACTCAAAATTATATAAAATAGCCTTCATTTCAGATGATTTGTGTTCTTTCTGCGAACAGGCTTCAGAAACTTTGCATCATTTAATTTCTGAATGTCAATGCGCAAAATCATTTTGAAAAGAATTTGAAGCCTTCTATGAGATTCTAATAATCTTAGGGAAATTACATCTGTGGGAATGCAGGAGGAGAAAAGAACTTCCAAATATTCAAGGTTTTCGGCAGAAAGTTAAATTAAAGTATGAAACTGAGAAATATATTCGTACGACAGTAAAAAATCTAGAATATTTCAATAAGAAATGGAGCATTAATTTAACTTAAATGTTAATTATAAGGCATTTGTGACATTGTAACTTCCTAGCATGCGTGTGTGTTTGGGTCTGTGTCTGTGTCAACATGGAATGTTGAAGGACATTAATAAAAAAGAAATAAACAGAGATTTAGATCCGTTGTTCAGGGAAAATGGCCACCAGAAGAAGTATTGGCTAGAACGAAATTCAGCAAGCCAAGTTCAAGTTCAAGTTCAAGTTTATTTAAACTCTTTTACAAGTGGATAATTCTTAATGGACTGGGCCGCAAATAGCTTTACAGCTAATCGAGGCGGACCAGTCCTTAAATATTACTATTATAAATATTAATATTATTATTAATATTATTACTGATTCGTCTTACGATTACATTAAACAGAATAAAAAACCGCTTAACAACATGTAAATATTACTGTCTAGGTAAAATCTAAAGGGGAAAGCTAGAGTCTAAAACTTGACTCCAGTCGGAAATTTAAGTTTTCATCATGTTAATTAAGGTATCTATATCGACATATGAGTTTTCAGATTCTAGTATTTCAATTATAGTTTTTTTAAAAGAGTTTTTGGATAAGTTTTTTAGTCTAGTTGGTATCCCATTCCAGATTTTAACACCAACACGTGAAAAGGCCTTAATTTGAACATTAAGTGCGGATTGTTTAGTAAAACAATGTTCAGATGTTGATGAGCGTGTGCTGTAAGAATGAATACTGGCAATTTTAGAGAATAAATTTGAAATATTAGTCGGTGCAGAATTAGTACTGATATTGTACATTAAATTAGCAATTTTCTCATAATATAGGAATTGGAGCGGTAGAAGTTTTCCTTTCAAGAAGAGGGGTATTGCATGCTCCCTTGGTTGAGCAAAGTGAACAAGACGGAGTGCACGTTTTTGAAGGACAAGGACTTTATTTAACAAGGTCTTAGATGCATTTCCCCAAGAAGTTAGTCCATACGTTATATAAGGAGCAATGAGAGTCTTATAAACATCAAGAAGGGTTCGATTAGGAACAATGTCTTAATTTCGCAATTAAACCAACAGTTTTGCTTATTTTTGTTGTGAGGGCATGAATATGGTTTTTCCAACTTAAATTTTCATCAATTAATAACCCAAGTAATTTAATACTGTTCTCATGTTCAAGAGGTACATTCTTATTTTCTTCATTGTCAAAAATATTAATCTGGGGTCGGTAATTAAGTTTTTTTTGGTGTAGGCGAAAAATAATAAAGTTTGTTTTCTTTATGTTGAGTGTAAGTTTATTTGAGGTTAGCCAATTAAATAAATTGTCCAATTCAGCATTTACAATTCTAATGTTCTGAGATTTTCGTGGGAGTAAAGGATATTAGTATCATCGGCAAAAAGGAAAAATTTAAGTTTTCTGGAGCAATGTTGAATATCGTTAACATATAACAAAAAGAGGAGCGGCCCTAAAACGGATCCTTGGGGTACACCACAAGTAACCACTTCTTTATCCGAAATGTAAGAGTTAATCTCAGTTGTTTGAGTACGATTTCTTAAATAAGAGGAAAACCACAGATAAACGATTCCTCGAAAACCGTAAAAATTAACTTTATCAAGTAATACTTTATGGTCCACAGTATCAAAAGCTTTCTTAAGGTCAATGAACACCCCACAAGAAAAACGTCTTTTATCCATATTGGTACGGATGGTTTCTATCATGTCAAGTATAGCATGTTCAGTTGAGTGTGCTTGACGAAAACCATATTGGGATAAACTTAGTAGTTGATGTTTTTCTATAAAAATCTTCATTCTATTGTACATAATTTTTTCAAAAATTCTATTGAAGTTTGACAGTAATGAAATTGGTCTATAATTGCAGGCTTCAGTTTCATCATCAGCTTTGTAGATTGGTAAAATTTTGGACATTTTCAGTTTAGAAGGATATGCACCAAGACTGACGGACTTATTGAGAAAATTTGCAAGGACAGGGGATATTATATCACAAGAGCACTTAAGAAGTTGTGTAGGACAAGAGTAAAGGCCATGCGATTTATTATTCGGGATGGATAAAATTTCAAGTTTAACTTCATGTGAAATAACAGGCTTATAGAAGAATGAGGTATCTGGTGATTTGGAGGTTATGAGATAATCCATACAAGAATGCTTGGCTTGAGGCATTTTAGTTGCTAAATTATTACCAACAGATGAGAAATACGTATTTATAATGTTGGGTATACGTGATGGCTCATTGACGATGTTACTATTAATTTGTGGATCCTTAAGTGTATTGATTGGCTTAAGACTTCTTTTCCGCCGATTCAGTAGTTCATTTATAGCTTGCCACGTTTTCCGCAAATTATTCAAGTTATTCTTGAAAAATTCACGATAGTAACTTTTCTTACTTAAGCGAATCAGAGTACAAATTTTGCTTCTATAATTATATTTTTCAAAATCACCGGATTGATATAATCTATTTTTGTTTGGATTGAAATTCGTAATCCCTTGGTTATCCATGGCTTGGAAAATTGTTTGATCTTACGCTTTCAGAAAGTTGTAATTGGTGCGTGCTTGTTTACAATTTTATTTAATGTTTTGTAGAAGGATGTGAAAATCTCATCTTAAGGTCGTAGCACCTTGCCTCTGCGGACATGGAAATGATGAAACAGCTCGCCTGTTTATCCAGTTTTTATTGAAGGCAAAGAAAAGACCAAAGATTTCCATATATATAAAGACTTAAAAGTTCTGATTTGCAGCTTAAATTAACAGGCAAAACAACTTTGAGACTCACCTTTGCTTTCGAGGTTGTCGAACTTCGGCCATTTTGCCCCCTTTTTTCATGAAGACCAGAGAGAAACACTCCGTTTGTGTTATGAAATCCAAATTGATACTTCTGAAACCTACTTGCTTTGACCTACAAACGGCACTCGGCCAAAGGAATCGTCTCCATTATTATAAGAACGTTGACGCTAGCCGAGATTGACCAAAATTTTAAGAACATGCTAGGAACTTTAATAGTCATATTGTGTATTGCATCGAGCTACACGTATAAACATTAAATGACAACATGTAAATAACCAGTTTCTATCGAATTGTATTTTCTTTGCAAATATGCCTATGGGCTGTTTTCTAGTCCTTCTGAACTATGAAATAGTAGTTTGTAAGACCATGTTCAGAGCGTTTTCTCAAAACACGAAAAAATAAAAACATTCAGTTCAGCCTCAGCTGGAAAATAAGACGTCCTTATAACGAGTGAAATATAAGCTTTCAGTCTCCGAGTGTTATGGGACGTTTTGCTTACCTCGCCGAACAACCAATTTATTGTTTTTATGGAACTGAAATGCGCTTCTAGCAGATTGTCATCTCTAAAAACGTTGACAAATCTCAAAATATTTCACACAACAATTACTCCAGCTGAACTATAATTAACTTGTATTCTGACGCTAGCTAGGTCTGACAATGAAACGGCTCTTTTTTCTCAGTGTTTGTTGTAGAGCATTCACAACAAACATCACGTTCGTGATGTTTCCTCGCTACTGAGTTATGACCTTACAATTAATACCATGCACTTAACAAAACGTAAGCCAGGGAAAACATAAGAACATCATCATCAACAACAACAACAACAAATACTCCACAAATAAAAGTATCTTAACAAAATTATGCATTTATGATCTGCTACAACTTGCCGGTAAACATGTTACTAGCGATTTCCGTTAAATTTGTTTTTTCAGTTTTCAAGACTTATAAGGAGCCCAATATATAAGACACCATCTTGCATTTAACATTAAAAAAAAAAGAGATTTGAAATGTTTCCTTTTTAAATTATTTTACCAAATTATTACCTCTTGAAAGAGGAATTCACCACTGTACATGTGGAGATAGTCACCTGTCACATTACTAGTATTCACTCGCTCTGTGATTTGTTTTCAAATGTGATTAGATGAGGAACAATTTATTATCTAAGACCTTCAGGTGTTGGACCTTGGCAGTAAAGGCCGAGATTTTTCTCATAGACATAACTTATGTTTATAAGTAAGCAATCAGATTACACCTTAACTTTTCTAAATTAAAACGCTTGTTATCCGTTTCAGATTGTCTTGGAGTGGCTAAGAAACCATTTGTTAAAGGAACTTGGCACGTCACGAACGTACAAAGTAAAGATCGACAACCTGTGTGGATCGGAAGGTTTCAAGCTCTCCACCACTGCCGTCGAATCGACCAAGGTTACCAGAGAAATGTCCAAGTTCTGCGGCAACTCCAGCCTGCGTCTTTTACTCAAGTTTGTTTCTCACTCTGGAAAAGACTGTACAAAGGATACCATCTGACTGCAAAGTCTGTCAGGCCACAAGTTATACATGGATACAACGTAAGCTACAGTTACAGCTTTCAGCAACTGAGAACTTTTCACAGTTTAGCGTATTCCTGATGAACTAAAAACACTTGATACAAGTCTGAGTAAGTGGAAATCGTAGTATTCCAAGTTTTCCAACTAAACGAAAGTTATTTCTTGTGCCACCCAAAGTTATGGAATCGTAAGCAAACAAAAATTAAGAAATCACAAAATATGAAATTGGAAGAGAAACTGTACAGCAATTTTTTATAAGGACTTAGTGTCAGATTCTCATTTCATATAACGAACTCTATTTCTTTGAATGAACATGCAGCAACGGAACCATAGAATTCTGAAATGAATATAAGACATCTTTCGAATTTCTTTTCTTTTGTTTTTTCACATTTCTATTGCGTTTCAATCGAGTTCTCTTTTGACAATCTTCAGACAGAGCCAAAGGCAATTGGGAAATTTTATAGCATCAAATTTTAACCAAAACACACTTGGAAAATTTTATAGCTTAAATCTTTTACCAAAAAGCACTTGAAAAACTTAGTAAACCGTATTTTTTTGCCAAAATTATTTTGCTTTGCGATACTTAGTTTCCTTTCGTAAAAGGTTTCGAAATGTCTATTTTCAGTTCGTATAGATTGCGGAATTGTTTCTGTTCTAGTTTGTAATCGTCATCTAAGCCAAATTATACACTGCAAATATATCATACAAAATTAATAGGGTTAAAGACGGACGAATTAGATTCAAGTCTTGCTTTAGATCATATTTTGCGATGCTACTTTCTTCTCAGGCTCGTAAAAGGTATCGGAGTGTCGATTTTCAGTTCGCTAGGATTTAATTGTTTCTGTCATAATAGGTCATCCTACGCAGTGCACGGAGACTGCAACTATATGTCACACTACTGACAGAGTTTCACACGAATTATAATTATCAATTTCTGCTCAGATGAATCTTCTTTAAGACCGACAAAAACGATCGTAATATCCGGTTGCTTTTGATAGGCCAGAGAGAAAAACGGCATCAAGGCAATGACATGGAATATGTTCGTTCTATAGTAATTCTTGGTTGAGTGATTATTCAAGCTTCATTATACGTTTGAGTCAGATAAGTTTCCACCACACCAAATATTAGTAGTAAAATGTTATAATCATGAGCACCAGCAATTTAACCGTTTAGGGTTAATCCGGAAGATAGAAAATTGGAAGTAATAGTTTATGGCGATCAATTTTTGCACTGATCAAGTGCAACACTAACTACAGCTTCTTTATGACACGTTTTGGATTAACTTTCTTTTTGTCTTTGCTTTGCTTGTCTGGAAAGAAGAGCATGACTCCCTCGAAAACCGAAAGGTAAGTGAGGGGCCTTTTCGTTTGAAAGGAAAACAAGCGGAGCGAAAACACTTAAACTTTTGGTTTGTCCAGAAAAAACGTTCAAAACCACGACGAGCGAGATTGAAATGGAGCAAACAAAGTAATTTTTGCATACGTTTTCGTTTCCCATTAACTGAAGAACAGTTAACAGGAAAATCAAACGCCTTAGAAAAACAACATATCAGGCAGATTTCAAAAGACGAGAATTAAGGATTGAGAAAGACTCGATAGCATCAAATGATGATTATAAAACTAACAAAAAAAATTTATAATGGTTGCTGTTCATACAAAGAAACAGAGTCTAGTTGGAATAATTCCGCAAAGTTGTACACAAGATTGAAAACTCAGAATTAAACTTCCGCTCTTAACTTAGTAATTAAGTCATAAAAAATACATTAGAAAGTTTTAAACTAATTTCAACTAATTCTTAAGTACATAGCAAAACCAATACAATCGACAACTTTTTAAGTAGCCTACAGTTAATAGAATACTAAATAAAAAGAAAAAAATGTAACTAAAAAGCAAAGGATCGTAACAATAAAGAGGCAGACTCCTCCACTATCACTATACAATCCTGAAAGAATAAAGTGCTGCAACACAACTTACGGTGCATGGTGATGCAGCAGAAAACTGTCTCCTTGTTTTAATTCATAAATGCTAAAGAAACCGCAGAGGATCCTCCTCCCCACTCGTTTCTCTGAACTCTCTCCTCCCCCTCTCCTTTACCACAAAGGGGGAGAGGGAGAGGGAGTGTAGGGAGGCACTCCCTGCACCCTCTCCTCCCCCTCTCCTTTACCACAGAGGGGGAGAGGGAGAGGGAGTGTAGGGAAGCACTCCCTGCACCCTCTCCTCCCCTTCTCCTTTACCAAAGAGGGGGAGAGGGAGAGGGAGTGTAGGGAGGCACTCCCTGCACCCTCTCCTCCCCCTCTCCTTTACCACAGAGGGGGAGAGGGAGAGCGAGTGTAGGGAGGCACTCCCTGCCCCCTCTCCTCCCCCTCTCCTTTACCACAGAGAGGGAGTGGGAGTGTAGGGAGGCACTCCCTGCACCCTCTCCCCAGTTCGAGTGGGGAGTAGCATGTTTTTATTTTTTAGTGGGGTAGACTTTTTAGAACACATTTTCCCCTGGTATTTCATAATTTTCGTTTTTTAGCTAATCCTTCTTCCTCTCACTCCAAGTTTTCTACCAGTTTCACTTTCCCTCTTCTCTTTCAGAAAGGGCTAGGTCAATTATGCCCCATTTTTTTGTATTGGGTTCTCAAGACTTCAATTTTCATTTTCTTTTGTTCAACCCTGGGTACCAGCTCCATCTCAATTTTTCTTAACTTATAAAGCTGCATTTTGCTCTCTTAACAGTTTTTTTTTTCCTCCATATTATTGTAGTACCCCTTCCTTCCTTTTCTTTTTTGAACGCATCCTTGTTGTGGAGGGGGATAGGGGACCTGGATGTTGGATTTATTGTGCATGTGAGAGGTAGTCACTCTTGCTGACAACATGTTTACCTCTATTGTGAAGATAGTGAAACTACCCACAGGAGTGGTAGAGAGTAGGAGGCACTTTAAATTGGCGTTAATGTAATCAGCACTGTTTTAGGCAATAGGGTTGGAAGCACTTCTCACCCGTAACTATGCAATATTTTCCCAGCATAAAAATAAAATGTTCAGACACAAAGAGTTGGCCACATTTACCTATTAAGCTCTGTGGCAGTTTAATATTTCCGTTTAGGTTGATCCTGATATCTATGTGTTTGCTCTCGGATAACCTTTCGAAAGAGCGATATGGAAAGAGTTGGCCACATTTAGCTATTAAGCTCTGTGGCAGTTTAATATTTCCGTTTAGGTTGGTCCTGATATCTATGTGTTTGCTGACATTATCGCACCATAGCAACTAAAGCCTAATTTTAGCTTTAAGCAACAATAACTCAAAAACAAGCTTGGTAACCTAATCACTTTGTATTGTGGCGAAATAACTAGCACAATAAAATACAACTTTTTGCAAAGTTAAAATTAGAAAATCAGACAAAATGGGGGTTTCCAAGCTCACTCTTGAGTTATTGCCGCTTGAAGGTAAAATTAGGGATGTCTCTAACAGGTTATAGTTTTTCTATGGCAACCTATCGAGTGGAAAGAATTTTCGTAACTTGTTCACCAGTGTTTGGGCATTTGTTTGATAGCACTCTAAAGGTAACAACTTATAAATATTGGTGGTGATGATTCACCAAAGTACAAGAGCTGGAAAGTGTTAAAAACCAATGTTTGCCACCTTAAACCAAGACTCACTCTCTGACTGTAATATCCAGCTATTTATATTAGGTAAGCAAAATATGACATGGTGAATTACTTTTAGCCTTAAATCCTGAACAAATTACCTTGAGACACCTTGTTTGCCCATTGTAATAAATTTTCTCTGCTACAGTAATTCATCGTTTTATCTGATATCAACGCATACAATATTCAGATGGGAAGCTGTATGATGATTGCCTCCTGTGCATCACACAACCCTTCAACATATTTCCTTGAAACACCACTCATTATGTGTTAACAGTTATATTAGTTTTAAAATCATTGAATTGGAGAGTGTGAGTCTTTCCTGACGAAACTGTTTTCAAGTCCTGTGTGGGCAGGTTTTAATAGACAGTATTTGTATCCTCTGTTTTGAGCTGGATGCAAGGCTTAAATGGAGGAATTCTTTGCGTATGTAAATGTATTCCCCTGCAAAGGCTGTACTTCGTTAATTCTTCATCCATATTTCATTTTCACCTATTTGCAGATAATTCTAACCTGCTTTATTCTCACAGAAATTTACAACATCTTCAGCAAACTATTAATCAGGAAATTGATAAGATTAAGACCCGGCTTTGTGCAAACAAACTTTCTCTTAAATTTGATAAAACACATTTTGTAATATTTCATCCCTATTCAAAGAAAACTTAATTATTCTGTGATAATTGAAATAGATGGTAAACCAGTTAATAAGTGCAACAGCATTACAGTATTTAGGAATCTTATTAGACTGTCACCTTAACTGAGAGAACAATTGCAACAAAATCCAAAAAGGTATCCAGAGGTGTTGGTGTCTTTTCTAAGGTGAGGCATTTAGTTAACATAAAAATTTTAGTTCAATTATACCATGCTATTATTCTGCCCTTTCTTTCTTACAGTTGTATAGTTTGGGCTAACACCTATGATACTAACATAAAACCACTTTACATATTGCAAAAGAAAGCTATCAAATGAATCTAATTACCTTTTCTAATTTTGATGCACATACTAGTTCTCTGTTTGCTCAACTTTATCATCTAAAACTTCAAAATCTGCTAAAACTTCAAACTCTTTATCTTATACACTGTTTCATAACTGGAAAACTACCAAAGATCTTCAATTGTTTCTTAACAAAGACTGCAAGCACACTCGCTTTGCAACCAGGTCTACCTTCTATCTTCCCAAAATTCGAACAAACTATGGTAAATTCAATATTCAATTTATTGGACCTAAATATTGTGGAATAAATTAATTGACGAAAAATTCAAAATTCTAACTTCTAATATATTTAAAACATTATTAACTTAGTTTAATGCCTTTTTTTTCTGACTGTTATGTACATTATAAACAATACACATACATACCTACATGCATAGTTAATTATCCTCTCCCCGTCTGGGCTTTTCAGGGATAATTTACATCACTGGCTGGGGGACGTGACCAGACTGCTTGTGCAGTTTACAATTAATGAAGTAACTAATGAGCGCCCTGTAATGTAGATATCTAGGACAGACACTTAGGGGTGGTCACCCAACTAGTTTAGCTTTAAAGTTATTTTGGGTGACCTGTCACTGTATGTATGTACAATATTTAACCTTAACATGTTACCCTAACATTAATTATTTTTTTGTACTGTACAGTACTGAGAATACAAATATGTATATGTATGTTCATATGTATGAGCATAGCAAAACCAAACTAAGTGGCTGATCTGGCCAATCACAACAAACATCTCAATAAAGAATCAGAAGCAATGTGAATATGAAGCAAGTCACCCACCATGGGTTTTGGTTGAAGTTCTTAAAGTTATTGGTTGAGGAAGCGAGAGGTCCTTTTTTTAAAGAGTGTGATATATTTTTTATGTATTTATTTAAATTTTGCCTAGTTCCTGTACGGCTTTTACCCAGGCCCTCACCATCAATTCCTTTCGGTGACATATCCGAGGCGAACAGCCGGTACCACGTGATCAGGCCGGAATGAATAGCCTAGTTTCGAATTGTTTGTGCGAGTAAGTCTGGTAACTATTTTATAGTATCAAGTCGAGGCTGAGGGGAATAGACAGTTTTTTTCAACATGGCGGAGCAAAATGAGTTTGCAAATATGAAAGTTCCAGAGCTGCAAAAGTTCCTGAAGGAAAGGGATATTCAAATTTCTGTAGACGGGAAAAACAGAAAAAGGGTTGAACTGCTAGAGCTTTGCAAGAATGCGGCCGAAATGAAGGTTCCAAAACTTGACAATGAAACGGGGCAGCGTGACGAGTTGATTAATTGCAAGATCACATTGGCAGGAGGGAAATTACTTCCCCATCCACTTTCACTCAAATTTTGGACCCATGACTTCACTAACATTCCAGACTTCAGGTTTCCTGATATTTATCATTATCTGGTGGGAAAGGATGGCTATGACGAGGATTGTTTACGGTCGTATAAAAGTCTTCAGGGCTTTCGCTTATATGTAGACGGACACGTAGAGGATCTGAAGTACCACGACCTAAGCGATAACCAGACTGGATACTGCTATTTCCAATTCAAAGTCAAACCAACAGAAAGGTCTAAAACAGAAGATGGAAAGGACTTCTACTGGGGATTTATCGTACTTGAAAATGGCGGAAGGATTTACTCGGCTTATTGTGCTTGCAAAGGCGGGTAAGTGACTTTGCCTGTTTTATAAAATTAAAGAACTGTTTCTTTCCTCGCCTTTTAATATTATAGAGGGTTTTGTGTGAAGGAGCCGACGTTCCGATATACCATTATCGGTTTCTTTACACTTTGTGTTTGTTTCTTCAGAGCTGATGGTGCATGCAGACATGCTGCTGCTGCTTTGTTTGATTTGGAAGCCACCATAAGGAGAAATGAACTGGAAACTTGCACCTCAGTTCCTTGTGTTTGGGTAAAACGAAAAAGAGTTACAGAAAATGCTGTGCCTATGGAAGATCTTACCATTCAAAAATCAGAGTATGGTAAAGAAGCTAAGGATTACAAAAAACCATTTGACTTCAACCCTTTGTGCTCTTATAGTTCCACCCAATCTTTCAAAGACAAGTTTTATGAAGCTTTGCTGGAAACTAACCCTTCATGTGTAGCTTTACAATTTATACCAAAACCTCCAGTTCAGAATGTGAATGAGAAAGAACTCTTGGAACAGATCTCATCTGAAGATATTGATCATGAGGAAATTGTAGATTATGCTGAAGTTTATTCCCTGAAAGAGTTAGCTAACTTGTTTATTGCCAAAAATAATCTTGAAAGCTTACCAGATCCTACTGATGAGCAATGTAGTGAGTTTGTAAATTTTCTACATCAACATGATTTTGCAACTGAGGTAATATTTCAGAAAACATTAAGCCAAAGCAATACAGAATTTTGGTTTTCACAGAGGGCAGGACGAATAACAGCTTCCAATTTTTACAAAATATGCCACTTAAAAGAGACCACAAATTCAAAAAATACAGTGAAGCTGCTAATGAATTACTGTCCTCTCAGCAGTGACAATGCTCCTCAGCAGCTTTCTTGGGGCCATGATAAGGAAAATGTAGCTGTAAAAGAGTATATCAAGAAATGTAAATCAAAACATAAGGGTATGGAGGTTTTTCACAGTGGCCTTTTTGTGGACAAACAGCATCCATATCTGGGGGCTTCTCCAGACAGAATCCAAGTTTGTAATTGTTGTGTCAAAATACTTTTGGAGGTTAAGAGCATTTTTAGCAAGAGAAATCTTCCACCTCATATTGCTGCAGCCTCTTACCTTGAAGAATTGGATGGAAAATATTATCTCAGAAAGGAGACATCTTGGAACTATCAAATTCAGGGACAGCTTGCAATAGCTGGTTTGACACATTGCAATCTTATCATCTATACTCTCAAAGGGATTTTGGTAGTACCTGTTAAATTTGATAAAGAACTGTGGGAGTACATGGTTGGGAAGCTAAAAAAGTTTTTTTTGGAACATATGGTGCCTGAACTCCTGAGTGGAAAGATTCTTGAAGAGGTCAGTAAGAAGCTTGCATAATAAGTTATTTCAAGTTGCTATAGCCGTTGATAAACCAAATTTTCATAGCACAAGGATGGTTTATTTTTATTACCAAACATTTTTCCATCTTCCCAGCAAAGTGGAAAAAAACAAGAACCTTGCCTCATCAGGCTTAACCACGGATTTGTGTATTTACATAAACTAACTAAGAAACGTTCCTTGTTTGGGATGTTGCTTATAGAGTGAAAAGTAATGCTGGTGAGAATCTGCTTGATAGATTAACTATTTATCAAAAGCGTAACATGGTTCTAAAACCATTTCATTGATTTAAAAAAGAATGTGAGCTGACTGAAAAATCATTGACTTAAATGGCAGTCAGTTGATACCATAATTATATGTATGTATGTATTTTTATTACCAAAAAAAGAATGTGTCACACTTATAGATAACTTCTGTTTGTTAGCCAGTGTTATCTTATGTAATCCTTTCAGCCATTTGAATGGCAACATTAAAGTTGAGTTTAAATGTCATAACATGCCATGGCACTTATCTTCGCATAATGTTTCGTTGCATATTGCAGTTTCACTGATACTGTGGTATGCTAGTGAATTCCTACTTTGCTAATGGAGGTAGAAGATTACACAAAGCAGCACAAACTGTTAATATTTTATCAACAAGAGGTACAAGTGGTATTGGCAGATTTCCTTGAAGAATACGGAAGTCTTTCAGTCTCTCTATGGCTCTCTCAACGTGAATTCTGACACTGGCAATAGATCTTGTTGTCTTCAGTGACTTTTGGGACAGTTGTTTACCTATTATTTGAAAACAAATTACATGTTGACATTTCATTCCTTCTGCTGTGTAAAGTTAACATCCATGGATAAGGAAGCCATTCTATTTAAGGCTGTTCCGTGAGCAGGTTGGCCAAATAGTCGTTCATCATATCTAAGACTTTGAATTGGGAAGGGGGTGGGGCTCACCTCAGATACAAAGTTTGTAGGTGAAGTGAGGGGAAGAAGAAAGATTTGGTTGCAGTATCTAGCATAAGAAAGAGGGAGCAGAGGTACCCAAGCCTCCCCTCCCCCGACACACACACACACACACACATACACCCTGGCAACCGCCCTTAAATGGATTCATCTCTTCATCATATTGTTTTGTGTGAATGTTTACATGCTGCAGTACTGTTGGAGAAAGCACTCAGTTTCTTACAGTATTAAGAAAACAGTTCTGAAAGAAGGACACAAATTAGTTACCTTTCTTGGAGAAAGGGGGCATGTTAAGGTAAGCTTTTCGCTTCGTAAGAAGGTCTCTAATCGTGAAACCTCTGTCTGCCATAACGTGGTCTCCTTCCTCAATCAGTTCCAAAATCCCACTCTTCTGAGTGAGTTTTCGGTCGCTAGTACTTCCGCTCCACAGTTTCGACACGAAACTGAAAAATCCCGATGGAGTTATTCCTACCAAAGTTTTCATTGTATTGTGGCCTTTATACTCACTCCACGTGGCTCGTTGGGCAGCAGGAGAGGTAGGTTTGTGAATGAATATTTCCGTGCAATCAATTACAACTCTGGTGGAGGGATAATTTCTAAACGACTGAGGCAAGTTTTTGCGAACTGATTCTTTTGAAGGCCAAATCAGCAAAGTGTCTTTGAAGCTAATAGCAAGGAAGCAGATCTATGGGGCGCCAAATGTTCAAAAATTATCTTAGTAAATTATATCGAAATTATTTTAAAATTATTTCAACAAATGTGATTATATCATACCATACTTTCATCTGTTATGCCGTTTCTTTGAAACAATATCTTCCCCTTTAATCATTTGTTTCATACAATATAAACTTTCCCTCGCATTATTTGAAACCATTGTTTGCCCCTAACACCCGTTATTTAAAACAATCGGCTTCCCCTCCTGACTTTATTTCAAACAAAGTCTGCTAGGCAAATTCATTATTTCAAACAATACAACAATACCTGCAACATGATTTCAAACCATGAATTCTAACACAGACTCGTTATTTCAAACAATATAAGTCATGGTTTCATGTAATTCATGGTTTGATACAATTCATGGTTTCATATAATTTATGGTTTCATATAATCCATAGTTTGAAATAATTTATGGTTTGATATAATCCATGGTTTCATATAATTTATGGTTTCATATAATTCATGGTCTCATATATTTTATGGTTTCATATAATTCATGGTTTCATATAATCCATGGTTTCATATAATTCATGGTTTCCTGTAATTTATGGTTTCATATAATTTATGGTTTCATATAATTCATGGTTTCATATAATCCATACTTTGAAATAATTTATGGTTTCATATAATTTATGGTTTGATATAATCCATGGTTTCATATAATTTATGGTTTCATATAATTCATGGTTTCATATAATTTATGGTTTCATATAATTCATGGTTTCCTGTAATTTATGGTTTCATGTAATCCGTGGTTTGATATAATTCATGGTTTCATATAACGCATTACATCATACAAAATACGATGGTTTCAAATAAGTCATGGTTTGATATAAATTAAATTGTTTGCGCGATTATATGCGCAGTAAACGGAAAATCACGCACCAGTCTAGCCTCGTTGTGATGAACACTTGACTGCATTTTAGTGGTGCTGTTTCCTTCAGACCTGTTGTCACAGTCGTGTAAGTCCTCGTGATACACTCAATTTTTGAAACTGCTCAAATTTGGCGCAAGATATGGCAACAGCCATAAGTCGTACTATTATGAGCTGTCTACAGTCTCACGCACAACCGGCCGAAAATAGTAACACTGGCTCGAGTCATCAGTCGAGTTCAGGAGCAGCCAACACGAGCGTAGGGGCAGCCAGCACGAGCGCTACCACAAGCAGTGCTCCGTCTGGTTCGCATGCAAGTAGCCAAAGACCTCAGGTAAGTTCTCGCTTCATTTCAATGTCTTTTCCATTCACAAAGCCCAGTTGTTTTTAAAATTATATTTAGATTGTAGGTGATGTTCTGAGGTCGGACGGATTGCTTAAGCTTCCCGCCAAAAGTGATGCATAAATTAAAAGATATTAACGAGATAAGGAACTTCCCCACTTGCTATCCCAAAGTCAAACATTTAAAGTGCCGACAAAGGGTCTCTCGGGTATCATTTTTTGTAGCTTATTGATATCTAGAGAGACGTTTTAGGGCCATACCTCGGTAACAAAACTCAGTACTTGAGAGCATGTGGGAATGATACATAGCCCTGCTAAAAACTAAGAAAATTAGATACACCAGACGCTGGAGAAATATGGGGCTTTTGTCAGTTGTACTCTTCTCTGTCAGCTATATAAACAGAGATTAGATAAAAGCGCGATAAACTACAATAATTGAAAGCACTTACTTCGGTAGACGCGTGACTTTTGTCAAGGCTTAGATGCGTGCTTAACAGACTAAAATCTGAAAAGGTGGTAGCATTGGGGACCTTCGAAAACATCCCGGAAAACATTCGTCTGATTTCTATGATTACTAATTACTGCTTGTTAGATCGCCTTGATACAAGTTCTTCAAATCTTTGCGATGATAGCGATTGAAATGTGTTCATTTTGATATATCAAAAGATAACGAGTTTTATCCACATAAGCAACAAAGGTCGCTTTTAACTCGTCGATGCGCATCTACGAGTTAAAAACCGAATTAAGGAGGTCTGAGTTTTTCGTCTTTTCTGGAAAACACTTTCCTGTTTTTGCCGGCCAAGTACATGCCTGTAGATAGGGTCAGAACCCATGTCAGGCGAAGGGTTGTCAGGTCTTTTATGGTGTCGACAATGAGCTACACTGGCTTCCAAAAACTATCAAACTGCCTGTTAACATCTAGCGTAAATTTCACCGTCCCACGACTTCACGTGGTCATTCTTCTTTCTGTAACTCTTCTGTTGTTGTTCTGTCTAGATATCAATAAGCTACAAAAAATGATACCCGAGAGACCCTTTGTCGGCACTTTAAATGTTTGACTTTGGGATAGCAAGTGGGGAAGTTCCTTATCTCGTTAATATCTTTTAATTTATGCATCACTTTTGGCGGGAAGCTTAAGCAATCCGTCCGACCTCAGAACATCACCTACAATCTAAATATAATTTTAAAAACAACTGGGCTTTGTGAATGGAAAAGACATTGAAATGAAGCGAGAACTTACCTGAGGTCTTTGGCTACTTGCATGCGAACCAGACGGAGCACTGCTTGTGGTAGCGCTCGTGCTGGCTGCCCCTACGCTCGTGTTGGCTGCTCCTGAACTCGACTGATGACTCGAGCCAGTGTTACTATTTTCGGCCGGTTGTGCGTGAGACTGTAGACAGCTCATAATAGTACGACTTATGGCTGTTGCCATATCTTGCGCCAAATTTGAGCAGTTTCAAAAATTGAGTGTATCACGAGGACTTACACGACTGTGACAACAGGTCTGAAGGAAACTATTTGCAAGTATTTGACGGACTCAAACTCATTATCAGCGCGACGACAAAAATCCCTCCATTTCTTTCTAAGCTTCTTTTCTCTCGGGAAGTCAAAGAAGTTGAGGTCTGGCCTTTTTTTAGAATTATTTTTGCATACAGAGATGGCACAATATCTCATTTTAAACCTACAGTAGCGCTAGCGTTGTACTGTAGTTTACTTCAAAATGGGCGCCTATTCCCCTCAACCTCGACTTGATACTATAAAATAGTTACCAGTCTTTCTCGTACAAACAATTCGAAACTAGGCTATTGACCAAGAAGAAACAGAGAGAGGCCTAGGAACTAGGCAAGGTTAAATTGATAAGTGCGATATGCCAAAACCAAAGATGGAACAAATTGTAATTGACATTCAGTGAGCTGTCTTACACAAGTTAAATTCAAAAGTTTTTGTTCAACTCATGTCCTGCCGCAATAAACAGATATTAAAGTATTCTCTTTGAACTGAAGAGACTTCACAACCAATAGATAAGAAAATTAATTGCAATTAAACGTTCTTCCAGGCATCCTTTGTTTGAACAATCACTCTTACGAAAAACTCAGTTCATTGGCCCCACATGGCACAAGGCTCTGTTATTTCATGGATAGGGTCCATTGTTTCTCTTGTTTATTTATTGCTTTCTCAGCCAATCCTGTGAGATGTTCCAAGAGCTTTGTGATGCTCCAATAAAGATGGTGAGTCAGGGACCAACCCAATCTTCTGTGGAACTCTGAGGGATAGAAGTCAACAACAAAAGGATGGTTCACGTTAGTTAGAGACACAGCTTGGCCTGTAAATGGAAACAAAAAGAAATCACTGCAGAAGACAAATAAAAGTTAACAACAACAACATCACTGCAACAACAATCTTTATTACATCTATCATACTGTTAGCGTTTCATTTTTTAGAAGTATGTGAGAGCTATAAAAGGGGAAAAGAAATTAAGCTAAGCTATTACAGTTTAAAGGTGTCTACTGTAGGGGTAGCCTCCCACACAGTCGTTTTTAGGGGACTCGTATTTCACCTCCTCCCCACTAACGCCTGCTTACCTGAAGCCAACATTCCTTTCCTGCCGCTTAGCCAATCACATTTTACCTACTAAATTCTGGAAGGTTGACCTTGACCTCAGGATGCTTTTTGCGGGATAGTTGCGGAGACAGAGCTTGAGCGAGTTCTGATCACTGTATGCTCTACGTTCAAAATTCCCTGTTTAAATGTTTACTACAGTATCAACTGACTTGAATTTAAGAATTTGTGAGAGGAAATAGCGTTAATATTTTCGTCAATATGCCGATTTGTTACGGAAAGTCGCTTATTTATCAAGCAAGCTTTGCCTTCAATCTTCAATAATTTTATCCTCGCCACTGGTTATGTTGTAGCTGCTGTGTCACCTCTCGTAAATTTGATGAAGGGCCAAGCAGTTATTTAAGAAGTATTGGCATATCTTCGGTTAGTCTGAGTGATTTGGAGGAAGGAAACTTTGCCATCGGTAGACCATAGCGTGCAGTGGATCGAGAGAGCTTCTAAATACTAAACTACATAATTTTACCGTCCGCTTCTCGTGAACTGAAGAAAAAAGTACGAATTGGCGCAGTCTATACCATTGGTGTTTGATAACTTCTGACCGCTTCTCCAGGACGTTTTGGGGGGCTGTGTGGGTGAATTTCATGTGATTTAATGCAAGACCATGAGAGATCGAGCTTTCTTGTTGTACCATGTGTAATAATCCAGTGGATAATTTCACGTCGGTTTACCCTATGTTTGATCGCCTGATAAATGCTTCAGATTTCTAACTTGGTCGCGTCTAAATTCTTATCTGCTTTTTCAGATTTTGAAAATCCCTCGTAACACATCGTATTAATCGAAAACAAATCGGCTCCAGCGCTTTGATATGTTTACAAATTCACAAGAGAGAGATCACGCATAAGGATTAATTTCACTTGTCATCACTGGACAGTTGCTCGATCGTGATTGGGTAGGATGCCCGCAAGTCAAACAGTGGGAAAGGAATGTTGGCTTCGGGTAAGCAGGCGTTTGTGGGGAGGAGGTGAAATATGAGTCCCCTAAAAACGACTGCGTGGGAGGCTACTGTAGGGGCTAAATAAACTAAAGTTTGCTAGTTTGCCCTAGCTAAGCATAAATAATTATATAATTTGTTAAATTTAAATTAAGCTCATCGCCAATTGATGAGCCTGGGAACTGGTGCCTTAAAAGTTAGCGGGGAAGGGCCTGAGGTAATCCAGGCACAGCAGGGAGGTATCCATGGCAACCTAGCAAGCGGGAACCACCCCAGCAGCAGCCGCTAACACTCTGGCACCGTCACACTGAAACTAGTCCAGTGGAAATACTTACCTAACCCGATACTTACTTCTGACGTCAAGTTGCCCTTTGGGAAGGGAGGGCAGGGCTAATGAATTCGCAAAGATTCGCTCACAAAAACACTGATCACAACGATCGCAAGAGATCCCCACAGATCATGTGCAAACTGAGCAAGACCGCTGCAGCATTAGCTTGATATTAACCTTGCCTACCGGTAAATTACATTAAGCCACATTTTAAATTGAATTTCTTCAAGGAGCTATGTCATGATCATTATTGTGCTTTGTTGGTCAAATTGGAACTAGGTAACTTCAAATATTATTGATCATAATCAAAATGCCCCTGGAACACCAATCGTGGTGCAAAACTCTAGATTTGGAACAGCTTTCCCACTCAAGTTAAAAATCAAACAACTTTGAAGTCTTTTAAAGAATCCCTGCCGGCAAACTATTTCTATTTATAATACCAATCTGATGTTTTCAAAGTAATCGCTCCACATTCTGGTCACATTTCAAGGTCCTAAAATTTGGAATTCTCTCCCTACTTCAATTACAGTACCTATTCAGCAAGTGTTCTTACATTTAAGAAAAAGATGTTAGAATTTTTATTTAATAGTCTTGAATCTGTCATGCCACACTCACACAGTACCAAATTTTAATCTAATATTGTCCATTGAGGTGGCCTCTCCTATAAGCCTTGTGGTTTCCTGAGGTCTCCTCGCCACTAACTTAGGTATAATACTAGTAATTGTTATATACCTAGACTTTCACCCAACAAAACGAGCACTGCGATTGGTCACTTGTCCCTGACCAAATTCAAATGTATCCCGATTGGGATACAATTCCGCAGTTGTTGCCCGTGTGCAGGATACAACTGTCGACAGCACATGATTAGAGCATGACTAAAAAGTGGCATGATCTTCAGCACATGCTCATGTCAGCTTGATTGACGAAGGCAGACCAGAGAACACTGCCAATTTTCAGTTTAAACCAACGATAATACAAAAGTTATGGAGCCTGAGACTAGAAGGAAACATTTTTCTCCAGTATCAGCTGAAGAAATTCAGCATCTAATAGGAAGAAAAGATTCGGAAAATACAAAAAAGGCATATTCTACTTTTTCAGGTACTTTTAGCCATTTGTACATTATTCATTCAGCAGGCTTGTGAACAAAGACGTGTTCTTGTAGTGCCGTCTTTGTTTGTTTGTCAGTTCATTTTGCAGTGGTTGTTGAAGGGAAAGTCTCGGTATAATTATAACAAAGCACTTAATGTATGATCCCTCGGGAAACTAGTTAGTTTATTTGTTTTCCCTCGAGTCCTGATGTTTCCCTCGACTACGTTTCGGGAAACATCAGGACTCTCGGGAAAACAAAACTGACTCTTTCCCTTTGGACCATACATTAAGTGTATAATAATTATTATGAAGATGGCAAATAAATAATTAAATACATAGTGATTCTTTTACTGTAGAATTTAATTGTAAATACATGGCTCGATGGAAGAGCATATTTTACTTCTGCATGTAAATTGATACCATGTTTAAATGAGGATGATAATGATGATGACCAAAAGCAAGATACAGTAAACACCTGCTTATAATATACCTGCTATGATTGTGGGGTTCAGGCTGATCAAGTTCTAATGAAATGGTTCCTTAGTGAGAAATCAGCCTGAAAATATTCTTAAAATTTGTTTCAGAAATATGATGCATTAATGCATTACAAAGGTTTAATTAACATATGTTTTATTACTTACACTAAAAAAATTCAAATAAAAAATAAATAAAATATCAGAGGATTTGAGGCACTACCGGTCAGCTTTTTACCTCACTGAATTTGGATTATTTTAGACTTTTGGGTAAATGAGAAAAGTGTGTCTAGTTAATCGGGGTTCAATTTGCCTACTAATGAGCAGATATTTTAAACCTTGCTATAATTTGACACAAGAAGAATCAATATATTCAATAATGATTAAGAAAGATTCATAGCTATGTAAATGTCTGTGTAGCGAGACGATGAAAAGTGTAAAATTTCGAGTTCTCGCAAGGTGAAATCCGAGCTTCTGGTAGGATGACCGTTTTTCGTGGCTTTCTGCCGTTAAATATCGAATATTTAAAAAAACTAACCTTATATCCTTCAAACTGTAGTACAGATGTATACAGCACACTATAGTTAGTAGTTTAATATCAGTTACTGTATTACTTTGTTATTCTAGCACCATCTTTCTTTTTATATAACATGTTTTATTTATCAGGCTGAATTGGTTCTTATATATATAATTTTATGGTGCTTTATTTGCCAACTTCTTACATGCAATTGTTTACTGTATCAAGCTATTTTTGCAAAAGGGAAGCAAACCATAATCTGTTTTGGCTATTTTTTCCTCAGCACAAGAGGAGAATTTCAAAACGTTGGTCCAACTTTTTTAAGTTGCAATCCATTTCAATCCTTGCCATCCTAAGCCAAAGATGCTTATTTATAGTTACTATAATTGGTAACATAATTTTAAACACAAATGTCTTCTTCAGCTTTACAAAGTATTATTGAACTCATGACATAGCTCCTAAGCCACTGACTGACAAAACAACAAGTCTAGCAGATTGCATACAAACCCAAGAGATTTATTCTCCATGAATGCTCCAAGAGACAAATGATCAAAACATCTACCGGTAACATTGTGGCCTTTTTACAAATTGGGGCCACCTCTCTGTTTCTAGACAAAAACAGCTAGGACACAAACAAACTGGGTAAGCATTACCATGCGTAGCAGACATTAAAGGTGATTTCCAGTCCGTATTGCGCAGTCTCAAGAATTTGTTTACGTTTTTAGTTTTGTTTCATGTAAGACGTCACATACATGAAGTAAATTCAAACTTTCACGTCAACCGCCATTGTTGATGCAAAGGTTTATGCTTCATTCTTCCCGATATCACCAGAGAAAACAACTTCGTAGCTGTAAAAATAAAGAAACAGTTGGGAAAAGAATTTAAAATGCCTCACCTATAAGGTAAGTGGTTTGTAACGAATAACATTCCATCGTGTGAGGCTCACAAACATTGGCCACGGAGACTGCGCAGAAGGGTCTGTAAACCATCTTTAACCAGGGTAATAAGGTATGGGTCATAAAATACTGTAATCTTTTTTTTTGCCATTTTGTTTACAATTTTTTTTTGGTCAGGTGCAGATTTTTCCAGCGATAATAGCTTTGAAAGCTTGGCCTCTGATGGTGACTCTTCTGGTCGGCCATTACATACTTCTGGTCCCTCCAGTGTTGGTGCTCAAGAAAGAAAGAAATCAACAGAAAGGAAGCTCAAATTCTTGTTGATGAATTGCAATCAGGCCTCAAAAGCAACTCAAAGAAAGCTGCATTTAACTCTATGATTGACTTACACCAACCGGATGTCATCTTGGGCTGTAAAATGAAAATCGATCCATCTGTCCCCACATACACGATCTTTCCTGATACGTACAACATTTACCGTAAAGATAGATAGTTCTCAGGATGACTCTCTTAGCAAGTTGTTCTCTGCAGCTTCATTCCCCCGGCTTATCTTGGGAGGTGATTTCAATTGCAGTGGGATTGACTGGTCATGTGATCATCAGTATGGCCACCCTCTCAAAGCCTGTAAGCAAGCCCTCTTAGAAGTCTCTGACAAATATGGTCTATCTCAGCATGTTCACTCACCAACTCGGCCATCTTCAGGCCGCCTGTTGGACCTGGTTTTTGCATCACATCCTACAGTCATCCAGGCATGTCATGTTGTGTATAAGCGACCATGATGCTGTTCTATTTGAAGTTAATATGTATCCTAAGTGTCCCCCAAAACCACTGAGGAAGATACTGCAGTATGACTCATAAAGCTGACTTTGATGGCCTAAGATCTCATCTATCCTTGTTTCCCACTACATATCTCAACTCTGACCATGTTTAATAACCGGTTCATCAATGAGAACTGGAATATTATTGTTGAGGGTATAAAAGAGGCAATCGACAATCATATCCCACATAAGATGTCTAAAGCAAAACATCACCTCAAAAGCATGATGAATAAGCATGACCAAGCACATAAGGGAGCTAAACGTACTGGCAAGCCTGAACACAGAAAAGCCTATAAACAGCTTTGTAATACTACTCTCGAACGCATCCATGTCACGCAAGAGAAATAATTATATGAATGAGATAATGGGTGGTCTTCAACCAGCAGACTCTGGCAATACTATTGGCAGAGGTGTCAAAAGGGCGTCCTCCGCGCTGAATTGACTGACATTCCAACTTTGTTTTGGAATAACCGAGTTTGTGCCTCTGATTGAGATCTTAAGATGTTAAACAACTCTTAAAATACCTTTCACCTGGCTTATCTTTAACCGATTTCCTTAATTCTTGGGACATGATAACGGTTGTCTTCATTGTTAAAGCCCACTGTTGAAATGAAAACGATGAAATTTGAACGAAAATAAAGTGCAGGAGAACAATACAAAACATTTGCTTAGTAACTATGCGGAAATTTACAGACGGAATCCTGACACTGGAGTAGCTGACCAACATAGAAGGGTTCGCATTCCCATCAGCTGTGCGTATGGAAGCCATCAATCAGAGAAAAACTTGTCACTAAACGAGAGTTTAACAACCCCAAGGATAAACACGCCATGCAAGTAATGAAAGGCAATGAAACAGTCAGCCATTTGCCTCGCATGTTCTCCCATATAGCATGGTATTTTCTCGCATGTAGTGAAGAGATCAGTGTTGAAGTGATCGGTTGAAGACGACATTGTAAGCAGCTTTATGGAAGTATGGAGATTCCATGCACATTAGAGTTTAGAACTACTGGTGAACAAGATTCAGGTTTAGAACCTGAAGATACAAACGGATCCATTAGGAGCCGCCATTTCTACTGAAAGCAATGTGAGTGTTTAATCTTTATTTACTGAAGGTGTTTAGTGCTATTTGTGACCCCATAGAAGCCAGTCAACTCCCTCTGAAAGCAATGGTCTTGTATATAAGCCGCAACCACAATTTTGAGCCCAAACTTTCTGCAAAAAGATGCGGCTTATACGGTTTTTACGGTGTTACAAGTATTTAGGTGTTTACATCAGAAGCTCCCTCAGCTGGTCTCTGCAATGTGTGTTCTCCAGTGGAACCTTTCATCCTGAGATCAAGTTGCGAGCCTATGCTAGCCTGGTCCATCCAATTGCGGAGTACGCAAGTGTTGCTTGGTCACCACATAGACATTTTTGCCATTGAGTCTATCCAACGGAGAGCTGCCCGCTTTGTCCTGAATGACTACTCTCGTACCAGTAGCGTCTCTGCTATGCTAGCAGACCTGAACTGGCAATCGCTTGAGGAACGCCATATCATGAATGATTTGACGCTGTTCTATAAGATCAATTCCAATTTTGTGAATATCTCTTTCCCAGCTGAAATTAGTTTCGGTTTCCTAGGGACTAGGAGGTCGCACAATATAAATTTATGCCCCTATCAGCTTCAGTAAATGCATATAAATATTGTTCTTCCCTAAAACAATCCCGGTCTGGAATGGTCTTCCTTTTTCAGTAGTACATGCATAATCTGTCAACCTTTTTAAAGCTAGTATTGTGCTTAATTAGTGTTATGTTATTAGCTTTCTGTTCCTATCAGCTGCTTGACTGTGTAATTAGTTGTTCTTAAGTCCACAGTATAGCCAATTCAATGTAATTATATTTGTTTAGCTAGCTGTTGACCAGTCATTGCCAGATTAGTGTACTAACAGCAATTATCTCAATTAAAGATTAAAGATTTTATAGCACTAATTTCCCAGAACCCTGCACATTGAGTGAGCGAGTTACTACTGCTGCTTATTGTTTACATGGTTTAGTTTTCAGATATTCATCTAACTGGCTTTCTCCTTGGAACACAGTAACATTCCAGAAATATTCACAGTAAGGTGTTCATGATTTCACAGGACAATCTACCGGTACACAGTATAGTGTGTGTCAATGATATATGAAAATGAATCATATATGAACTGCGGAAATGAAATCAAATGAAGAATGATCCTCGCAGTTGTGAACGCAATTTATGCAATTGCGAAAAGAAGCCTGAAAAAAATTCAGGACTTCAACGGGGTTTGAACCCGTGACCTCGCGATTACCGGTGCGATGCTTTGGGTACACAGTATAGTAGTATAATTATATTGACCAAATTTCCGTCCAACATATTGTATTGTGAGGAAATGTGTGATCATTTAGTTAAAGTCTGCCAACAATTGGCCAAGCTTGGAAAATAGCAACGATGCATAATTTCAGCAGTAATTTGCAAAAAGAATCATGTGGTCCGACTTTGTCTGTTTGATGAAACAATGTTTGCTTATTTAACCACTGCATGTTCATGGTGACAAACATGGTGTTGGATAACAATGTTTTGATTTTAATTAGTGATTTTCAGGTGTTCCTAAAGCCTGTACTGGACACACAAGTTGTTAATGGATCAAATTTAATAGCTTATATTGGACACAACACATACAGGAATGCACTCCATTTTTGGTTTCTTGGCCATTGGCAGCATTAATATTAGCAACAACTTTGCTGATTCATATCAAAACTTACTGAAAAAGATGTTGGTAAATCAGCACTGGGTTCTTTTTTGTTATTATAATGAAACCAAGAACCATCCTACTACAGCCATCCAAAGGTTGTACATGTGTGACTCCAAAATCCTGTGCTATCTTTTCATTTTGGTCCATATGTAGCTTGTAACCAAAATAGGGAGCATGGTAGGGAATTGGATTTGTTCTGTCCAGCAAGTCATATGCTCATTCCCTGTGGGCAATAGGGGAAACCTTCTTCAACATCTTTGAAATTCTTCTGACTGACTTCACGACACTGTGAGTTTTCTTGCACTTGATATCGAAGGGCACTCTGCATCATATGCCTTCCATGCCCATACTGTAATAAGAAAACCCAAATTTTGGCATGATGAACAGTACAAAATAAAGCACTATCAAGAACCAAAAAACAATTTCACATGCTTTCAAGGCCTTGAAATCAGACTCCTAAAGTTCTAGAGTTTTTAAGACGCATACAAATCCTGAATACAGTAGAATCTTGATTATCCAGACTCATTGGGACTGAGCTGAACAGTCCGGATAATCGAAGATATGAATATTAATGAGCCAAAACTTAAACTGAATGACTGAACTATTGGAGCGTGTAATTTCACTTAGAAACAAAGAACACCTGAGCAAATCAGAGCTCAGTGAAATACATTGCCGTAGTACGGCGGCGTGAGCTCAAAACATGTATAGATTTGTGTTTTTAAGTCAGATTGAACCGGAGGTTTCATTACTTAATTAAAGGAAAAAAGTTTTGCTGTGTATCTTAAATATGTCTAATTAATATTCATGAAAAACTGGGACCAGCTAAGCAAGTCCGGATAATCAAAAAATCTGGATAATCGAGGTTTGACAGTATACGTCAAGGAAACAAAAGTCCGTTCATAACGTTGTTACATGTTCAATCGCTTCCTATCTGATTGCGACATTTCATATTGGCTTACATGAATAACAGGCACAGAGGCCCGTTTGTCGACACATCTGTACAATATGGAATGCAACTGATTTTAATTCACAAAATACAACTTTACCTGCATAATATTTGACGTGACCATCTCCTCTAGGTGTTCGTAAGATATCCATCGTAATGATGTCACATTGATATCTCTCTCTTTGCAGAATTCGTGCACGAGCCATAAGCCCCCGCCTGGCGGACAAAAAACTAAGTTAAGCTTAAATAAACAATAAATTTGGCTTTAAAGGAAAATCAAAGATAGCTTAGATGTATAGCTTACCAGGAAAGAGAACACGGAGCTTTTCACTATAAATTAAGTTGCACGAATACCTCCGTTTAACTTGGCCTCTTATAAAATCTTTCAACTCCAGTAAAACTCATCGGCTCCAGTCTCTCACGAGTTGAGCCGTTGCCAAACTGTTTCCAGGCCACCTCTTTCCCACGAGTAAAATTGGTGTGAAGTGTTTACAACGCCACGTTTTAGATGGGGACAAGTCAATCGTGCTGTCGCGTTACCTGCGCAGTTTAGATGCGCATAAACAATTAGCGCGAACGTGCTCAGTTATTTATTCTGTTTATTTATTTGTTATTAGGGACGGACAATTATTTTTCTGGAGGGAGGCTATGGAAAATATTGAAAAAAATTGTTTGCAGGGCCTAAAAACACAAAATAAATTGCTTGCCAACATATGTATAAAAAAATAGTTTGCATACAGGTCAGAGAAACTTGTAACCTATTAATGAAAAAAAAAAAATTCAAAACTGAAATTTAGAGTAAATGTATGTAGTTGTTTGTAGACAGGATACAGGGCTCCATTGAAATCAACATTTTATTTGACCAAATTGGAACACGAAATGTTGCATGAAATAAATAATTGAAATAATCAAAAGTAACACATTGGATCTTCAAATTGACCATGCACGAAAATAAACCCAAGCAGGGCATTTCAAAGTGGTCATGTTGGCAATAAAATCAAATAATAAATCAGTAAATAGCAGACCCTTTCCTTAAAAACAGTAACGTATTGCAGCAATTAAATATTAGTGTTTTATAAAGAAACAACAAGCTATTACTAGGAGCTTACATGTCTAACATAAATTGGGTATAGCTTTTCTGAAATTTTCTCCGAAAAATAGTTTAAAATATTGCGCTTTTCAATAACACAAAGACTGGGCAATTGAAATTAAAGCAACGGTTTCGCTTTTCACTGCCACCAATCATCATACTGTACGTCTCAGAAAATGAAAAAGATGAGTTCAGAGGTCTCAAAAGGTAACGTTCGCGGGCAGTGATTGGTGGATTTCGATCCGCTTTGTAGATTTCTCTTTTTCCAATTCGTTGCTCTCCGCCGTAAAATATTAAATTAAATAATGATTGAAGGCAGCAAAGAGAGCACCTCCTTTTTGTGTCAGAACGTGGTTAAAAAAGATTGGAAAAAAATTGTTTGCTGGAAGGTGTTGTTCCAAAAAAGGTTTGCAGAGGTGCATACAAAAAAGAAAAAGTTTGCAGAGGAAAATTTTTCATACCCCCTCCAGAAAAATAATGATGTCCGTCCCTTATTACTTATTATTCTTACTACATCGTACAAGCAGTACCCAAGTTAAATGAAAATTAATAAACGTTACCAGGAGCTAATGGGCTCCTGACGTTACGAGCATGTTATTCAGGCTAGGAATTCCAGATATCCGAAAGCAAACAGTTACAAGCAGTACGGAATCAAGGCCACATAATTCCAGAATACGAAATGCAAAATTTTAATTAACACCATAATTTGTAAATAAACATCGAGCATGGAATCGAGGTCACATAATTCCAGAATGCGAAATGCAGAATGCCAACACCATAATTAAAAACTAGACATTGAGCATGGAATCGAAGCCACATAATTTCAGAATGCAGATTGCTGGATGACAATTCAATACCATAAATTTTCATAAAACAAAATTCATACTACGAAACTAGCTTTTCATGAACAAATTAAACTTACTCTTTCTTATATAGAAAATACAAATGAAATATGGTCATATAAGAATGGCCATGTATGACACTTATTGATATGGTCATGTCCTAAATCAATAGTATGAGCATATTTTGTTTTCAAATTTTGCTGATGACATGACAACTAATAGTGAGTCCATCTTTCATTTGAGAAATGAAATATAACTAGCAAGGAAGGCTGTGCCTTTCGAAATATTGGTTTTTAAATATATGTTCTTTGCCTTGACTTTTTTTACTTTCCAACTATCTTAATATCAACTCAAATGCACTGGTCTAGAGTAAACAAGTCCTCAAACCTACAATCTCAAAACTGTGAAAATTTTTTAAATACTGTAGACCGCCCCTTGGGAGGGGTCAGGCCGTCATTTTATTTCGTCAGGGATTCTAGAGAGCAGATGGGTACAGCTGTTTCGCTAATTCTTGACAGAGACGTAAGTCGCACATTTCAGTACCTTGCGAGAAAAAATAGCGGTTAGCGAAGAGTAGTGCAAGATAACCGGCTTATCACAGATCTACAGTTTAAGTAAAATAACTAGACTAAAAGTAACAAGGTTTTGAAACCATCACGCCGACCGGTTAGCTCAGTTGGTAGAGCACCGGACTACTGTGCGGGAGGTCGAGGGTTCAAACCCCGGCCGGACAAACACTCAGGGTCTTTAAAATAATTGAGGAGAAAGTGCTGCCTTTGTAATTACATCTGCAAACGGTCAGGCCCAGTTCAAACGTCGAACTTCTCATGTACCGAATCTAATGCAAATGAGAAAAATCTATTGTTTTCGCTCATTTGCATTAGATTGGCCGTTTTTATGCTAGAGACGTTAAAGTCGTATGAGACGTTAAAGTCGTCTCGAGACGACTTTAACGTCTAGTATAAAAACGGTAAATAAGACAGACGCATTTAACGTCTGACGACTTTAACGTCTTCATTTAAGTGCGTCGTTTAGACGCACTTATCAGACGACTTTAACGTCTCAGACGTTAAATGCGTCTAGTATAAAAACGGAACGACCTAACTGGGACGCATTTAGCCCTGAACTCCTTTGTTAATCAGCACTTTGTTCCTTCCTTGCTCACTTGGTCTCCAAGGCGGACAAACCAAGTGCTTCGGCCATATCTGTTTCCTCGTCCATCGATTGAAAAAACGGATTCCTGGAATGATTTTCATTGTTCATTGTTAAAAACATTTGCACCTCCATTTCTTGTCTTTCTTGACGACATCGAGAATAAGATTTCAGAATCTGCAATTCCGCCATGTTTATTTGTTCTTACACTCGCGTATTTAAAGTTTATTTGGCACCGAGTTTACTCGTGCCTATTGTCTTCCGAGAATAGAACCCAGTCTATTTTTAGAAAAATCTTGTTTTTTCTGTTGTTTCGTCCACTTTTATGCGTCCCGTTTTTATACCAGACGGCTTTAACATCTCAGACGTTAAATGCGTCTGGACGACTTCAACGTCTCTAGCATAAAAACGGCCATTCGGCACATGAGAAGTTCGACGTTTGAACCAGGCCTTAGACTTTCTAGTCTTCTCTGATAAGGACGATAAACCGTAGGTCCCGTCTCACAACACTTGTTCCTAATAATCTGTGACACGTTAAAGAACCCATACACTGTCCGAAAAGAGTAGGGGACGTAGTTCTTGGTGTGGTGGTCTACCTTTCATCTGTTTTGACGTTCATGCGTGGGTTGGGTGGATGGGTGAGATCAAATATGGACCAGTTATAGCGGCTGCCAGAGGCGCCTTTACAGGCTGACGTCCAATCTCACCCTAGAGAAGAATAGGCCAGTTTCGAATTGTGGGAGAACAAAAGAACAGAGTCGAGGTTGAGGGGAATAATTTGCATTTTCCTTTGTTTTTGACAAAAGAAAATGCAAATTATTCCCCTCAACCTCGACTCTGTTCTTTTGTTCTCCCACAATTCGAAACTAGCCTATTGTAAACCGCCATCAAACTATGTAATATGTGCGGTATATAAATCCATTACATATTATCCTATAATTCGCAGGCTTTTTTCCGGGCCAGCAGTCCCTTGGCCATTATGTATTTTTCATACCGTTCTTCATCTGGTTTCTAATCCAAACATTCGATGGAATACAGTAAGAAACCGCGTTTAAGAACCTAAAATTTAAGAGCTTGTTAGGCTAAAATTTTCTATTTAGACCCCTTTACATAAGATCCTGTTTAGGCTAGAATTTCAAAGCAGGTTCTTATTTTATCAAATAGAGTCAATAGTTACATTAAATGTAGCTTTAAAACGCATACAGGGTTTGTATTAGTGCATATACTGTCATTTTGGAGATAATTTGTGCATAATTTATATAAATGATATACCGCACCTACCGAAAATAAGTCTCTTTATTAGAACCTATTTAAGAACCTGTTTAGCCTAATTTCCTTAGCACTATTTACATAAGAATCTGTTTAGGCTAACTTGGAAAAATCTAGGTTCTTATACGCGGGTTTTTACTGTACTCTGCGCTCGCTCCCCCGAACTACGCGCACACAGTGTTTCAAAACGTATCAAGAGAATTAACTCTCTTGCATAAGGTAAAGTTGAAGGTAAAGTTAATACCCGCCAAGATTCTGATGCTATACTGTGTAAATTGCCCTTCGTTTTTTTATGGAATAAAGAACAAGAACAAAGAACAAGAAGTGGAGGAGCAAATTCTTTGGCTTTCACCATTTTTTATTGCACTATTTGATCAAAGAAGTACTGATATATGTACAGTCATTTTGTCCAATGCTAAAACATAGCGCTGACTCAGCCTAAAGTGCTCGTAAGGAGCTCCACTCCTTAGGTTCAGCTTTATCATTACTGTTTTGAAAGACAAGCTACACAACAACAACAACAACAACAACAAGCTTTATTTGCATGACCGTAAAACATTACAGTATTGCGAAAGCAGGCAACAAGAATTAAACTACACTAGTTTGACAACAGATTGTTTCGTAAATCAGAACACGCGGAAATAAACTTAACAAACTTCATATTAATAATATTATCATCACAGTTTATTAATTCAACAATTAAATCAGCAAATAGTAACAGCTTGATATTCGGTATTCTATTAAGGTGGCTGGTACCAGTTTTCAGCTTTTTCACGACGTAAACTTTGAGAGAAAAGAACACAAAGGCAAACCGAGGCCGTAAGGAAACTTTTGCAAGATTAAATTATGCATTTAGTCGTTAACCAAAAATAACTATTATTACGTCATCAGCTGTCACCATGGCAACGGTACTTGAGGGTTATTCAGAGCTGTATTGCCTCAGATAAACGCGAATTTCTTTTTGAACAGGACAAACGTAGTCTTGCTCGAAGGAAGCCTCGCGCCGCCATCTTGTTTTTGTTTTTCCCGTTCTTCTAATGTCGCGCGTATAAAGTGTGACGCGCGCGCTAGTGGCTAGACTCTCCACGCGAGTAAAACCGGTACCAGCGACCTTAACTATTTCATCATAAAAGGCATTTCTGATTGATGAGTACTTTGGACAACGAAACAGAAAGTGGGTTTCATCTTCAATCTCATTCATAGCACAAAGACTGCAAAGTGTTTCACATCTAGGGATATTATCATACCTACCGGTTTCAATTTTAAGTTTATGATTACCAATTTTCAGTTTCACTAACGTTTTTCTGTTACAGTTTTTCCTGGTTATATCTAAATAAATTGAGGGTGCATAGTTGTTTTTGAAAGTGCTATAAAATTCTAATATTTTTGAATGCTGAAGGGTATGTTTCCAATGATCGATATATTTCTTTTTCATGACGTCCAAATGGCGCTTAATCATAGTGTTATCTAATTCGCTATGATCGAAGTCAGGGAGATCATAGGGGTGATGATAAATATTTATGAGACTGGAGTAAAAGCTACTTTTGCCATGAGAATGAAGATCAATTGACGTTAGAAGGGACTGTTTAACAATAGAGTCTTGGGCCTTATTTTGAAGATAAGCTACGGAATTAAGTATTCTTTTATTTATTTCAATAATCAAGGGAAATCGGTCAAGTTCAGCCCTGCACGCAATATTGGATGCTTTATTGCTTACTTCTAAGTAACGTTTGCAAAACTGTAGATGCGTTTTTTCAATTGGTGAATTTTCCCAAGACTTAAGATCTGATTTAGTATAGACACCCCAGACTTCGCTGTTATAGGTTGGGGAAATCATTGTGTCAAAAATTTTACTGGCAAGAGACGGTTTCAAACTGCTAAAATCTAAATGTCGACGTAGGCTAAAAAGAGCATGAAGAGCCTTTTCCCTTGTAGTGACACTGATGGTAAAGTTTCCATGCAGTCCCGCGAAGAAATGCGAGTCCCTAAGTACGTATAATTTTGGACAATATCAATGTTTTCATTTCCTATATGAAACTTATGGTCGTCTTTCTTTGCTCGCCGTTGAAACACCATAACCTTGGTCTTTTTGGGATTGATATTTAACATCCACGATTTACAATATGATGATAACGTATTGAGACAATTTTGCAAACCTATTCGTGATCGTGTAAGTATAATTAAATCATCTGCATATAGAAGAGAATTTAATTTAGTTCCGTTTGGTAAAACAAAAGGATCTGATAGAGTATGTCCAAATGAGAACGGTAAGTCGTTAATGTACAGATTAAAGAGTAAAGGACTCAAAATACTGATCCTTGGCGAACACCTCTTGCGTACTGAAATGATCTTGTCTGGTTATTACCAATCTTTATGGAGCAAATAGAATTGGAGTATAGGCTTTGATCAACTTATAAAAGTTCCCGTCAACATTAATTTGCAACATCTTATAAAGGAGTCCATCGTGCCAGACCGAATCAAAAGCTTTCCTAAAATCTACGAAACAGGCATAGACTTTTTTCGTGGTGGCAATTAACATACTTGTCTATTAACGTTCTTTTTCTCACATTAAAATGTGAGAACGTGGTCTGCTGTTCGGTTTTTTGGTGAGAAACCGGTTTGAGATTTGTGAAGTATGTTTAGCGAGTTGACATATTTGAGAAGTCTCTGGTTTAAAATAGAAAAGAACAGTTTCCCCAGACAACTGGAAACACAGATCCCGCGTTAATTAGACGGATCACTTCGTTTGCCAGATTTAAATACTGGCGTAATAAGACCACCGCACCAATTTTTAGGCATCACACCTAAATTTAGAATACTGTTAAAAAGTTTCTGATAGGCGGGCATCATTTCGTTTAAGCTGGCTTTAATCATTTCGTTTTGGATTCTGTCTGAAAACGGAGATTTCTTATTCTTCAATCTCTTCACTGCTGTGCGTATTTCAATTTCGGTAATAAGAGAGTCCAAAGGGAGTGAGTCTTGTTCACGTACCTCTCTAACAATGTTCTGTTGATAAGAGTTAAGGGATTCATTTGAATGAAGTGACTGGAAATGAGACAGCCAACTTTCTTTTGAAACAGAGTCGTCCATTGATTTTAGGCATTTCCAAAATTGTTTCTTATCGGAATTGACTACGGACTCCTCTAGCTCCGAAATCTTTGTACCCGTGTAGTACTCACTTCTCTTGTCGTTCAACAATTTCTTGTATTGTTTTAAGATAATATGATATTCTTCACGCAGAGCGGTATTCGCAGGATCATGGTGTTTTTGGTTTGCTAATCTTCTAAATTCGTGTCTTTTAAAGCGGCATTCTGCATCAAACCATTATTTGTTTGTAGATGGCTTGAGAGATGTTGACATCATTGGCTGGACTGTTATCATGTTGATACTCTCGTATTAACGTTTGTATATTACGAGACCGCAGCGCATCACCGAACTTTTGTGAAGAATCATTTTGCCAGAAAAAATGTTTTGGTAATCGCGTTATACTGGTTCGAGTATCACTTTCAGGCAATGTATCACGGCTACTGAAGTTCGTGTTAATATTTAACTCAGTCACTATTGGACTATGGTCAGACAAACATAAAGGTTCCTTCACTAAAAGTTTGCGACATGTGTAAATAAATCTTGGTCACATATTGCGTAGTGGATGACGCTTATTCCATTCCTTCCATGAAATGTGGGTCTTCCTAATGAATCGCCATTAACTCCACCATTGAGAATTCTGAGATCTGCACTCCTACAAATTTCAAGAAGTCGCTTACCGTGATTGTTTATCTCATGATTGTCAAAACTATTTCTCTGAATGGAGCGGATCGAAAATTCGGATTGATCGTTTGCTATCATGTGATTTCCTTCATTGCAAACAACATCTGGATATTTTCCTGTTCTCGAATTAAAATCACCCAAGAGGAGGATTGATCCACGGGCAGAAAAATGTTCGATAACTTTTTCAAGATCTTCGAATAGTTCAGGATGAAAGTAATTTGAATTATATGGTGGAATATAAATACCCGGTTACGAATATATCCTTTGCTGTTTTAGGGTACTGTTTGCTAATTTTAAACCATAGAAAATTTGGAGACTCTTTTTCAACTGAAATCCAATCATGAAATTCATTTTTGTAAAGCAAAGCCAGTCCTCCTGAATTGCGGCCCCTTTTTCGCACTTTTGAGGCACCTTGAACCACAGACCTACAACCTGCTACTTCAATATTTGTCCCGTTCCAGGTCTCAGAGAGGATTATGGAATCAAAATTATTAATCATGCTAAAAAAATCGACATTCTGTAATTTGTTACCCAGAGATTTCGAAGAAAGCCCGTTTATGTTCCAGCCAAAAAAAACAGTTTACTTGAGTGATTCAAGAACCCTGTCATTCCCTATTATATGAACTATCAAAGTTTAAACGCATCCTGGTAAAAGATTTAGTATTATATAAAGGACTTTATATATCTTAAAAAAGAAAGTACTACTTCTTTAGGAAATTCTACATGCGAGACATTAGCATTGTCAGGATGAACAGGCAATTGCCAGTTTGTGGGAGAGGTAGAGACCTCTTGATGATCTTGTGACTGAAAATAAGCCATTGGCGGCGACGGTTGCTGCTGGCGTTGGTGTATTGGTTTATGATGGTCTCCAGGGGAAAGATTCCTGACGACGTCACTGTAAGAAGAATATTTCTGAGGTAGTGATGATTGGGATCGATGCGGCGAGCGGAACAAGTGGGGGACGTGAAGGCTTTGCTCTGCCACGAATCGCTTCTGCCAAGTTTCAGAATTGTTAAATATTCATCAGTCACGGGTATATTACGAACCAACTAAATGACGAGGGCCCAGTTGTTCGAAGCACGATTAACCTAATCCCGAGTTCGAGCGAATTTTGAGTCCAAATTAATTAATGTTCAATAAAAGCATTTCCAAAAGATTTTCATCTTTAAGTTTTGATTGGAATTTAACTTAACTTAAGCGTAAAATTTGATCTACAAAACTTTCTCAACGCCGAGCGAGATATAGAATTCGGCTAACTCTCAACGTTCACCGTCTTTCGAACAACCGGGCCCAGGCCTGAGTGTTATTATTCAGGCTTTACTTTCACTACTGCTTAAGTAGTGTTCATAACTGCGATGATCATTCACATATTCATTAAATTTTAATTGTACGAAATGCTAAAGATGTAAACTTAGCTCTGAGTACTTTTGGCTACTTTTTTGGTGGAGATGAGTGCTTACGTTTGGCTTTATTTCTTAGGAGAAAGTGGAAATAGCGTTCCAAGATGCCATACGTATTTTCATCATTTTGACACGATAACATACATGTCAGCAATCACATAGCCATAGACTAGTTCTTGAATTGATTAGCTATGCAAGCGAACCGCGAGCAAACCAGTAAATCTGCATCTGAAAGCAAGTTAACGATATAAACAAAACACCAACAGCACTGACATTCACTTATAAGGCTGTAATATACTCACACAAGAAGATCACTGTTGCGTGTTTGTTATGTTTACGTTTATCAGTCCGCCCGTAACACACCACTATGGTAAATTCGTTAACAAGAAAATAAAAATAAAAAATCAGTATTATCTGCGATCGATGGTCACTATAAAGGCTTGATCAAACGCTTGGGTAAGCACTCCAGACCTCTTAGCGACAGTTAAGAAAACGTAGTGATTAAAGGGGAATGTCACAAGGTAAACCTCGTGTTTCGCTACGTGTCTCACACGGCTCGCAAAGCGTTTATTTTCAGGTATATCCAAAGATAGCGACTGCTACATTGTTTGGTTTAATTTACAGTCTAGTGTATGGTCGACAATGCATCACAAAAGCAATTTATGCAGCGTTCGTAGTCACGCATTGATTGTCAGCATGATGCGAGCTACCAGTTTCCAAGTCATCGCTCGATTCCTGAAAGCAATTTTCAGCAATCGAGTCATCTACCATTTGAAAACCAGGCGAAAGCTTCAATATCTTGTCGGGGAACGTTAGCACGTCAATTCCAAAGGTGCGAAATGTGGGAGGTGCCAACTCTTTTGTAACCGAACCTTACCTGACGTAACAACCCACTACTCCTAATTTCCGCTTTGTAAATCTGTTTGTTGAAACTCGACGATGCTGTATGAAACACTGGACATCGCTGAATTCTGATGGTCTCCTTGCGTATACCTGGAGCTTTATTGAACTGCTAGCAACTCAAACAGCGTGGAAGTTACCTCAGTCGTCAATTAGTCGATTTTCGCGTTTTTTACCGTCTTTCAGTTCAGTTCGTTTTCTTGTAACATCCACCTTCCATCATTGGACGCGCGTGTGCAGCAGGAACTCTTAGATAGTGTCAGGGGCACCCAACGAGCCAAATCAACCAAAAACTGTAGAAAGGCATTTTTAAGTACCTTATGGTGTTTGAAGTCTGTTTAAAGCGATGTTTTCATAAGCTAGAAGAAGTTCATCTGTTCGGATTCCTTAGCTGAAATTTTAATTGCCCGAAAATGTTAGGGAACAAAATCTTCCTTTGAGAAAATGCAAGCTGAAATGAACTTTCCACGAACTTCCTAGAGAACTATTTTCTCTCCGAAAATGCTAGTTGACGTTTTTGACTGCCAAAAACAGCAATTATGGCCTTTCCGAAAACCTCAGGGGATAATATTTCCCAATTTCGAATCTTTTAGGCCACGTTTTAGTTACGAAAATCCGAGTGCACTCCTTAATCGACACTGAAAGCGCAAGGCGAACTACCCTCCACCGAACAGATATCCACCGAAACTTGTCGTTGGGTGCCCCTGTAGTGTCATCTGTATGGGTTCTGGCGTGTCAAATCAGCGTCGGAAAGCCACTTCTCAAGGTAAAGCGACATCCACACTTCCGGAATCATCATCAAACTCGAATATTATTCAACCACATGTACAGAAGTCGCCACAAGTTCAGTCGACGTTCAGTCAAGATAGGGATACAAAAGACGAGGTGAATGTAACGCAAGCCAAACCAACAGAATGGCATGGCATTCACAATGAAACGCGACAAAGATATCAGCGGAATTATCCTGAACAAGCGGAAAGTATACAAACAATGTTCGATTGGATAAAAGCGTTGAAAACCTTTGTTGACGATGACTTAAATCAACCTAAAAAGTATGCTAATGTGAGTGAGATTGTTGATTGTTTGGCTAACACGGGCCACAAGGCTTATAAATCTGGTGGAACTAATCCGTTCATGATAATAGCAGATTTCATAGTTGATATCCAAGGTGTCGACGTTCTGGAAAGATTGGCGCATCAATGCTTTAAGGATTACTACGTGACGGCGGAAGATGTCAGTTGTTTTGATTGCCTAAAGAAAGTGTTAGGAACAATACAATGGTTTGCAGACTTTCATCACGGCTTTTGTTTGTCCTGTGCAACAGCTGGTGTTATTCCAATGTGCTTAAAAAACGTTAAAATGATTGACGATCAAAATTTGAATTGGGAAAGTGGCAACGAAGATTCCGCGGGGACAGTTCTCATGATATACAGGTGCGTTGGAATCTTGCATAACATTGCACGGCGACTAAGAGACCGTGAGATTTTTGCTAACGGTGAGGAAACTTTGCTTTACTTTGCAAAGGTTAAAGTGTCCTCTATTGCCGTTGCTTCCTTGCTGTGCTTGGCGTACCTAGTTAATGAAGAAACAAATCATCTTATTTTGGCTGATGAAAGTTTGCTTAGTTTTATTGTTACAATGTTAAATAACGCATGCCAGTCGGAAGATCGCCGATACAGTGGATTTTCTTCTAAAGAACTCGCAGAAGGCCTTAGCTACCTTGCCGTGAACGACACCAACAAGAAGGTTTTGGGGAATAAAGGAGCGGTACATGTTTTAATGTCCATGCTGAGAACATCTAGCGATGACGAAGAAAGAACTATTGCTGCAAAAGCACTGTGGATGTTAGCTTTCGACAACAACAACAAAGAAGCCATTCGAAAAGAAGTGGGAGGCTTGGAGATCTTACGTGAATTACAGCGCAGCAAAGACCCGGATGTACAAAAGGCTGCTGCAGGTGCATTATGGGAACTTGAAGGAAAGACCATTAACGGATCTGAAAAGAGTGAAGTAAGCCAGAATCACGTGATGATCAGCTACCAATGGGATAACCAGGAAGTGTTGATCGAAGTGAAAAACAGGCTCCAATCGAGTGGATACAGAGTGTGGATGGATCTAGAGCAGATGGGAGGCTCTACATTGGAGGCGATGGCTAAAGCTGTCGAGGATTCTTCTGTTGTTCTCGTCTCCGTGTCACAGAAATACAAAGAAAGTCCTAATTGTAGATCAGAAGCCGAATATGCTAATCAGTTGAGAAAGGACATCATTCCTTTAATGATGCAACATAAGTACAAACCTGATGGCTGGCTTGGAATGCTTGTTGGCACAAAACTTTGGATCGACTTTCAGAGTAAGCACGTTATTGAAGAAGGTGTAGGGAAGCTGGAAAGGGAGTTACGAGGAAGAGGAAAGAACGCTACAGTGACAGATGGGTCAGCGGCAGAGCCAGTGGTTCGGTCAGTTGAGGCGAATGTTGTTACCACCCAACCCTCAGCTCCTGTCGTTTCCGGATGGACAAATAAAGAAGTGAAACTATGGCTCAAAGACATTGGTTTAGAAAAAGTTTGCAAGGAGGACATTTCCGAGGTCAATGGACAGACATTGATTGACTTGCAACATCTTCGCGGGGAATGTCCGGAGTATTCCTACAGATGCTTAAAACAAGACCTGAATCTGAGAAACATGGTTGATGTATTCAAGTTCAGAAAGGAACTGCAAAAACTGCTGGGTGCATACTAAGTGACGTCAGCTTGAAACTCCGTGATAGTTTTGGACTCCCATTATGTTGTAAGCCGTGAACATGCCGCGTCATTCAACGTCTTAACTCGCTCAGTTTACTCAATTCGTAGAACGCTGCGATAGTATCGCGCACAGGCCTGAACTTTTTCAGGCTTTCCTTTCGTTATTGCTTTAGTAGTATTCATAACTTTGACGGTCACTCACATTTTCAATGATGTCAATAACACTAACAGTGAGAACCCCACGCTGCGGAGGGAAACACCACTCTACAATACTTACTCGCCTCGCAGTTTTCAGTGGTTTCTCTGCAGTTTTGAAGTCCATCAGAACGAAATCCAGAAAGTTTTTGATCGTCTGGTTCTCAAGCCGTTAGTTATTTCAGTCGTTTTGCTCATTTTCAGTCGTATTCGTGTGGGTTCGGTAAAGAATTCATCTCCCTGATCGTTGTGTGACCTATGTTTATAAAAAGCTAAACCATTAAAAGATGTATTAAAACATTGCGAAGAAACTCTTCATAATCAGAATTAAGGCTGCAGTGCTATAGAGAAAGATTTAATCTTTCTGCTAAGTCCCATCATATATCAACAGCTACTATGCTCCGTGTCTCACCAGACTCCTCCCCAGTCCTCTCTGTTATTCTGAAATAGTAACACTGTCACACGAGGTCTGTTCCCTTTCGTCCTTCCCACCAATCCTTCAGTTGTAGTTCTTTGCCACGCACATGTTGCAATGGGAGCGACAACTGGTAACCATGCAGTCACGTCCCGTACAAGGAGTTATTGGGAGCTCAAGTAAACGAGCAATGAGCAAGTTGACATCCTTAAAAGAATCAAAAAGTAATTAACTAATTCTGGAGAATTTTGCATGGTTAATAAAAGGCAGTGTAAATGTAAACCTCCCTTATTGGTCATAATTGAGTCTTTCCATTTTCAAAGCAAAATCTAAGCAAACAAGGCATGAACACACCCGACGAAGCTGTCCAATCACTATCCGTCGTAATTTATTCATACAATGAAGCTGTTTTATGCATGATTCACGCCCTTTTCTCCACACAAACGGTTTTACTCACCGGCTCGTAACTTGGTGCATGGTAGACCAAGCAATAGTCCTTTTTCAAGATCACAATTCACGAGAGCCTAAAATCGACTTGGCATTAACTGTTTGTTGGATGTAACCACGGATCTTGATAATATTTCGTTTTGCATTCAACAGATCACATTATTTACCTGCTCTATACCAATTTTAAAGACTGAAAAGTTGAATTCCGCGTCAGTTATTTTCCAAGATTCGCTGCTCTATCACTTCGTTATCAGATATGGTACTTTTTAAAAACAACGTCGTCGAGGTTATTCTGGGTACTCACAACACCTCGTAACATCTAAATCCTCGAAACACCTGTGCAGTACCTCAACCACCACAAACGCTGGTCTAAGCTCAACCGATCATCCAAGGGTCGAGATAAAACGAACGGGATCAGAGACCACATTACCAACCGACACTGAACGGCACATCTTACACAGCGCCACTCTCAAAGAATACTACAGCTGTCCATGGCTGCTAATCCTTGGGCTCAATCTTTGATTTGGTAGATTTTAGGGGTAATGCCCACTACCATGTGGCCTTAGTGCCCAAAGAGTGGCTTCAGCTTACCAAATCACATTAATTTGTGAGGTATCCTTGTCACTTCAGCCACATCCCACAAGCTTTACATTAACACTGCTTGTTTTATTCATATGTGGGTACTTGAGCCTGAGCATTAGCTGTGCCATGCTGATGAGGCCTAACAAGGCCCAAACAGCTGTCCATGGCTGCTGATGCATGGGCTCAATCTTTGATTTGGTAGATTTAAGGGGTAATACCCGCTACTATGTGGCCTTAGTGCCCAAAGATTGCCTTGAGCTTACCAGATCACATTAATTTGTGAGATATCTTTGTTAATAGCAGCCCGAGTCGGAATGATGGGTATGCTAGTGTGACTGAGATAGTCGATGGTTTATGCAGCACTAGCAACAACACATACACTTCTGGTGAGACGTCTAAGTCTGTTCAATTCACTACACTGATGAATTTCACCGTCGATATCAAAAGCGCAGAAGTGTTGCAAAGTTTCGCACATGGCAGTATTTCAACGATTATCAGAAGTTTGCTGATCAACGCAACTATGGTCCCGAGAGAGAAACACGGGACTTCACTTACTTTAATTCCCTGTTTTCCATACTAGCAGCAATACACGACTTCAAAGATTTTCACGACGGTTTTTGTTCAGGGTGTGCGAAGGCACTAAGGTGTCATTCCAACGTGCCTTGAAAACATCCAACGAATCCATGCTGAACGAAGACACAAGATCTTAGCCAGTTCAAATTGTGGATTGTTGCTTTGGAATTTTTCATTTTTTTTTTTCGTACAACATTTCACGGCGACTTAGAGTGCGGAAACACTGCCTCGTTTTGCGTCCACTGCGTCCACCTCTTTGTTGTGCCTTCCATATCTGGTCAATGAAGAAACTAATCACCTCATTTTAGCTGATGAAAACTTGCTAAGCTGTATCAATTCATAGGTATGGCAGTCGAAAGACCGCCGATCAAATGAATATTCTGCAAAGGAACTTGCAGAAGGGCTGAGCCATGATCTTGCCACTAACGACATAAACAAAAAGGTTCTAGGAAATAAAGGAGCAGTGCATGTTTTAATGTCCCTGCTCAAAACTTCTAACGAAAACGAAGAAAAGGCAAGTGCAGCCAGAGCACTGTGGATCGGTTAGCTTTTGATGACAACAATAAAGACGCCATAAGACAAGAAGCAGGAGGTTTGGAGATGCTACGTGAATTGCAGAAAAGCAAAGACCCAGATCGAAGTGCAAAGAGCAGCCTCAGGTGCATTATATTATGGGAGCTCGAAGGAAAGAAATTTATTTTTATATATCATTTTATTTATTTATTCCTCCAATCCCTAAATAATACATAAGTAAATAAATATAGATTGAAAAGAAAACAAAAACAAAAACCAAAAAACAAAAAAATACAAATTAAGCACTTAAATTAATTTTCATGATATATTGATTAATAATAATAATAATAATAATAATTAATAATAATAATTTAGAACTTATATAGCGCATTTTCCATGTGTATATGATCAAATGCGCTTTACAAGTAGATGAAATTGGAATTTGGAATTTGGAAATGTTGGTTTTTGATATTGGAAGGAGAGGAAAGGGGCACATCTAGATAAACTAATGTTGTGCCCCTTAAAGTTACATATAAAAAAGTCTTGAGATTTTTATTAAAAAGTGAAGGAAAAAATAGTTGGGTAAATTATGAAAATGATGATGTTTCATTAGTATTGAGCAAGGTACCAGCGCAAAAGTGCTTTTCTAAATATTTTTTTAGATGGTTTCTCCCTGATGAATTGCGGGATATTATTCCAAAAAAGAAACATCCAATAATGCTGGGGCAAAATCTCCTAAGATTAGTTCGAAATGAGGGTATGAAAATTTGATGGGATGATGCACTGCGGGTATTATAATTGTGTAGCTCAGATATTAGTGAAACAGGAATATTAGGAAACTTTCCTTGGTGGAAATAATCATAAAAGAGCATACATGTATTCAGTTTAACAATGTCAGGAAATTTCAAAAGGTATAAGGATAAGTAGTGTGGAGTTATTGGTTCCATTAAAGGGACATCATTTATAACACGGACTGCTTTGTTTTGTAATTTTACGATTTGAGACAATGGAGCATTATAATTATTTCCCCATAGTGTACAAGCATAAGTAAGGTAAGGATGTATAAGAGAGCAATACAGACTAGTAAGTGTTGCTTTTGATACATAACGCTTCAATTTAACCATTATATTAACATTTTTGCTGATTTTTCCACATATATAGTCAATGTGGTCATGCCAGGTAAGGTGACAATCAATATACACACCAAGATATTTTACACAAGAGGACTTCTCTAAATAAACGTTTGCAACAGATAATGGTGGATATAGATTGTAACATTGCTTTTGACGAGGCATAAAAATAATATCCTTCGTTTTTGTCAAATTTAAGGTCAACTTATTACTACATAACCATTCGTAAATAGCTGCTAAGTGATTGTTAATTTCATACAATAAACTGCCAAGATCACTTCCAGAAGCAGTCAAAAATGTATCATCTGCGTATAATCTAGTAGAAAAAAACGTAGAAGACTTTGGAAGGTCATTAATAAAAATAATAAACAGCAAAGGTCCTAGAATTGATCCTTGAGGCACACCAGTAGAGATAAAACATGTATCAGAAGCAACACCATTAACATACACCTGCTGTTTCCTGTTACTTAAATAAGATTGAAACCATTTGTATTCACTTTGTTGTAGACCATAAAACTTAAGTTTATTTAATAATATTTGATGGTTTACTGTATCAAAAGCTTTACTTAGGTCCAGGAATAAGGAAACCACATAATGACCTTGATCAAGAGAAGAGGTTATTTCTTCAATAAGATCAATTAGACAGTCAGAGGTTGTGAGACCTGGTCTATATCCATATTGTTTTGGGGAAATCGTTTTATGATTCGTAAAATAGGACATTAGCTGATTAAAAATACTTTTCTTAAATATTTTGGATATAGAAGATAGAACTGAGATAGGTCGATAGTTATTACATACGAAACGAGAGCCTTGTTTAAGAATTGGAACAACTTTTGCAAGTTTCATACTATCAGAAAAGATTCCTTGCTTGATAGAAAGATTAAAAATATAAGTTAAAGGACGGTATATTTGAAATACTGCGGTTTTTAATAAGAGTGGATGAATCTTGTCACACCCGAATGACTTGTTTGTATCAAGACTTTCTAATAATAAGAATATCTCTATTTCAGAGACTTGTGAAAAATGAAATTGCTTATGTTTCTGAGAAAGATAAGAGGTTGCCCTCATATTAGATTTAGGCAGTTGAGAAGCTAGAGTGGAAGGGACATTACAGAAAATATTGTTAAGGCAGTTGGAGATAGTTAAAGGTTGTTCGTATTGTTTATTATCCACTAGTAGCTTTTCTATATGGGAACTTGGCCGCTTCTTATTTATCAATAAATTAATATTGTCCCACATCTTTTTCGTGTTGTCTGATTTGGTTAATATGTCATTATAAAAACAATCTCGTTAAGTCTTATTGATGGTAACAATTTTGTTGCGATATAATTTATACTCGTTTAGGAAGACATAATTTCGAGTAATAAGCCATTTCTTATATAATTTGTATCTAACTTTCATGGACTGTAACGCCAGGTTCACGGCGACTGCTGAAAGGCTGTCACTTGCGAAACAACTTGTCGCGATGAGATAAGCGTGTGATGTGGGAGATGCTTTACTAATCGAATAAAGCCAGAGATCACGGAAAATCAGCTGTGATTGACGGTGATTTAATATTGACGATAATCGAACGTAAACTGAAATACAATGCAATAAACTAATTACTTGATAATAAAAGATTACAAGATGACAAGAGTCACGAATCAAAGGTAGCAAACATTCCAATCATAATTGCGGTGTGACAATACTTTCCAGTCGTACTTCTCAGAAAGGATACAATTAAAAACATCAATGATCTCAAGCAGATATACATACTGGTGACAGTCCTAGTTACAATAAATGGTAACACTGTACAATCTTGAAAACGATAAATTGCACGATACTATAAAAGCATGCTCGCGTGAGCGCCATTGCAAGCGATGAGGGAGTTAACGAGCATGAAAAGGACTTTAACTGAATTACCAGAGATTCTATAGGAAGCCGCTAAATAGAAACCTAAACTAGGGGAAATATAAACTGTAAAGATTTAACACTAAAACAAGACGGAATGAAAACCTTAAAGGCTGGGGCGCTGCCACGTGGTGGGCTAGAACAATTAGGCTGTTGTATAAAAAACCGAGACTAAAGGTACTAGAAGTCCAAACGTAAAACTTGAAACTTATACTAAAAACAAGCATAGAAAATAGTTTGTACTTACACATCGATTCCCGCTTGCACTCTAAATAGCCAAGGGTAGCTTAAACTTAATTTTACTTAACACACGTACCGTGCACGATGAACTTAAGCTAAACTACTGGCGGGAATATGCCGCTAAAGCTATCTTTATACCGCCCACGTGTAAAGGTTAATGACGTAATTGCTAAGCAACGACTTGGCGAATCAGAAAGAATCAGGTTAATCACTTAATACGAAGCCTCGATATAGTGTTCATTACATGGACTTTTTTTAAACCAAAAGTAATCCACGGCTTATATGCTTAGTGTTTAATCTTGGCTTTTTCAGTGGTGCATGTATGTTACTAACTTTGTTAAAAATATGGAGGAACAGTCTGGTATAGCTTTCGTTTACTTCGTTACATTTGTAAATAGAATCCCAGTTCTCTCTTTGCATGCAGATCTAATTTGAAATTTTCTCTTTCAAAATCCCGAAAGTCTCTAAATTCAAAATAATCAGGAAATGGACTAAATTTTGGGTCGTACAAAATTGTAAAGACTGGTAGATGGTCCGCAATCTCAAATGCGAGGCTGCCGCTTGAACAGGACGTCGAAAATTTTGTAAAAATATGATCAATACAGCTTTGTGAATTATCACTAATACGTGTTGCTTCAAAAATCAGTTGAGAGAATCCTTCTGATTGTATGAAATTAAGATATTCCTTGGAGATACTCGTTTTTGTAAGAGTGTTTATATTAGTATCACCCATTAGAATACATTTTTTCTTAGAGAGAAAAACATTGTGTAAAGTTCTTTCGAGTTTGTCTAGAAAGTCTGGGTATGAAAAATTTGGGGGCTTATAAATGACACCCACAATCATATCATTATTTTCTATCCACAAGTTTTCAATTGAGTCTATTTTGAGGTCATTTCTTATTGAGAAAGAATAGCCTAAACTAACATACAAAGCAACACCACCACCTGTCGATAAGGTGCGATTTTCATTAACTAAAGTGTAACCTGGAATTTGAAAACAGGTATTGTCAGTTTCAGAAGTAAACCATGTCTGAGAACAACCGATAAAATCAAACTTGCATGAAATCGACTCCAAAAGAATACAAATTTGATCAAAATGTTTTTTTAAGCTTCTTATATTTAAATGAATAGCAGAGTATTGGGGTTTGACAGTACGAGACAACTCATTGATTTCTTCAATTGTGTAAATCCCATGATCATTTAATAATTGTAAATTTAAATCTGGGTCAGAAGACTCTTGCGTCATTAGCATAAAATTTATTGCCCATCAAAAAATTAAAATAAATAGTTCAAGATAAATGTTAATTATAAAGCTAAGTAGACATTTAAAATGGGACTTACACGTATACAGAAGTATATAGTGTTCTATCATCTCAGGCCTGATGAAGCACGCCATCGATATAAAGCTTGCCATGATGAAATCTAGGTCTTTTCCCAGCTTCAAATGCATCTTTCTTCACCGATCTCAATTGTTTCTTCTTTTGTCGGTCTTCCCATATCAGGTCATCGGAAACACGCACACCATCACGTAATGCCCTCTTCTTTTTGATAACTCTAAACCGCTCTGGACGGTACAAAAACTTAGCCAAAATCGGTCTGGGAGTGCCATCATCCTTGAAGGGCCCGATCCTATGGGCGTTTTCGATGTTTGGTTGCAATTGGAGATCATTCTCCAGGATATTACGGAGCTTTGCAGTACAATCTTCGCCTGTTGACTCAGGGATATTGTAGAATCTCAGATTATAATCCCTAGAATATCTCTCCAGGGACAATAGGCGCTCGTAGATGTCATCGATCTCTTTTGCATACTTGGTGATATCGTTCTCAATTCGGTCAATTCTTCTGTTAGCTTCATGTAGTTCTCCTGTTAATACCTCCAGCTTTGTATCCAAAGATTCTTTCAATTTGGAAATTGAGCTCTCATTCTTCTTGGTTTGACTCTGAAGAGATTCAATGTCTCTTTGAATCTGGACTTGAGTACCTTTCATTTCTTTCAAGTCGTCGCTTATTGAACTTAACTGATGGCGTACGAAAGTTTCAAATCTTCTTCCATCGTTTCCTTTGCTTTCCCTCTTTTTGTAGTCATTGTTTGTTCCTTGTTCGTTAAGTTAGTTTTTTTTTTAAAAAGGAGTAAAATTTACGTCAAGAAAAACAAAGAAATTATCTCAAGTAGGCAGAGCTAGCGAAAACGCGGCCATCATGCTCGCTGCCCGCTGACCACAAGGAAAGAAATCACGAATAATTGGGAGAAGGGAAAACTCTGGAAGTCACATGATGATCAGTTACCAATGGGACAACCAGGAAGTGTTGACCGAAGTGAAAAACAGGCTAAAAGCGAGTGTAGACAGAGTGTGGATGGATGTGGAGCAGATGGGAGGCTCTACATTGGAGGCAGTGGCCAAAGCTGTCGAGAATGCTTCTGTTGTTCTAGTCTGCGTGTCACAGAGATACAAACAAAGCCCTAACTGCAGATCAGAGTTTAGTTGGCTCAAAACTCTGGATCGACTTCCAAAGCAAGCACGTTATTGAGGCAGCCGTTTGAAAACTCATGAAAGAGTTAGGAGGAAGAGGGAAAGACGTTGACAAAGTATATCGGCCGGCAGAGCCAGTCGTTCAAGTCGACAAAGCGGAGGTTATTACCGCCGAACCTTCACCTCCTGCCGTGTCTGGATGGACAAATAAAGAAGTGAAACAACGGCTTGAAGAGATAAGTTTGGAAAAATTTTGCAGGGAGGACATTTCCGAGGTCAATGGACAGACATTGATTGACTTGCAACAGCTTCGCGGGGAATGTCTGGAGTATTTCTACAGATGCTTAGAACAAAACCTGAATCTGAAAAACATGGTTCATGTATTCAAGTTCAGAAAGGAACTACAAAAACTGCTGGGTGGATACTAAGTCACGCGAGCTTGAAACTATATGTTGGGTTTAGGTTATCGGTAATGTTAAATAAGCTAAAACTTGTTAAGAAGTAAGTTCTTGCGAAACAAAAAGTAGAAAAACGGGAGAAAAACTGCTTAGCGAGTACCAAGTGACGATAGCTTGAAACTGTATGTTGGGTTAGGTTTTTGACAGCTAAAACTACAATGGGGGACAAAAGTCTTAGGACAATTAGCACGATCTGCCTTAATTTATCCCACTCTCCCCCTCGCCCCCAAGCAATGTTGTAGTTTGTGCAGCCCTGTACCGCTTTACCCTATCCTAAACGTCTTTCTTCATCCCAACATTGTTTGGAGGGGGGAGGGGAGGGCCATTCGCAGTATCCGTGGTTAGAGAAGTGCATATTATGTCACATCTGATTATTTGATAAGTTAAGGATGTGGAAGGAAGGTTTTCCATAACCGTTCCAAGGATTTTTGTCCTCCATTGTAGATAAGAAGTAACTCCAAATTCCTTCGAAACAAAGGAAACGGAAAGGGATTACGTGAAATTAACGCCTGCCGGAACAAAGTACTCCTTTAGTGGGCCATTACCCCACATTATTTTTGTCACAGAGACTATTTCGCTTTAATGTTATAGCAGAGCTCAAACTCTCAGCAAATGATATGCGCAGTTTCCAATTCGTTATTTTGGAAAGTGATTATGTTAAGATGTGTAATCTTTCTCGAGATGAATGTTTATTCAGTCGTTCTCCTAAGGTTTCTTTCAAAATCAACCTTCTGTGAACATTCCTTGTTTCAGGAATTTAACTATACTATCCCAAGTCCATCGCAATATCCTAGCACCAAATGGTACTGTTATTAGCTGGTGTGCGTTTACTATTAAGCTCCCCTCAAAGGCTAGATTTCTTTTGCTGTTAACTAATTTTAAGTGAAAGGCATTGCGAACTTTGTTACGATATCGTGAATGTGTAGAAGGAAGCCGTTTTACATTGTACATCTTTCAATTACCACCAACCTTCTTGAATCAGTTTGAGAGAAAATTTTTCAGGGACTTGAGGGCGCATACTTATAGCCTAAACCCCTTTACGCGCTTTGCTTGTTTTGTTTTGTTTTGTTTTTTTAATCAGGTAAAAAATAATCTCAATGAAAGTTGATGATTTTGGCTAAAATAGCGTTCATCTGCTTATTTTCAGATTTGTTCAAGAATTAGCACAGTGCGGTATCTGGGCTTCCAACGTACCACTCACTCCTCTCAGTCTAAAACATGCCATCGGGAGAGAACTACGTTTCTAAGTATCCCGCTAAGATGAAGCTTCAGTGTCAGACGAACAGCGGCAGGTTGTACTCTAGTCGTCTCTCTTATTATGAAGTCGTAAGACGTAGGAGTAGAGTCGGCAATTATCCTTACAAATTAATGAAGAGTTGCACTCCTTTGTCATGTAAATCCTTCGCTGACAGACAAGTGAGGTACGATACAGTACTTAGTGATCCAAAGCCAACTGAAAAAGTTCAGCTTAAGAGCTTTCACTTCCTCATAACAATTAAATAAAAAATTGTGGAACAATAATGCATGGGAACATAACGGCTAACGAAAGGCTGTTTCAACGTAAACCTCTTTAGTGATAGACATAATTTGTTCTCTTGGTAAATTTGCATTTTAAAAGCAAACGGTGAAACCGCAATCTGTTCCTGTCAAAATCTATTTTTAAAATCAATTGCAGGCTGTATTACCACAGCGATTCACTCATGACAACTTTCGGCGGGAGAGACAAATTTAGATTAAAGTCGAAACTCAACTTTCGGACATCTCTCTCGTAAGCGAATATTTTCTTGAAAACCTCTTGAAAGTTGAACTGAAACGACGCTTCCACTCCTCAGTTTATGCCACACTAGTGTCGATTTGTTTCTTCATTTTATACAAGCAGTTTATACCTTGTCAAATGTTTCCGGCGTCCAGCTACTGAAACATCCACTAGCTGGGTTATCGTTGTTCCTCCCACGTAGACTTGCGAATTGTAATAGAAGGCATGACTGACACACGCTACCTCATGTGGTACCTTAACTCTTTCAACCTCCTGTTAGTGGGCACCTTTGGTCAGCCCCGAAGTTGTTCGCTTACGGCTCGGGAGAGGGGGAGGTGTATTCCCACATATGGGCTATATAGGTATGTGCCGCGGGATAGGGTATGGTTTTTGAGGTTCTCGATCCTTAAATAGGGTATCATTTTTGCCTATTTTGGCATAGTGTTCCCTGCGTGATCCTTGCTTAGGGTGCCTAAATTGTATCATTCAGCTACAAATACCCAGCTAAACGAAAATCAAACGATAAATTTGGGTTTTTTCGCGGCGGTAAGCTGTTGTTTGGATCGTTCCCTATTAGAATGCCGCATCAGGCTTTTCACACCGATTCTTTCCGGCTTTTTCTGGTTTGGGCCTTAAATAGGGTATCAATTTTCGTTTGCTTTATCCTTAAATAGGGTCAGGGTTTCAGACCCTTCGCGGCACACACCTATCCGAAATTTATGGGAGAAATGGTACGTCTTACACAACGTCACTCTCAACGATTATAAGCTGAATCATCCAGAACTAAGCGATGAGTTTGACATGATGTTTTATCAGATGGAGGCTCTTCGAAATTTCGTCGATGGAAGCCCGAGTCGACATGGTGGCCATGCTAGTATGGCTGAGATAGTTGGTGGTTTATTGAAGACCAGCTTCAGGCCTTATGTGTCCGAAGGAACGTTTGATCCTGTTACATTCACCACGCATATAAATTTCACCGCCGATATTGAAGGCGCCGAAGTGTTGCAGCAGTTCGCGCAGCAGTGTTTTAAGGATTACTACGAGTTGACTGATCAGCGTAATGAAGACGAAGCAGAAACGGAGGACTTCTCTTGTTTCGATTTGTTGTCATCTGCGTTAGCAACAATTCAAAACTTTGCAGACTTTCACGACGGTTTTTGTTCAGCGAGTGCAAAGGCAGGTGTTATTCCAATGTGCCTCGAAAACATACAACGATTCGATGCTGAACTACAATGGGAAAACGAAGACGAAGAGGCGGAGCAAGTTCAAATAGCGGGCGGCTGTGTCGATATTCTGTACAACATTTCTCGGCGTGTTAAAGACCCTGAAGTGTTTTCCAACTGTCAAGAAACATTGCTTCATTTAACCAAGGTTAAAATACCTTCGATTGCGTGTACCTCTTTGTTGTGCCTTGCTTATATGGTCAACGAAGACACCAATCATCTCATTTTGGCTGATGAAAACTTGCTGAGCTTTATCATAGAAATGCTAGACGAGGCATGGCAGTCGGAAGACCGCCGATCAAATGAATATTCTGCAAAGGAACTTGCAGAAGGATTGAGCCATCTTGCCATTAACGACACCAACAAAAAGGTTCTGGGAAATAAAGGGGAAGTGCATGTTTTAATGTCCGTGCTCAAAACTCTCAACGAAGATGAAGAAAAGGCAAGTGTAGCCAGAGCACTGTGGATGTTAGCTTTTGATGACAACAATAAAGACGCTATAAGACAAGAAACAGGAGATTTGGAGATGCTACGTGAATTGCAAAAAAGAAAAGACCAAGAAGTGCAAAGGTGCAGCAGGTGCATTATGGGAGCTCGAAGGAAAGAAATCGCGAACAGTTGGGAAGAGAGAGGACTCTGGAAATCACGTGATGATCAGCTACCAATCGAATAAACAGGAAGTCTTGATCGAAGTAAAAACAGGCTTCAGGCGAGTGGGTACAGAGTGTGGATGGATCTAGAGCAGATGGGAGGCTCTACATTGGAGGCGATGGCTAAAGCTGTGGAGGATGCTTCCGTTGTTCTAGTCTGCGTGTCACAAAAGTACAAAGAAAGTCCCAATTGCCGATCAGAGGCCAAATATGCTTATCAGTTGAGAAAGGACATCATTCCTTTAATGATGCAACATAAGTACAAAGCTGATGGCTGGCTAGGCATTCTCCTTGGCACAAAACTTTGGATCGACTTCCAGAGTAAGCACGTTATTGAAGCAGCCGTTGGAAAACTCATCAAAGAGTTAGGAGAAAGAAGAAGTAGATGGACCAGCAGAGCCTGTGGTTGGAGTTGAGAAAGTGGAGGTTGTTACGGCCCAACCTTCAGCTCCTGTCTTGTCCGGATGGACAAATAAAGAGGTGAAACAATGGCTAAAAGACATTGGTTTGGAAAAAGTTTGCAGGGAGGACATTTCCGAGGTTAATGGACAGACATTGATTGACTTTCAACAACTTCGCGGGAATGTCCGGAGCATTTCTACAGATCTTTAGAACAAAACCTGAATTTGAGAAACGTGCATGGTTGATGTATTCAAGTTCACAAAGGAACTACAAAAACTGCATAGCGAGTACTAAGTGACACTAGCTTGTAACTATATAGTGGGTTTAGGTTTTTTTCAGTGTTAAACACAGCTTAAACTGCATAAGAAGATAAATCCTTCGTAACAAAATAAACTGAAAGAGATCATTGGAAACGAGTGCTGTAACAAACGGCTTCTTTTGTGGGCCATGACACCTCACTTTCGATCATCTGGTAATGATGATGCCACCGTCAGGGTAAGAACGTAACTCACAATATTTCGTGTTTTCCTAATTTATTTTAGCACGAAGAGTTTAGTGACGCTTCTGTGTTTCTATAACCTGTAAGTCCGAAATCAAGAAAAAATAGATTGAGATTTTTCAAGGACTAGAGGCTCACCTAAACCGCTTTACGCGCTTGTCTTTGCTTTTGTTTTTTACTAAGTCAGAGTCTCTTCTTCAAATATTCACACGAGTAAAGAGAAAAATATGAAATAAAACCTTAGGAAACGAAAGATAACAATAATTCTGGATGGAAGTGAATTACTTGTTACCATTGTACTAACCTGGTGATCTGTAGAGTTTGCTTGCCAGATAATGAGCGCGGTGCGATATGTACTCTGGGTGAACTTAAGCCTTTAACTCGTTCTTGTCCGCCATTTTGTACGTGTTTTCTATAATTTTCGCGGGTTTGAGGTCAAGTCGATCTGGTTATTCCATAAAAGGGGTTACCACGGAGATTTCGCTGGTCCACAACATCGAAGGCTCTATCTTTCATGTCACGCTTGTCACGCTAGCTGTCGTTTATTTGTAAACGATCACTCAGCTACAACTCGGTACGTATTTGATTTATAAGTGTGTTTTTCGAGCCATTTTCCACCTCAGAAGCCCTCTGCCTGGCATCATAAAGCTGGGTTGGTGGGTAGAGACAATCCTCCGAAAGAAGACAGAGGTGGGAAGCAATTTCACACCAAGTGAGCCGCCGAAAGGTTTCGATCGAGTCATGGTGATTAACGAGGTGAGTTGTGTTTTTAGCCATTCTTTGAGTAGATTCCGGGACCTGGTATGGCAATTTTGGCGAGTTTTGACTTGTAAATAAGGCAATCGGTGCATCATTTTGCCAGCAGGATCGGGTGGCTCGACACGGTTCTAAAAAATATCTGAAATGAAAATTGGCAGACTAACACGCGGCAGTTATTCAAGTATATCCCAGAATTCCTTTGGGTCACAAATGCGAACATGTCAGACCAGTGAGAGCAACTGAAATAAAATAGCGTTACCCAGGTCGGGCTAAGGAAGTGAGCGGGCAAGTTGGAACAGATTGCAAGAAGTTGAGTCGAAGTTTACTGCCAATGTAGACTTTTAGCTAGAAGAGAGTTTTTTTTCTTCAAAACTACAAAACAAGGGTGTTTATTTTTGGAAACACGAAAATTTGGTTTATCAACAGAGTTGATAATGTAAATTGACCACCGTACAGGGATTCGATTAGCTGACGTTTCGAGCGTTAGCCCTTCGTCGGAGCGAATCGAGGAATTGTGGGTTGTGTATGGTTTATATACAGAAAATGGAGCTACGCTATTGGTGGTAACATGGTAACGTGAAAACAGGAATAAATTAATTGAATGAAAAGCGCTCGTTGATACCGTGGGGATTAAGAGTGCCAATTTGAAAGATCAGTTTTTGCTCGAGATTTTTACGGCTTTCCGTGGTACCTTGATGTAGGGAAAGGCCGGAGATCGACATGTGTTGTTTGGAATGGTTAGGGAGATTAAAATGCCGAGCGACAGGTTTGGATGCGTCTTTGTCATCTTTCTCAACATCACGAAGATGTTCTCGGAATCGGTCACCTAGTCGTCTTCCTGTTTCCCCGATGTATAACTTTTTGCATAATGTGCAGGTTATGCAATAGATAACATTTGCGGAGGTACACGTGAAACGATCAGTGATCTTAACAGATCGCTTAGGCCCGATATTTTGTCAGTGTTTTGAATGAAAGGACAAGTTTTGCATCGCGAGCGCGCGCATTTAAAAGCGCCAGGTTGTTCAGTTGTTTTGAATGCGCTTTTAACTAGAAAGTTACCTACATTTTTGTCGCGTTTGAATGAAATCAGCGGTGGTTCTGAAAAGATTCTAGCAGTTTCCGGATCATTTTGCAGTATCTTAAAGTTATTAAGAATGATGGCTTTAACTGGGTTATTATGCGGGTGAAATGTGAGGGTGAATGGAATTCTGTCATTCTTTCCTTTTGTGACGTCTGTAGTGCTGACTGTTGATCAATCTGCTAAGCGCGGTGATGGCCCGATTGAACTACAGAATCAGGATAGCCACGTTTCTCGAAAAAATGGCACATTTCCTCTGATTTGTTGGAAAAATCAGAGTCATCACTACATAGGCGTCGAAGTCTAAGAAATTGAGAATAGGGAATGGCGTTTTTGACATGAGATGGATGTGAAGATGAATACAACAAATAACTGTGAGAATCGGTGGGTTTGTAGTGCACACTGGTACATAAACCGTTGCCGCTGATAAAAACTTTGATATCAAGAAAGGCCAGGGAAGTTTCCGAAATTTCCCAGGTATATTTTAGAGCCGGATGAAAGGAATTAACGGCGGTTATAAATTGGTTGATTTCCTCCTTGCTAGACGAAATTGCGCCGATACAGTCGTCAATGTAGCGACCGTAGAGTTCAGGGGTTATTTTTAGTTTAGGTTTGGTGTTGTCCTAGAGCGTTTTCTGGTTTTGCAGCAGAATAAACAGTCATATTCAAGGAAAATCGGTACTTTTAATACGTTTAAGGAGCGATAAAGTCTAAGAAACACAGTATTTGGCAATAATAATGGCTCATTTCAAACATAGTCCAGGATCTGGAAAAGTTACAGGTTTTCAAAGCACCGGCCTTCAGCGACCGGTAAATTGCAGAGCCGGACAAGAATGAGTTAACGCACTCCTCAACTTAACTCCCTATGGACTGAGAAATTGTGAACGGGGAAGAGGGGATCTTTAAAACCAAGAATCTTTAAAATTTTGACGAAGTAATGATCAATCAACTGAAATAAGCTTCATTCAAGCTTTGAGGTTCGCTATGTCTACCTTAAACGAAGACCCCATCGATTTCGTTTGTTTTAGCGCCAAATAAATGGTTTCATTATGCATTGCATTCACTATCTTAATTTTGATTGGCTAAAAACACGCAGCTTATTACTGCTGGCACTGTTTTCATTACGTCATACCTACAAACAATAGTTTTTATACATGTAGACGTGACGTCATACCTGTCATACCCACAGACAACAGATTTTATAATGTAGACGTGACGTCATTTTGTAGACAATAGTTTTTTTAGAAACATTATCATTAACATTATTAATATTATCGCATAAAGAATGTTTTTCAACTTTGATAAGCGTAACCTTCAAGAGGAAACTGTAGCTTAAAATATTACATCTGAAAAGTTTGAACTATTAAGTCTAAATTTCAACATCTTTGTGTTACTGGAGCTTTTCTTGAGTTGTATTGCAGTAGAGTAGGTTTTAAAACATGTTTGTAAGTAAATGCTATGTGGAAATGCACTTAGCTGCTCTGGCTAGTTAACAGGCATTACACTTAAAGGGTCATTGTCCCGATAATGCGCACGCGCGAACGTCATCTGTTATCTGTCAAAAAAAACAATAGAACTGTCACATATTGAGGCGCCAAGATGGCGTTGATCGATCGGTTGTTTACATCCTTAGCTCGCGTTATAACAACCTCGTGAATTTACCCCACTCATGGTTTTACGGTGAGGAACGCGATTAATTCTGAATGCTCTATCGGTCCATCGGAAATGCAGAAACTACATTTGTTAAGCTTTGCAAAGTCACCGAAATCATTCTTCAATGACAAATACAACTCAAGTTTTAGCTTTTTACGCAGCATAAAAACTGTTATTTCACAACACTTGCGGTAAACTGTGAAGACTTCACATGTTAAACACGTAAGTGTTTGTGGGTTTTACATTTCATCTGTAGAAAAATTCAGTCACAGTTTCAAATATAACATGTCTTGAGCTTTAAAACATGTAAAAATTATGTTGGAACACGGAATTAAACGCCGCTAAGAAAATTTCCAAACGTTCATAATTTTCAAACGTGCCACTTAGCGAAAACCTCGTCACGTTCTTTATTAACTAACGCGAAACAGATTGCGATCTTCATTTAGCTCTTTCATGAACGGTCGTTCGGCAATTCAATTACTACACTTCCGTAGCTTTCCAAAGAGACCAAAATCAGAAATATAAGGCAGAAATATAAGGCGAGTTAAGAATTTTTACGCAACCAGACTCTTTGTCATATTAGAGTTAGTCCGCTCGACTGTGAAGAGTTCAGATGTAACCGTGTAAGCGTTTGTCGAGTTTCCATTTCATGTTTAAAAAGATTCATTCATATTTTCAAATAGAGCATGTCTTACGCTTCAAACTGCAGCTGCAGTAAGATAATGTTCGAGCATCGCATTTAACGTCAGAAAAATACTTTTGAAACGTGGAATAAGTCTCCCGCTTTGCGGGAATCTTGTTAGGCTTTGGCCTTTCCTCAAGGAAGACCTTAGATAACAACGACCGAGACCAGATTCAGTGATCAGCGGTTTCAGTGAAAACATGGGTTTCTGGGCGGGTGCTCATTCTCGCGGGCTCATAAAAACTGTTTGCAGTCGTTGTTATCAAAGGATTTCCTTTCCTCAACGGTTGTTCGGAAAGAGAGGAGGGACCCAACGACAAATATAACTCCACTTATGAATTTTTACGCATGCATAATTGTTTGTTTACATTTTGTCGGATGACTGGCGAAGATTTCACTTTACCTTCCTCTACTTCGCATTTCCAGCGACAGCAAATGCTGGGCGAAGGCTGTATCGGTGGAATACAGAAACCATTCCTTTAGCCGTTTTCATGTCTCATGGATTGCTTTATTTTTGTATATATTTTGCTATGCTGCTGGTTCCATTTCTGCTTATTCCTTTCACGATTGTCTGAGCTTTTGTGGAAGCTGGCAGGAGAAAGAAGCCTTCAACCGGCGCCATAGCGTTTTCCTCCTCTCGGTCCTCGGGCCAACGGCATTAAAAACAACTTCAAAAAATCCTGATTGCACGAAAATTGCCACCAACAAGAACTATGTATCATTAATCTATGATTCTGAGAAGATTCATGGTAATATCGAGCTCAACTGAGCACGATGCAAACGGATTTTTGAACGAATTTTTTCTTCTCGCATCTTTTGATTTCTCGACAGGATGAACAAAAATCAAAATTTGGAGCATGCGCAGAATCCGGATACTGTTCCTTTAAATAACTTAAAATGAATAATTCAAATAAACATAATGTTATATATGTTAAGTAATCCAACTGGTGGGAGACAAACCAGTTGGCTGTTTACAAGCTAGCGGCTAGAGCGGAACTTGAACCCGGGACTTCCGCATTACAGGTCCAATGCCCTAACCGCTTGGCCACGCTGCTGGAAACTTTTGGATTGCGTCGCAAATTTTATGTTGTAAGCTTACAAATAAAGTTGTTTACAAGTTGGCGTAGCATGCTTATTTTCTTGTACGCGGTCTTGTTTTTACAAATACCCAATTTTATGCATAATAAAGCAATTATTGAATTCGGTTTTCGCATGATAGCGAGAATTATCATAGCCTCGGTTTGTCAGTGTTATCCACCTCAGCCTTCGGTTTCGGCAGATAACACAAGCCTGGGCCATAATAATTCTTGCTATCATGGTTAACCTCATCCAATAGTTGTTAATTAGCGCGAGTCTTCATTTTGGAGGCTGAGGCGGGCATTTCTGCAAAACGGAAGTCCCCATCGATTTCGCTTTTCTTTGAGTCGATAAAAGCGTTTCACTGGCCCCTTTCCTGCCCTTGTAGATTTAACAGCTCTAAAATTGATTGAGATTCAAGTCTTTCCTCTTCATTTTGTACACACCCTCCACTTATATATGCAGAGGAATATTCGCACCTCATAAAGCGAAGTAATGATATAACTGCTCCGTTTATATATACATATGGGTTATTGGCCAAGCGTGACGTCAAGAAGGCGGGATATTGGCCAATGTTCATGGACCGAGAGGAAGTCGAAGTCCAAAAACACGCAAAAAAAGAACGAGGCCAATATCCCGCCATCCTGACCGAACAAGCTTGGTCAATCAAGGAATTATTACATGTCTCAAAGGAAGCTAGTAAACTGAGACAGTCGCGCGACGAACGGGCTATCCCATGCGGCCGAGATAGCTCCATCTGGACCTCGCCGGTAGCCAATGACAGCAGGAAAATTGATTCATCTTGACCGCTGAAAGAGCCAGTCATATAATTATGAGGAATAAAAACCTACTTATTATCAAATAAGTATAAGTTCTGAATTATTAGTATAAGTTCTAAATTATTATTATTATTATTGTTATTAAAGATTGCAGCTATTTGGCCGGAACAGGTCCAGAACTCGAGGTTTTAGGGTGCCACGAGCCAGAAAATCGCACCACATGCACAGCAGGGTAAGGAAAGGAAAAAGAGGCTGAGCGAGGAGAAAGGAAGAAGGAGAAGAGAAAAGAGCAATAGTCGACTCTTAGTCTTCATAATGGCCACAAGCTACGGCCACTTAAGCGTAGGTAGCTTTTTGTAAATCCCGTTAGATATTTTATCACAACAGTGGAACAAAGCTGCAAAACGTCCAAAAAGTCGTTTTTATTCAAAATAGACAAAATACACAACATAGGTCGCAAAGATCTAGCTCAGTGGATTTACGAAAATCTACCTATCAAAAATTGTAGCCATTTGGCCGAATTTGTGGGTCCCACGAGCCGAAAATCGAACCACAGCAGGAAAAGGAAAGGAGTAAGAATGTGAGTGAGGAGAAAGGAGACGAGAATGTAATGGCTACTGCACGAGCTACGGCCACGTTAGCGCAGGCAGCCTTTACCAAATCCAGTTAGATATTTAAGCAATATACCACAAGTTTCTATGATTTATAGGCTAATAAACCACGTGAAATGTTGGAAGAACACTCGAAGAATTTGTTAATCACGAGCCGCAGGCGAGTGATTAAAGGATTCTTGGAGTGCTCTTCCAACTGATCCCAAGTGGTTTATCATGCCCTTCTCTAACTCATAAATAATTCATTACGTCAACTACCAATCACCGGATGTATACAACATCAGGTAGTGAGAGTGGTATATATCACAAAATCATGGAAATTGCGCCTCTAATTACCATTAGTTTTAGTGCTAGTTAATTTTTTTTAATTTACAAAAAGTTTTACATCATGATTTGAAAACTTTGCGAACTAGTAATTGACAGATACGGCATCCACTTACGATATTTCACAAATTACAGGATCCACCTTTTGCAAATTTTAATCTCTGTAAAGACCGCCAGAATATGATCTCCCTTTCCAGCTGCCATTGTCTAAAAATTTTCAAAGCCAATCTGTTTTGTACTTTGTAGAAGCAGGAACGGCATCAAAAGCTGTAAAGTGGTCCTCAGATAAAGTTTTAGGCGGACGAAAACGACTCGCTCCGTCCTTGATCTCCGCCAGCTGCATAGTCCTGTCCCAGAACTCTCCCTTACTCCACCTTGCATAGGGTGGGGCGAGAGAAGAGAGAGTCCTGTACAACTTGCAGGCGCATGCTCGGAAGGGCGCCATTTGTTCCCCTGTTCTGGGGGAAAAATCATATGTGGTAGTAAGGCACGCGGATGACGCCATTTGTCTGCGCGTGCAGTTTCAAAATCATTACAAATCTGGAATTTTTCACAATTCAAAACCTGAATAAACTTCTCGATTAAAATAGTACAGTCATATCATAGAACTGAAGATACGAATTCTAAGAGCTGCTTGTTTTAATTGAATGGTTTTAGCCGCCCGTTAAGAAGTATTTTTTTTTTATAACAAGACAGTGTTGACGCAACATGTACGATCACTGACGCTATTCCGCGCGCAAGTTGAAAATAAAATTTGCTCAGTTTAATCACAAATTGAAACGAATTTATCTGCAAATGTGGGGAAAACTACATTATAAAACATATAAAAAAGCCTTAACCGTGCTTCGTTCTGTTATAAAGCACTCAAGAAAGTGACGAGAGCACTCAAGAAGTAGCAAGAAGAAGAAGTAGTGCAACTTTGTATTTCAATTTCCCGCGGAACTGACCACAAAACCTGGATGGACAGGGATGGACAATAGGGAGCTTCAGCAGCGACGACGACGACGATAGCAAAAACATCGTTTCAAACTCTAACTTTCCGTTTTTGTAATTCTTTCGCGAACTGGCGAACTATTCACTGACTATATTACTACTAAAGCTGCTAAAATAAGGAAAAAATTACCTTCATGCGCTCACGTTCTCGTGAAAACCTAAAATGTGGTCATTTCACGTTGTTGTTCTGCCCAGGACGGCAAAGAAATAAAAAAAATATAAAACGCACATGCACAGTGATTGTTTATGCTAATTAAACCCATTGTTCTGTGACGTTCTCGTTGCCGTTGCCGTCCTCGTTGCTAAAGCTCCCTAATAAAAGGCTGGTGCCTAGTTTAATTTGATTGGCTCGTTTCGAGCATGCGCCTGCAAGTTGTACAGGACTCTCTTCTCCCGCTCCACGCTATGCAAGGCGCATTAAGAGGGAGTTCTGGGACAGGACTACCAGCTACATTGCGAAACAAACAACTCCCACAAAATGTATGCAGGGAACGAGTTGTGAAAAATGCGAAAAAATGTATTCGCTTTTGCTCCTTAAAACAATGGATGCTAATTATACAGACAATATATTTGCTATCTTGGCCATGTTCTAAACGAGTGAGGGCCTGGGAATGAGTTTTAAAATTTATCGATAGGAAAAAAATTGTTGATACTTTGATGCTGTTCAGTTGACTTGGAGCTCAAACAAAAGCTTTTGAAAATTGTGAAAATTAGAGACTGTATGGTTTGGAGGGACACACTTTCCGAAATAGAGACATTTGTATGGGATTTTTTGAAGATCTAAATGCATGTCAACTGGCGACTTTTCGACCAAACATAGTCAAACTCGCTGAAAGTACTTATTTTGAGATACCCTTTCATATGAGAATCGATTTAGTTCAATGCCATTGATTTTCAATGTGGTTTGGATTTGTTCCCAGGCCCTTACTCGTTTAGAACATGGCCAGTTGCATTGAATTTTTATGCGTGATTGAGAAGCCATATCAAAAACTCGTGCTTCGTGTTTCATCAGGGGTTCCAAACACCTCGAAACAATAAAAGCACTCCGCCTTCGGCATCGTGCTTTGAAGACAATATATTTGCCATATTTCATTGAATTTTTATGCGTGATTGAGAAGCCATATCAAAAACTCGTGCTTCGTGTTTAATAAGGGGTTCCAAGCACCTCGAAACAATAAAAGCACTCCGCCTTCGGCGTCCTGCTTTCATCTTTTTCTCGGTGTTTGGAGCCCCTAACGAAACACTCGCACTCATTTTTGATATATTACATGAACCATAGACACTTGTGGTATATTGCTGTTATATAATAATCCAGAAGACGCGCAAAATTTCCATGAGTTTACTGGAACAATAAACCATAGCTGATTGACCAATCACAGCGTGCGCATTGATTTTGTTATTATATAAATATCTATATTTAATAGATTAGTTAACGGCGAAATTTGTGTCTGTAAATGTAAGAAATTACCGATAAATGAAAATGCAGATATTTTCTCTACGGACATAATTTATTGCAAATTTTTACTTACATTAATTCTCTTTTTAAGATTCCCATTTCCCCATTAGATAAATTTCCTCACTTTTTGAGAATATCGCTTCTAAAGATTCCCTGTTTTAAAGATTCCCGCTTTTAAGATTCCCCGTTCCTCGTTTCGCATTCGCATTGACCGTTCCTGATTTTAAAGATGAACGCTGAAGCCGGTACACTGTAACACCGGAGCAAGTTTTCCTTGGCAAGTTTTGACTTGACAAACTTTATTTGCTGGTGTGTAAAGAAAAACTTGACAACTGCACTTGTTCAAAAACTAGCAAGTGCACTTGTCAAGGAAAAACTTGACACATTGCAGAACTTGCTCGTCTATACGGGTCAACAAGGAAAACTTGTCAAGAAAATTGTCGTCCGCTGTGTAATTGAATCAGTGACTACAGAGAATATCTGTCAAAGAAAACTTGTTCATTCGTTCACACCAACAAAGAAGAATTGTGAAGGCAAAACTTGTCAAAGAAAACTTGTCGTCCATAAACATTGTCAATGACACTTGTCAAGGAAAACTTGCTCGTGTGTAACCGGCTTCAGCTCATGGATGAACAACTCAGCAACGTGTCATTGGCGTCATTAGAAGTGGGCGTTTGTAAGCAATCGCGAAAACAAATCATAACTTAACAACAAGTGTTTGTTCAATGCCCTGGGGGAGGGGGGGGGGGTATTCCCTATAGTATGCGCGGCCCCAAAGGGTATGGTTTTTAAGCCGTTTTGGTCTGGAATAGAGTATCGATTTTAACCATTTTGGTCTGAAATAGGGAATTGTTTGTGCACTTAATTCCTGAATTGAGTATGGTTTTTGGAAGAAGCTACTTCTTCATCATCAGGCGATAAGACCACCAACAAAAGAGTACAAAAGCCTTCTCAAATTATGTTTACGCCAACCATGTAAGTGAAATAGGGTATCGAATTTTTGGTCAGGTCCGAAATAGGGTAGGGGAAATCGCAGATTTTGGTCTGAAATAGGGTAAGGGTTTCAAGACGCGGGCCGCACACCCCCACCCAATTTTCCTGGGAGTACCCCCCGGGGGGGGGGGGGTTCAATGCAATCTATGTTATGTTTGTTGCTGGGGTTCTAGGAATCGCACTATTTAACTGTCGAACCAAATCCCGATCTTTTACAACTGGAAATTCAGTCGCATTCGGCACCAAGTCGTGCGTCACTGAATAACCGAGTTATTCAACGTACGCTGCTTCATCAAAACGTTATGGGATCTGGTGCATCAAAACAGCAACATCGTGGCGACACACATCAACTCGCGACGACATCAAGACCACCACTTTTACGACGGCTTTTGTTCAGCGTGTGCAAAGGCAGGTGTCATTCCAGTTTGCCTTGAAATCATCCAACTTCGAATCGATGCTGGAGTACAATGAGAAAACGAAGACGGAGAATCGGAGCCAGTTCAAATAATGGGCAGCTGTGTCGAAATCCTGCACAACACATCTCGCCGTGTTAAAGACCCTGAGGTGTTTTCCAATAGTGAGGAAACATTGCTTCGTTTAATCAAGGTTAAAATGCCTAAAATTGCCGCTAGCTCTTTAATGTGCTTTGTTTATCTGGTCCATGAAGACAATAATCATCTTATTTTGGCTGACGAAAACTTGGTGAGCTTTATCATAGAAATGCTAGACGAGGCATGGCAGTCGGACGACCGCCAATTACTCGTTCAATATTCTTCAAAGGAACGTACTGAAGGGTTGAGCCATCTTGCCATTAACGACACCAACAAAAAGGTTCTGGGAAATAAAGGGGCGGTGCACGTTTTAATGTCCGTGCTCAAAACTTCCAACGAAGATGAAGAAAAGGCAAGTGTAGCCAGAGCACTGTGGATGCCAGCTTTTGATGACAACAATAAAGACGCCATAAGACAAGAAGCAGGAGGTTTGGAGATCTTACGTGAATTACAGAAAAGCGGAGACCCAGAACTGCAAAGAGCAACCGCAGGTGCATTGTGGGAGCTCGAAGGAAAGACATTCCGAACAGTTGGGAAGAGAGAGGACTCTGGAAAAATCACGTGATGATCAGCTACCAATGGGATAACCAGGAAGTCTTGATCGAAGTGAAAAACAGGCTCCAAGCGAGTGGATACAGAGTTTGGATGGATGTGGATCAGATGGGAGGCTCTACACTCGAGGCAATGGCTAAAGCTGTCGAAAATTCTTCTGTTGTTCTCGTCTGCACGTCACAAAAGTACAAAGAAAGTCCCAACTGTAGATCAGAAGCTGAATATGCTTATCAGTTGAGAAAGGACATCATTCCTTTAATGATGCAACATAAGTACAAAGCTGATGGCTGGCTAGGCATTCTCCTTGGCACAAAACTTTGGATCGACTTTCAGAGTAAGCACGTTATTGAAGACGGGTTGTAAAACTCATCAAAGAGTTAGGAGAAAGAGGGAAAGATGTTGACAAAGTAGATGGACGAGAAAAGCCAGTGGTTCGAGTTGAGAAAGCGGAAATTGTTACCGCCCAACCTTCAGCCCCTGTCGTGTCCGGACGGACAAAACCTAGTTATACCTTAGAACAAAACCTAGTTATAAAGTGTCGGAAAGACCCGACTATAAGTCCCGCTTAAAAACGCTATAATGCTATAATATAACATAATGGTAAAAATTTTTACCACGAATTTCGAGATATCTGCTTCTTCTATAAGTGTATGCATAAGCACTACAATATTAATGTTAACGAATATACCAATATAATCACTGGTCGTACTAGGAATGCCAACAACTCTAATTTACGACCTAATCGTGTCCGTACTTCCTTATTTCGTGACTCATTTTGTTCCTTCATGGAACAATATTCCGTTTGATATTCGTGAAACTAAAGCTCTCTCTACCTTTAAAGACCGTCTATTTAACTACTACTTCAATAAATTTATCGCTAATTTTGACACTTCTAGAATTCAAACATGGAAAACAGTCTGCCCTCATTGTCGCTCAATTAATAGAAAGAACTGTTGTTAATTATTAGTTTTTGTTTATATATGTTTTAGTATAAGTATATATTTATGGGGGCTGACCTCGCTGGGACTTCGAGTCCGTACGTTAGTCTCTCATTTAGTGCCTTTTTTCCTTTCATTTTCACCAAATGGAAATTACTAAATAAATAAATAAATAAATAAATAAATAAATAAATAAAGTGAAACAACGGCTTGAAGAAATTGGTTTGGAAAAGGTTTGCAGGGAGGACATTTCCGAGGTCAATGGACAGACATTGATTCATTTGCTACCATTTCGAGGGGAATGTCCGGAGTATTTCTACAGATGCTTAGAACAAAACCTGAATCTGAGAAACATGGCTGATGTATTCAAGTTCAGAGAGGAACTACAAAAACTGCTTAGTGAGTACAAAGTGACGCTAGCTTGAAACTATAAGTGGCTTTAGGTTCTTTTCAGTGTTGAATAAAGCTAAAGCTGGATTAGAAGTATAGTTCTTCGTAACAAAATTAACGGAAAGAGATGATTGGAAACTTCCGCCGGTACAAACCGCTCCTTTTGTGGGCCATGATCCCTCATTTTTGATCATCTGATGATGACCCCACCGTGAGGGTAGAAACGAAACGCACATTAATTTAGTAATAGTTTCTTCCTCCTTTTTTTGTTTTGGTTTTGAAGTGTTAGTAACGCGTATTATTTGTTATATAATGTTCAAATAATTACGTGCGCTATGATTGGTCGAATCTCAACATATGGACGCGCCCTACGTCACGCGCGTTCATTGCTTAAGTTATGCTTGTTATGCATGGACACGTTGTTGGGCGCTCCGGGCTTTCAGTCATTTTATTCCTAACTGGGGCTCTTATTTGTTCAAAGAACTTTTCTGGCGGATGTCTAAACCCATCGTCGAGGGTTGGAAATGTATTTGGATACGAGATATAGCAACTTTCAAGAGATTTTTGGCTTCCAACATCTTCGACCTGGCTATTCAGTGCAAACTTGGCTTTTATTTGTAACGGTGGCGTTGTTACAGAGTTGTTACAGAGGAATGGCTTGTTGAGTTCGGAACTGTTCGTCTGCGAGTCGTCATCGTGTATAGACCAACATACTCTGCGGATCATTCCATGACTACGAGTGTTTTCTTTCAGGAATTCTAGGATTATCTCGAGTCATTAGTCATGTGTAATGAGTTACTGTTGATATGTGGCGACTTTAATATTCACATGGACGTTCCGTCTGATGCCGACACCATCCAGCTCAAGGACCTGTTGAACTCTATGGGTCTGGCCCAGCACGTCAAACGACCCACGCATATACATGGCCACACTTTGGCAGGCTTTGGCACTTTACAAGGCAGGCCGTTGATATTGTGGATGGTGAGCCCTTTCCGGAGAGATATTTTTCTGATCATGCTACTGTGATATGTAAGCTAAGGGTGGCGAAGCCTGCGCCTAAAATTAAGCATGCTGAATACAGAAAACTCAAATCAATTGACATAGCTAAGTTGAGGGAAGACACCTGCAGCTCTCAGCTATATCAAGATCCGCCTGATGATTTGAACATGCTGCTCGGCTGTTATAACACAACTTTACAATCGCTATTAGATGAACACGCGTCGGTTTGTTCTCGTCATGTCACCACTCGACCCAGGCCCCCATGGTTTAATGATAATATCATTCAGGCTCGAAGGGACAGGAGGAAGGCCGAGAGAAGATGGAGGACAACTGGTCTTCCATCAGACCTAGCAGTATTTAAAGTGAAGCGGAACTATGTTATACATCTGATGAATGAAGCTAGATATACTCATTACAGGCAATTTATTGACAAGAACAGTTCGGACCAATCAAAGCTGTTCCGGGCTAGTAAGAGTTTATTAAATCTGCTAACGGACAAGTCTCTTCCACCTCATACTAACGCCACTGTTCTTGCAGGTGAGATGGGCGAATACTTCATCCATAAAAAAGTTGCTATTCGATCAAAGTTAGCTGGTGACGCGGTCCCTCATGCAGTTTCTACTGAGTCTGCGCCTCACGGTTCATCGAGTAGTGATGACGTTGTCACGCTATCAGAGTTTCAATCTCTCTCCGAGGAGGCTGTAAGGAAGATGGCTGTGGCTTTCATGAAGACTTGTGTTCTGGACCCCTTCCCGTCATCCATCTTGTTGCTTTGTATTGAGGAGTTAATTGCTGTGATTACTAAGATGGTGAGCATATCATTAGAGCATGGTTATTTCGCTGATGAATGGAAAAAGGCATTAGTGCATCCTCTGCTCTAAAAAATCTGGTCTTAAATTGATAAACAAGAACTTTCGGCCTGTGAGTAATTTACAGTTCACGTCCAAACTTACAGAGAAGGCGGTTGCTGTGCAATTACAGGAGCACATGCGAGTCAATGGTTTGTTTCCAGAATTGCAAAGTGCTTACCGCCAACATCATAGCACTGAGACTGCACTACTGAAGGTAAAGAACGATCCACTGATGGCGATGGATAAAGGTCAAGTTACGTTATTGGTGCTTCTCGACTTGAGCTCTGCATTCGACACCGTCGAACATGAAATCCTTCTAGAACGATTGAACGATTGAGGTCTACAGTTGGGTTGCGCGGGAAAGCTCTTTCATGGTTCGAGAGTTACTTTGAGGACAGGTCTCAGCAGGTGTCGATTAACGGCTCTCTCTCTAAGCCATTTGATTTGATGTGTGGAGTCCCTCAAGGGTCATGCCTGGGCCCGCTTTTATTAATCATCTACGTGAGTAAGCTGTTTCAGATTTTAAAACGCCATCTGCCCTCCGTTCATACATATGCCGACGACACACAGTTGTATTTGTCATTTAAGCCATCGGACACTTTTAGTGAAGTTGAAGCTGTATCTGTTATGCAGAAGTGCATCTGTGATGTCCGAGCATGGATGAGAGAGGATCAGCTTATGCTCAATGATGACAAGACTGAGTTTCTAATTATAACTACTGGCCAGCAGCTCTCAAAAGTTTCAATCCAAAGCATCAGGGTTGGACAGGCTGAAGTATCTCCCGTTGTCTCTGTGCGCAATATAGGCACATGGTTTGATGCGCATCTAGATATGGGAACTCATATTACAAAGACATGTAGCAGCGCTTTCTATTACTTGTCTAACATACGTCATATCAGGAAATATCTATCTAGAGAATCAACTGAAAAACTAGTTCATGCTTTTATTAGTAGTAGACTGGACTATTGTAATAGCCTTTTATATGGAATTCCGGGGTATCAAACTACGAAACTGCAACGTGTTATGAATGCAAGTGCAAGACTTATTTATCGCGCGCCGAAGTTCTGTCACATAACGCCTTTGCTCGCAGAATTACATTGGTTACCAGTGCGCGCGCCAGAATACATTATAAGGTACTTTTGATAACTTATAAAATTTTGCATGGTTATGCGCCTAAGTATCTTTCGGACCTAATTAGCATTCAACAGTCTTCGTGCTATAGCTTAAGACGTAATGACAATGGTCCCTTGCTTGAAAGACCATTTGCGAAAACAAAGAAGACATTGGGTGACAGAGCATTTCAGACAGCTGCTCCCCTTTTATGGAACAAGTTACCAAGGTATGCACGGGAGGCAAGGAACTTAGACTCTTTCAAGACTGTAATTAAAACATTTTTATATAAGGAATCATTTCAATTATCTTAGTAAATTTCTTTTATCCATTAGTATTTTAGAAGTTCTTCTACAGCGGTTAATATTTCTTTTTTAGTTTTATTTAAAGAATTGTAAGATTTATATTATAGGTGTAAGTCTGGTTATTAGTTTTATACTATTGTGATGCGCTTTTGAATATTGTATAGAAAAGGCGCAATACAAGTAATGAATATTATTATTACTGTGGAATTATAATGCACGCCGACTACGTCACAAGTACGCGCGGGCGCAAATCTCTGATCATTTTATAAAGAAAATAAAGGAAAAACGATAAAAAAAATGTGATTCAATCCATATTTGACATTATTTTGAACATAAAATCAAAATTTAGCGGTTGGAATGTCGTCAGATTTCGTCAATTGACTTCCGGTATGAAATCTCTGGGACATTTTATAAAAGAAATAATAATAATAATAATAATAATAATAATAATAATAATAATAATAATAATAAAACTTGTTTCTTCTACATTATTGCGTTCGACGTTAGGAGAACGCATCCTAATCTTGGGTGGCCTGTAAGACTAAGATTTGAGATTTTTCGTCGTTCGAGTACTATTTCTGCGCCATCTTGAATGACGTCATAAATGATATCGTGAGTTCAGCCTCGCTCTGTTTATTTGGTTTTGCTTTTATTTGTTGCTGGACACTGGGTCAGCTGGAAGCAGGCGCTCTTGTTTGTCTCGAACCCCAGTGGCGAAGCTATGAGTTGCCAGCGGCGAGCAACGACCTCTTATCTCCCCGACTCGCTTCGCTCACCGACTCGTAACTCGCGGCTTCGTCTCTCACGACTCAGAGAAACATGTACACGAGCGCCTGCTCACAGACCTGTAGCCGCTAGTCGGATCTCTTGTTGTGAAATCGCAAGATACGGTGTCAAGCAGACTTTCCACTTATAGGTACAGCACAATTGGTGATTGTATTAAAGTTAATTAAAACGCTTGAACAAGCTTAAGAATTTTCAGTCAGTTCTATTGGTAAATTTGCATTTCAAAAGCAAACCACAAAATCTGAGCAAACACTGCACGCTACAGCAACGTTGCCGTTAAATTTAATACATAAAAGCAAAAAGGGTGTTTTACCCAACCGATCACTTAAGTTATCACAGTCATAATAAATTCCGAGGACAGGTAAGTTTAGATTATCGGTTTTTAGCCTCTTTGCGAAACTGAACGAAACAGGAACACTTAGGTCATGGATGAACAACGAGTGAACTATCATTGACGTCATTGGCAATAAGTGTTTCATGAGCGAGCGAACATCAATCACGACTTGGCAAGAATTAATTCAAGTATTCAATGCCATCTATGTTATATTTGTTGCTGGCGTTAAAGGAATCGCACTATTTAACTGTCGAACCAAACCCTTATCTTTTGCGACTGGAAATTCAGTCGGATTCGGCACCAAGTAGTGCGCCACTGAAGTATTGATTTTTATTGAACCCACAATTGACCTGCTCCCAACGTCAGTGGCTTCATAGCTCAGTTGGTTAGAGCATCGCACCGGTAAATCGCGAGGTCACGGGTTCGAACCCCGTTGAAGTCCTGAATTTTTTTCAGGCTTCTTTTCGCAATTGCATAAATTGCGTTCACAACTGCGAGGATCATTCTTCATTTGATTTCATTTCCGCAGTTCATATATGATTCATTTCATATATCATCCACGCTCATTTCTTTCACGGGAACATATGAACCCACAATTGACCTGCTCCCAACGTCAGTGGCTTCATAGCTCAGTTGGTTAGAGCATCGCACCGGTAAATCGCGAGGTCACGGGTTCGAACCCCGTTGAAGTCCTGAATTTTTTTCAGGCTTCTTTTCGCAATTGCATAAATTGCGTTCACAACTGCGAGGATCATTCTTCATTTGATTTCATTTCCGCAGTTCATATATGATTCATTTCATATATCATCCACACTCATTTCTTTCACGGGAACATATGAACCCACAATTGACCTGCTCCCAACGTCAGTGGCTTCATAGCTCAGTTGGTTAGAGCATCGCACCGGTAAATCGCGAGGTCACGGGTTCGAACCCCGTTGAAGTCCTGAATTTTTTTCAGGCTTCTTTTCGCAATTGCATAAATTGCGTTCACAACTGCGAGGATCATTCTTCATTTGGTGTACTCTGCTTCGTCGCATCTTTATGGAATCCGGTGCATCAAAACAGCATCATCGTGGCGACACACAACACCTCACCATATCAAGACCCCCTGAAGAATCCGTGCATACGAATCTTGTCCAACCTCCACAAGCTCAACCGATCAGCGAAGATAAGGACAAAACGAATGGGTTGACCACCTTACCAACCAACATTGAATGGCACGCCTTGCACAGCGCCACTCTCGACTATTATAAGCTGAATCATTCAGAACTAAGCGATGAGTTTGATACAATGTTTCATCAGATGGAAGCTCTTCGAAATTTTGTCGATGGATGTCCGAGTCGACATGGTGGCCATGCTGGTGTGGGTGAGATAGTTAATTGTTTACGCAGAACCAGCTACAGGCCTTATCGCTCCCCAGAAACGTTTAATGCTGTTCCATTCATAACGCTGATAAATTTCACCATCGATATTGAAGGCGCCGAAGTGTTGCAACGATTCGTGCAGCGGAGTTTTAGGGATTACTACGAGTTATCTGATCAGCTTAATGACGAAGAAGCAGAAACGGAGGACTTCACTCGTTTCGATTTGTTTCGATCTGCGATAGGAGCAATTCAAAACTTTACAGACTTTTACGACGGTTTTTGTTCAGCGTGTGCAAAAGCAGGTGTCATTCCAGCGTGCCTTGAAATCATCCAACGAATCGATGCTGAAGTACAATGGGAAAACGAAGAAGCAGGATCGGAGCCAGTTCAAATAATGGGCAGCTGTGTCGAAATTCTGCACAACATTTCTCGCCGTGTCAAAGACCCTGAGGTGTTTTTCAATAGTGAGGAAACATTGCTTCGTTTAACCAGGGTTAAAATGCCTAAAATTGCCGCTAGCTCTATGATGTGTCTTGCTTATACGGTCAATGAAGACAATAATCATATCATTTTGGCTGATGAAAACTTGGTGAGCTTTATCATAGAAATGCTAGACGAGGCATGGCAGTCGGACGACCGCCGATCATTCGTGACGCAATATTCTACAGAGGAACTTGCAGAAGGGCTGAGCCATCTTGCCATTAATGACAGCAACAAAAAGGTTCTGGGAAATAAAGGGGCGGTGCATGTTTTGATGTCCGTGCTCAAAACTTCCAACGAAGATGAAGAAAAGGCAAGTGTAGCCAGAGCACTGTGGATGTTAGCTTTTGATGACAACGATAAAGACGCCATAAGACAAGAAGCAAGAGGTTTGGAGATCTTACGTGAATTACAGAAAAGCGAAGACCCAGAAGTGCAAAGAGCAGCCGCAGGTGCATTGTGGGAGCTCGAAGGAAAGACATCCCGAACAGTTGGGAAGAGAGAGGACTCTGGAAATCACGTGATGATCAGCTACCAATGGGATAACCAGGAAGTGTTGATCGAAGTGAAAAACAGGCTCCAAACGAGTGGATACAGAGTATGGATGGATGTGGATCAGATGGGAGGCTCCACACTGGAGGCAATGGCCAAAGCTGTTGAGAATGCTTCTGTTGTTTTAGTCTGCCTGTCACAAAAGTACAAGGAAAGTCCCAATTGCAGATCAGAAGCCGAATATGCTTATCAGTTGAGAAAGGACATCATTCCTTTAATGATGTAACATAAGTACAAAGCTGATGGCTGGCTAGGCATTCTTCTTGGCACAAAACTTTGGATCGACTTCCAGAGTAAGCACATTATTGAAGACGGGGTTGGAAAACTCATCAAAGAGTTAGGAGAAAGAGGGAAAGATGTTGACAAAGTAGATGGCCGAGAAAAGCCAGTGGTTCGAGTTGAGAAAGCGGAGATTGTTACCGCCCAACATTCACCTCCTGCCGTGTCTGGATGGACAAATAAAGAAGTGAAACAATGGCTTGAAAAGATTGGTCTGGAAAAAGTTTGCAGGGAGGACATTTCCGAGGTCAATGGGCAGACACTGATCGACTTGCAACAACTTCGCGGGGAATGTCCGGAGTATTTCTACAAATGCTTAGAACAAAACCTGAATCTGAAAAACATGGTTGATGTATTCAAGTTCAGAAAGGAACTACAAAAACTGCTTAGCGAGTACTACTGAGTCACGCGAGCTTGAAACTATATAGTGGCTTTAGGTTCTTTTTAGTGTTGAATACAGTTAAAAGCTTGATTAGAAGTAAAATCCTTCGCAACCAACTAAACTGTGATAGATTATTGGAAACTACCGGCCACCGGTACAAACTACTCTTTTTGTGGGGCCATAAAACCTCATTTTTAACTGATTCATGCGCTTGCACAATAAATGAGTTGTTCTAGGTTAGTAGAAAACTGCGTGGAATGACGTCACTACTAAGAATGCCCCACGACGAGCTCGTTGATTCGTTGTAGTTAGCCATTTGAGTTGGAGTACTTCGTCGAAAGCTTTTTCTTTTTCTTTTCAGTCTCATTCGGTAAGCACGATTGTTTGTATTTGCTTTATCACGTACAACACGTTCACACCCATTGGTGGCAGAAATCTGCGTAGAATGACATCACTAATCGGAAGGCCCCGCGCCAAGAATTCGCCCTCATAGTTATTGTTCAATGGTATTATTAGATAACAAGGGCATTACGTTGATGGCATTACGTGTGTAGTATCAACTGAGAAAATGACAGGAAGCAGTCAGAAGAAATATACATATGAGCTCCAGTTAGAAAAACACTCAGCATTCTGGTAAAAGATGTCCTCTTATAGGGATCTTAATTTTGTATTCTCAGAAAAAAAAAATTAATAGGAGTTTTGACAAACAGTTCAATTACAAACACGTTCTAGACAGCAATCAATAGGTGACTTGCACTGAACATGTGAAATTTTCGGTCACTTTGTAGATGTGAACTAAAACGTTTCTTCGTAACATTGCCTTCTCAGTGCAACACTACTTAACTTTGCATTAATTATGTACTTCGTATTCCCGAAATTTGAAACAGTTTAGACAGTACTGTCATTGAAACATTGATAAAGGCATTGTTAACATCTATCAGGTCACAATCAATTTTTTCATAGCAAAAACTACTAATTTGTGATTCTTAATGACAAATCAATCAATGTATGCGACTTCAATAAAATATGTTCCTCTGTTTTGTTAAAACCAGCTGATGATCAAATCGAAGACAATTAATGTTTAATTTCTGACTCCAGAGGGGTTGCGAGGGAGCTCGAAATGTCGGATCCCGGCCTTATCTTTTCCTCGCTTTTCGTATAACTTACCGCTAGTAACAGTTCACACAACTGCCCCCGCTCTGAAGAGGTTTAGCAAACATTCAATTCTGAAACACAAATAGCTTGAAGATCAGACTAGGTGACAGGAAATCAACCTGCGCATTTTTACTCGTGAATGCGCTTGCGCAATGAATGAATATTGTGAGGTGGTGATTTAAATGGCATTGGGTCTATGCATTCCTGCATTTATGGATACAGAGTGTGGATGGACCTGGAGCAGATGGGAGGCTCCACAGGAAAGGCATTGGCCATAGCTGTCGAGGATGCGTCTATTCTTCTGATCTGCGCGTCACAGAAATACAAGGAAAGCCTGAATATATATAGAAGCCGATAATACAACACAAGTACATACCTGATGCCTGGCTAGTAATTCTTATTTGCAGAAAACTTTGGATCGACTTTCAACGGTAAGCACGCTATCGAAAGAGCCTTGGAAAACTGATCGAAAAGCTACAAGAAAGAGGGAGAGATGTTGAAAAAGTATGATTCAGTGGTGCAAGTTGACAAAGCAGAGGTTGTTACCGCCCAATCTTCACCTCCTGCCTTGTCTGGATGGACATTTAAATAAAGAAGTGAAACAAAGGCTTGAAGACATTGGTTTGGAAAAAACTTTTGCAGGGATCGGAGGACATTTCCGAGGTCAACGGACTGACACTGATTGACTTACAACAACTTCGCGGGGAATGTCCTGAGTATTTCTACAGATGCTTAGAACAGAGCCTGAATTTGAGAAACGTGGTTGATGTATTCAAGTTCAGAAAGGAGCTACAAAAACTGCTTAGCGAGTACTAAGTGACGCTAGCTTGAAACTGTATGATGAGCTTAGGTTTTTTTACTGTTTAAGTAAAATCCTTCGTCACAAAATAAACGGAAAAGATTATAGAAAACGACGCCTGGTATTAACTGCTCCTTTCTGGGCCATTTCAACTCATTATTTATCCTCTGATACATACATATACATACCCTCGGATTAGAGAGTAGCATGTACAGCTAATATCTCCGAGCATTTCCCAACCCAACCATCAGATGAGAGATAGAGATAAGTGATTTACCGCAAGGTTTTTTACACCCTAAAACGTCACAATCCCACGTTTGAGAGGAAATACCACTTTTTAGAACTCTTTCGCTTATGAATTATCGAATTCTTTTTCATAGAAACGTAAATTTGAAGACGATTTCTCAGCTAAAATAGAAGTGAACGAATGAACGAAAACAAACATGGCGGACGGCTATTTGTTGTTAGAGCCACCCTTGAATCTTAAGTCCCGAATAGGAGCAGACGGCTAACGTGAAACCGCTAACCGCAACCGCGGTTTGCCGTTTGAGGTAAAATGGCCAAACCTGCATCTTAATCTCTCTATTTTGAAATCGTACGGCACGGGGAGATTTAACGCTAGCATTTCAACGTCACGCACATCGCAGTCTGTAAGCAGACTCTCTCGGGGGTAAGGAAGAGCGCGGGGCTAACCCCAGAGAGAGGTTGCTCGCTGGCTGCGCACATCTTCCAGCGATTAAAACGCTTGAAGAAAATTTTCGCTTGTTTATAACAATATATTTTAAGATTTGCATGTTATGACAACGACTTCTACAAGGGTGTTTGAATGAAAACCTCAATTAGTTATGTTAGTAAATTTGCATTTCAAGGGCAAACCACAAAATCTAAACAAACACAGCACGCTTCAGTGACGCTGCAGTTGTGCTGTCCTTTTAAAATTATACTGAATACATAAGATCAACAAGGCTAAGATCCCGACAAGATTGCTGATAATAACGATGAATCCGAACCTTTCACTTGTCTGGTTTCCGTGTTAGCAACAATGAACAACTTTGCAGACTTTCACGGTCTATGGGGTTCAGAGGTACCTTAATTTTTCGATAATTTAAAGTGGCTCTGAACCCAATGTACAGATTTTTGTTAAAACTTTGCAGAAAGATGGTTCTTCATATGCTGATTGCAATTCAATAATAAAAAACGGGGGTCACCTGACTCGTTTTTAGATTACAGGCACATAAAGCCAAAATTAAAGTTTTTCTTAGAGGCTGTACTGTTGCTACGGTAACCTTATATGTCAAATATGGACTGATAGCGGCTGCCAGAGGCGCCTTTACAGGCTGACGTCCGATCTCACCCTAGAGAAGAGCTTTAAACCTCCATAAAACTGTGATATGTGCGGTATATAAATCCTTTACCATTACCATGAGAGATAGACCACCACTCCCTCCGGGAACTACGTCCCCTCCTCTTTTCAGTGTGTGGTTCAACGTCCCACAGAATCAATTATGAAGCGTTGAGATACTGGGCCTACGGTTTATCGTCCTTATCCGCGAAGAAGACTACAAAGTCTACCTCTCTACAAACTGAGTTAACCGGTAGGCGGTACTGATAATGACGACGGCACCATGAGGGTAAAAACGTGACGCTTCTGTGTTTTTATAGTCTATCAGTGTGCATGATTCAAGGACTTGAGGTCTGATACTCACCTAAACCGGTTTGCGCGCTTGTCTTTGCTTTTATTTTTTACCAAGTAAGTCCTTTCTCCAAATATTCACACGAATAAAGAGAAATATATGAACTAAAACATAAAATAAATAAATAAATAAATAAATAACGAAAATTGTGGATGGAAGTGGATCGTTTGTTACCAACGTACTAGTCTGGTGATCTGTAGATTTTGTTTCTTGCCAGATAATCAATTTAGGCGAACATGGGCCCTTAACATAACCCACCCCCTCCCCTCCCCCAGGCCTGAAAAAGCCATCGAGATATAATTCGCAAAGCTGGATGTAGCCTCAGTGCCAGACGACGCTAGTTAGCTAGTGTATACCGAGTTACGAGCCGGTTCTCGGGGGGTGTGGAGAGGTCTTTCTCATGACCGAGGCAAACAAGACTACCTACGCGAGTCGTCTGTGTTATTCTGAAATCATATGGCACGGGGATAGACGGGAAGATACAAAACCAGGGGAGCCTGTCATCTTAATTTTACTAGGGAGCTTACGCAACTACGACGGCGACGGCAACGAGAACGCCACAAAACAATGTGCTTAATGAGTAAAAACAATGGTTCTGTACGTGCGTTTTACATTTTGGTACATTTCTTTGCTGTCATCTGAAAAGCGACGACGTGAATGACTAACTTTTCGGTTTTCACTAGAAAGTGACCGCATGACAGCAAATTTTTCTTTCTTTTTCTTTGCTTTAACATCGTTCACAGTAATTCAGACCATGAACAGTTCGCCAGCATTTTTTTAAGTCAAAGAAGTTGGAATAATCACGAAAGAGTTACAAAACGGGAAGTTTCATTTTCAAGTGACGTTTTCGTTGCCGTCGTCGTCCTCGTTGCGTAAGCTCCCTAATTATTTTCTATAGCGAACATGAACCTTCTCGAGAGAGGTTAGCATCTCTGTTGATGTCGATTGAAACGCTTGAAGAAAATTCGCGCTTGTTTATAACAATATATTTTACAATTTGCATGTTATAACAAAGGCTCGTACAAGGGTGTCTCAATGAAAACCTCAATTGGTTGTGTTGGAAATTTGCATTTCAAGGGCAAACAGCACACTTGAGTAACGCTGCAGTTATGCTGTTCCTGTTAAAATTTATACTGAATACATAAGATCAACAAGGCTGTTTTACCATACCGTTTTACGCAAGTCATCACAGTCATAACAAATTCCGAGAACAGCCAAGTAAAGTTTAGATTATCGGCTTTATAGTCTGGTGGCTTAGCGGAATGATCGTGACAGACTGGACAAAAGTGCCAAAATTTGTACACATGTAGCTTAGCACTAGTTATTCAATTCTGGGATGGGTGCCCAATCCAATCGCCTATCGTTCTCATTTTATTAAGTAATCAAATATCTCACGTAATAGCTATGATCGGGTACCTGTGGTGTAAAAAAAAAAAAAAATAGAATTTTACTATTAATGTCTAGAAAATAGCAAATAACCCTTTTAATCTACAGAATTTCAAATGTTCAAAAGGAACAATAGTCATTGAGTTCGAGAAAGGAGAACGCACACCTAATTTCGTGTTGGTTGCCTTGTGTTCTTTGCGCTTGGTGTTCCTGTGCACGATAATACTGTAAGGACTCGGCAGGGGTCGAGAATTTATCGGGGGAAGTCGGAACGGTCGGGTAGGCATGTTTTTTGAGTTCCTTACACTACGGCCACCAGTAGTCGTCTTCATCCCGAGAAAGACTGTCTTGTTTTGAATTTTGTTCGCTTTACTTTGCAGTTAATTTTTTTTTAACAGAGAGTATAAAAGCAAGGGCCGATACAACGTAGAATGGTTTTAAGTTTTGTGTACTATATTCCCAAATACACTGTACTTTCGAGTTTTCTCACAACCGTGACTGCGCCAGGTAAACATGGAATATGCAAATATGCTTTTCAGCTTACAGCTGGCTTTGCACGATGTGATAAGTACGGTGCTCCAAGGCTACTTGTTTGTTTTGCTTAGAACAAGCGCCGTTAACATCGTACCAAAAAGGTAAACAATGTTTTACTCCACGCAGGCAAAGAAACTGAAACGTTGCTTTGAAATATTGAAGTCCGCCGAATGGTGCGGTGCGAAACATGATCTAATGAAACATGATCACTCTGTTTGCCTAACACGTGACATAAATCTGTAACTGGTAAAATGTTTTCTACCGTTTTCCGTGAACGTTACGGTGGTTAAGGCCCTGTTTACAAGCAGGGAGGGTAACCCTAGTGCTGGGGTTATCCTAGCAAGAGGGTCAAATGAAGACAGCCCGGGTTTGCAAGCAAAATTTCACAGGTGGGGTTACCCTGGCATCCAGGACAACTGAATCGCAAACAAAATGGTCAACAAGAGAAGAGTTCTGCTAAGTGCTTCAATTCTCCTTTCGTGCTGCCTGTTATTGCTCCTTTCGAGTGTCATTATTTCTAGACAGCGACAACAAGTTACAATACAATACCTCACTCGTGGGAATGACTTGAATGCAACATGTGAAACGGGAGAGTGATTCGACGAAGAAGATTACGAAGAAAACTTAGCCGTACAGATCATTGGTGGAAGAAGTTATTCGAGGGAAGGACACTTACCTACTTTGCACTGACTTGAAATGTTTTCTGTTTAGCTGCCTTGTAAACACGTTGATAAAAAAACAAAGAAATATGCGAGCGCTAGGGTAACCCTGCTGCTAGGGTTACCCTAGTACTAGGGTTACCCTACCTGCTTGTAGACAGCTGCACTATGGCTCAGAAACTGAAAACGTATGGATAGTGACTTTTTAACCTTAACTGCGCTAAAATTGCGCAGTTTATTTCATTTGCAACGGTTTTTCCTTTGCGTGCTTAACTCTATTCTCTCACTCACCATTTTGCTGAAAAACTTCTTACCGGGTCTGGTCACTGTGCCCCTCACGGCAATGACAGACCTTCTGAGCTGACTGATTGATTTTGAATTTGATTGATTGATTTTATCCTATCAGTATGAAATAATTTATACTTTGATTGATTTTATACTATCAGTCTATGCCGTTTTAACACATACTTTAAGTGAGCTCACTAAATTATATTTTTTCAGAGCAAATTACTGTGACGGCATTTAGTACTGAAAATATACCCCCTCCCCCGCATCTGTAGCCGTTTTCTCTTCAGTTGTTATATAATTCCGACTCGTGTTTTTGTCCTTTTTCCCCCGCTACACACTGGATTGTGTTTACTCAATTTTAACACCGTTTCAAATATCAGTTTTTGGAATGTTCGTCCGATTACTTTAAATTAACTGTTATGAGAAATTTCTAACGTACCAAGTTTCTGGCATTTGAAATGGGACAGCTACTTATTTATGATCTGTGTATGGAGCTACAGAGAAATTCTGCGACTTACCTTAAATATTACATGAAATTTTTGCGACATGTATATTTCGCGATTTCATTAGTCGTTTATTTCGCGACACTTAAATTCGAAATTTTGCGGAAATTTTCCGATTTTGAATCACTTTAATTTCGCGTAACTTGTCCTTGAATCAAATAAAAACTCCTTCATTTTATTAACTACCGTAAAAGCCACTGAAAGGTTTAAGCAGCCAGTGGAACAGCAAGACAAAAAGCGAGCATATGGATGGTTTGAGGACTGTTCAAAAGAAATGCTGCCTGCAGAAAAGAAAGAAAATAATACTGATGAGGAAGATCAAGACGTTGCCTCAGAATAGTTAAAAATGATTTTCTGAAGGTTTCATTGCTAATAAACTCGTTCTTTCTTAATTATTGACATAATGTGACTCACCTCAGTTATTTTCGCGTCATGTTATGTTCGCAATTCTTGTTGTTCGCGTGACTTTAATTTTGCAAATCTTTTAAAATCGCAACATTCGCGTCAAGAAAACATTATGTAATAAAGTACCTATCCCATGTCTAGCTACTCACAATAACATATATTTGTTATTATGATGAAAAACAGATCGTACCATTTGATTCAGTGCACAATTGATAAGCTTGGTTGGCCTGTGCTGCAAACAACCCCTCAAAAGTGTAGCTTGGTAACCACCCGCACTTATGTAATATGCACTTAAGGGATCTGGTGCATCAAAACAGCAACAGCGTGGCAACACACAACACCTTGCGACAGTAAGACCTCCGAAGGCATCCGTGGATACGAACCTTGTACGACCACTTCAAAAGCTGGTCCAAGCTCAACCGATCAGGCAAGAAAGAGATAACACGAGCGGGATGACCACTTTACCAACCGACATTGAATGGCACGTCTTACACAGCGCCACGCTCAAAGAATACAAGCTGAATTATCCAGACCTAAGCTATGAATTAGACACAATGACTTTGTCGATGGGGGCCCGAGTCGACATGGTAGCTATGCTAGTGTGGGTGAGGTAGTTGATAGTTTATCCAGCACCAGCTACAACACTTATACTTCCCCAGGAACTTCTAGTGCTTTTCGATTCACAACGCTGATGAATTTCATCGTCGATATTGAAGGCGCCGAAGTGTTGCAACGATTCGCGCAGAGGTGTTTTATGGATTACTACGAGTTAAGTGATCGGCTTAATGAAGACGAAGCAGAAACGGAGGACTTAATTTGTTTCGATTTGTTGGTCTCTGCGTTAGCAACAATTCAAAACTTTGCAGACTTTCACGACGGTTTTTGTTCAGCGTGTGCAAAAGCAGGTGTCATTCCAATGTGCCTTGAAAACATCTAAAGAATCGATGCTCAGGTACAATGGGAAAACGAAGACGGAGAATCGGAGCCAGTTCAAATAGTGGACAGCTGTGTCGGAATTCTACACAACATTTCTCGGCGACTTAAAGACCCTGAGATGTTTTCCAACAGCGAGGAAACACGGCTTCGCTTTGCCAGGATTAAAATGCCTTCAATTGCGTGTGCCGCTTTATTGTGCCTTGCTTATCTGGTCAATGAAGACACCAATCATCTCATTTTAGCTGATGAAAACTTGTTGAGCTTTATTATAGAAATGTTAAATGTAGCATGGCTGACAAAAGAACGTCGATCAAATGAATATTCTGCAAAGGAACTTGTAGAAGGGCTGAGCCATCTTGCCATTAACGACACCAACAAAAAGGTTCTAGGAAATAAAGGGGCAGTGCGTGTTTTAATGTCCGTGCTCAAAACTTCCAACGAAGATGAAGAAAAGGCAAGTGTAGCAAGAGCACTGTGGATGCTAGCTTTTGATAACAACAACAAAGACGCCATAAGACAAGAAGCTGGAGGTTTGGAGATGCTACGTAAATTGCAGAAAAGCAAAGACCCACAAGTGCAAAGAGCAACCACAGGTGCATTATGGGAGCTCGAAGGAAAGACATCCCGAACAGTCGGGAAGAGAGAGGCCTCTGGAAATCACGTGATGATCAGCTACCAATGGGATAACCAGGAAGTGTTGATTGAAGTGAAAAACAGTCTCCAAGCGAGTGGATACAGAGTGTGGATGGATCTGGAGCAGATGGGAGGCTCCACACTGGAGGCAATGGCTAAAGCTGTCGAGGATGCTTCCGTTGTTCTGATCGGCGTGTCACAGAGATACAAAGAAAGCCCAAACTGCAGATCAGAGGCAGAATATACTTATCAATTGAGAAAGGACGTTATTCCTTTAATGATGCAACATAAGTACAAACCTGATGGCTGGCTTGGAATGCTTGTTGGCACAAAACTTTGGATCGACTTCCAGAATAAGCACGTTATCGAAACGGCCGTACGAAAACTAATCAAAGAGTTAGGAGGAAGAGGAAAAGATGTTGACCAAGTTGATGGACCAGCAGAGGCAGCGGTTCGAGTTGAGAAAGCGGAGGTTGTTACCGTCCAACCCTCAGCTCCTGCCGTGTCCGGATGGACAAATAAAGAAGTTAAACAATGGCTCAAAGACATTGGTTTGGAAAACGTTTGCAGGGAGACTTCGAAGATGAACGGGCAAACACTGATTGATCTCCAAGAGCTCCGTGGAGAATATCCCGGGTATTTCTACAAATGTGTAAAAGAAAGTCTGAACCTGACAAACATGTTTGATTTACTGACATTTAGAAAAGAACTCGGCAAACTACTTGGATACTAAGTAACTTCCAATGTTGACCCCCAAGTACGGCAGTCACAAAATAATGACCAAAACAGCAGTCACAAAATGATGATTCGCCCGTATTACGACTAACTTGTTAATCAGATCCACTGATACAGAAATGAGCATCGCGTGCAGCTCAAACTATTCACGAAATTGATATACCTCACGACTTTTTTACAACAATGTAATTGACAATTTGATTTTGCGTTTCATAGGTTGATAAGGCGGAGAAAAATTTGCTAGACAACAACTAAAAGAAAAGACTTTTTTCTACTTACCATTCAAAACAACTCTGAAATTGAAAGCAATAAAAAAAAGCTGGCTCAAAACATGACATCTAAAAAAAGAACAAAACTTAACTTGTATCGTATATACAAACAAGCACATAAAAGAGAGCCATCTTTCGCCCCATTCTCCATGTGGGAAAAGGAACTAGAGATGATAAGAGCACTTGTGGAACCTTGGCTTTCATTTCAATAGTTCAACATTCCACAGCTCTGGTCAGTGACCTGTTGATTATATTTTAGTTGATGGACGTTTTAGAATAAACTTCCACCAAGTATTCGGATATGATTATCATGTATAAGGGAACAAATGCGGTCAGAATATTTTCAAAACGAGAGGAGCAAGTAGTTGTGCACCCTAGCGGTGTCCCGTCAATATACTCAATCATGTAACAATTGTACACCAGTCATTCGATAATCTGAAAATAAAACATTCAACTTTTAGCAGCAGGTGGCTCTTATAGGTGGTAACCATAACAGTAACATAAAAAAAACTCAAACAAGAAGATTGAAAAGCTCTCCTTTGTGTATGAGCAGCCCATTCCCTTTCCAAGCTAGTTTCAGTGTTTCTGACCATTTGCCAAGAATACCAACACTCAAATCAAATGAAGAATAATTCTCGCAGTTGTGAACGCAATTTATGCAATTGCGAAAAGAAGCCTGAAAAAAATTCAGGACTTTCAACGGTTTGAACCCGTGACCTCGCGATTACCGGTGCGATGCTCTAACCAACTGAGCTATGAAGCCACTGACGTTGGGAGCAGGTCAATTGTGGGTTTATATATTCCCGTGAAAGAAATGAGTGTACTTGCCACAAGATCTTTTATTATGCAATTGCGAAAAGAAGCCTGAAAAAGGTCTTGTGGCAAGAGCATTCTTCGTGCTATGTACGCTCGTGATACCCTAGAGCAGGCACCCTGGTAAATATCCGTGGCGGGATCTGTGCAAATTACATACATACATACATACATACATACATACATACATACATACATACATACATACATACATACATACATACATACATACCTACCTACCTACCTACCTACCTACCTACCTACCTACCTACCTACCTACCTACGTATGTATGTATGTATGTATGTATGTATGTATGTATGTATGTATGTATAGACAAGGTTAATTTTGGAACAGAAATCAACAACTAAGTAATTAAGTGAAAATGTGGCTCAGCCAGGAATCGAACCTGGGCCTCCAGATTACCGGTCGGATGCCTTAACCACTAGGCCACTGAACCAACCACACTGGTGGGACACATATTTTTACTGTACAACATATACACAGTGTGGCCTTCTGATGGTATGGTCCGAGGAGACAATTTCACACATTTTCTGCAATCAGGATCACGTCACTACTCCCCGGTCGATCGGCGATGCACGGCCAAATCCCCCTGGAAATTAATTAAGTACAGTAAGGTAGGGAGGGGATATATTAGCAACTGATTGCCTTAATTACTTAGGATCACCAGCCTATTCCCATTTGGATGGGATTATATATATATATATATATATATATATATATATATATATATATATATATATATATATATATATATATATATGTCTGTCTGGATTTGACAAAACGTACCTGCGCGAAAGTGGCTCTGATTGGTGCGGTTTTTTCTCGTTCAAAAACTATCTCCAAAGTAGCCATTATAAAGACTAAAAGAGTGATTAGTGCTTTTTTCTCTTCTCCTCCGCCCCTCCTCCTCTCTCACTTTCTCATTCCCTCCTTCTCAGTGCTGTGGAGTGATTGCGGGGCCCTTCGGATGCAAAAAAGGCCAGTTTTGGACCCATTTCGGTCAAGCGGCTCCAAATTTCTGCGGGTACGTATATATACGTTCTTGCAAATTCAGACAGATATATATATATAAGGTAGGGAGGGGATATATTAGCAACTGATTGCCTTAATTACTTAGAATCACCAGCCTATTCCCGTTTGTATGGCGATTCATTAGGGATTTCTGAGAAATACAGACAAGGTTAATTTGGGAACAGAAATCAACAACTAAGTAATTAAGTGAAAATGTGGCTCAGCGAGGAATCGAACCTGTGTCTCCAGATTACCGGTCGGATGCCTTAACCACTAGGCCACTGAACCAACCACACTGGGTTCACATATTTTTACTGTACAACACATAGACAGTGTTGTTGATTTCTGTTCCCAAATTAACCTTGTCTATATATCTATCAATCTATCTATCTATCTATCTATCTATCTATCTATCTATCTATCTATCTATCTATCTATATATATATATATTTTTTTCCCAGGCTTCTTTTCGCAATTGCATAAATTGCGTTCACAACTGCGAGGATCATTCTTCATTTGATTTCATTTCCGCAGTTCATATATGATTCATTTCATATATCATTCACACTCATTTCTTTCACGGGAACATATGAACCCACAATTGACCTGCTCCCAACGTCAGTGGCTTCACAGCTCAGTTGGTTAGAGCATCGCACCGGTAATCGCGAGGTCACGGGTTCAAACCCCGTTGAAGTCCTGAATTTTTTTCAGGCTTCTTTTCGCAATTGCATAAATTGCGTTCACAACTGCGAGGATCATTCTTCATTTGATTTCATTTCCGCAGTTCATGTATGATTCATTTCATATATCATTCACAATACCTACAATGTAGGATATGTGAAGGTGGTTGACACTATCTGGTGGTCGTCTTTGACTCACTCTATCCACCAAGTTTCCCTTCATTTTGAGGATTGTCTTAAATCAAAGCGACTTCCCTTTTACGGTTTAACCTCCATCAGTATAAGGATAAGTTAATAAAGACAAGAAACTGTCCTCATGTTTGACATACTGGCTAAAAACAGAGACCTTACTTTCCTGGTGACATTACCGAAAAAATTACACCAATTGTTAAAATTCCCGCCTTAATTACGCAGTTTTTCAAAGTTGCAGTTTCGATTCCCACGGCCGGGACATGCAGGCACCATTGTATAAACAGTCTAATACTTTAATTTCTGGTTCTCCTCTGGAAACTGTAGCGGTGAATTACTTCAAAACCTTAGTAAATATACTGTTGTTAAGAATTAGACGAGTGCCTCCTACATTGTTAAAAAAGAGACTCGGCTCAGAGCATAACCGACCTATGTCGAATTTCAGGTCGTTTGTTAATTTTGCATGTGAACTGGAAGCAATTCGATTGAAAAACATTGTCCGGTATTTTTTTTTTTTGTCACTGATTTTTGTTTCATTTCCGAGCAAAATCTAAAAACGACCCAAAATTCGACATAGGTCGGTTATGCTCTGAGCCCTTCAATTAGCTACAAGAATGGGAGAGTATTGTTTACCCTTGTACACTATGTCGAAATGCATTTCGCCTGACAACTCATATAGCTCCAGTGATTTAAAGAACGAGTTTCGACTGCTGTTTGTAGACTTTATTCTTCTTTATAACTTTGTCAACAAACACCGTGAACACTGAAATAAATGGACAATCGCTGTGAGAAACACTGCAGATAAATTACGGATGAATTCAAGACACGACGCGGTTGTTACAAAATGTTAAAAAAGTAAAACTGAGATTTACAACTGGTTTGGAGAATAACGATACTAAGTTTTAAAATACAATAACGCTGACAAGAAATTATTTGAACAAATTACAATAAATAAAGCGATCATGTACAAACGATAAGCTTGCGCCTGTTACGACAATACGATTGAAAGTGCGTAACTAATCGTAATGAATTAAATGAAAACAAATAGCTACCTTGGTTCTGCCCTGAGAATCACTGAAACTTTGAGGAAATCTTGTGACATCCTTGTAACGTCCTTTACAGAAATTGTTGGCCTTTTTACAACATTTACTTGCAACTTATTTGCAACCTTGCAACCCTTTAGATTGTAGCATCCTATCTGCTTGCGACAGCAGAAAAAAATCAGGTTTTGTATGCTGTCGCGTGTACTATCGTGTGCCTTAAGGTGGCTGGTACCAGTTTTCAGCTTTTTCCCGACGTAAACTTTGAGAGAAAAGAACACAAAGGCAAACCGAGGCCGTAAGAAAACTTTTGCAAGATTAAATTATACATTTAGTTGTTGACCAATAATTCACCAATGTATGTCTTCAGTGTTACTTGTGAGGGAGTCAGAGGCTTATCTGCAAACTTCTCGAGATATTCATTTTTAATCATTATTGAGAAATCTGCAGCTGTGTCTAACTCCATCATACATGGTGTACCTGTTGCGATTAGGGCCTGATTTGGTCAAGCAAATACAGAGAATGAATTCCTAATTCATCATCATTCTCACACTCATATTGCCAGATTCCGAAGCCTGTACCCTGCGAGCCTTACCTTTCTTTCTCTCATCCTTACTGCGGCAAACAGAAGCTAAATGCCCAATTTTGGAGTACTTGTAGCATTTTGCTGACTTAAATTTACAAGACTGACCTGAATGACTACCCCCACACCTATGACAAGATAATTGTTCAGCGTACTTCCTGTCAGCGTTCCCACTTGCTTGTTCTGTCAGCTTGTTGACTTGAATTATTTCACTGCTTGAAGGGCGAAATTCTTGGGTGTTTCTGTCCGCCATCTCCATGGTCTTGGCAATGCTGCAAGCCTTTTCAAACGTTAGGTCATCTGTGTTCAATAGTTTGTTTTGTATCTTCGGATTGTTCAGTCCACATACGAATCGGTTTCGCAACGCCCGATTCAAGTATTTATCATCATTACAATGGACCGCCAATCTCTTCAAGGCCAACACATAATCACTAACTCCTCAGATTTTTGATTTCGGGTACCAAAATGGAAACTCTGAGCGATTTCAAGCGGTTCCGGGTTGTAGTGCTTCTCCAAGATCTGAACATTGTCAGTAAATGACGTGTCCTTGGGCTTTGCAGGCGCCAACAAATTACTGAGAGTTGAGTATATACGTCGGGCCCCACTTCTGTAAGGAACATTGCACGTTTCCTATTTGCTACCACTCGGTTGGCGGCAACGCTTCCCTCTCCCGTTGTCTCCACAATGTTGTTGGTTGTAAAAAACATTTCCATCCTCTCAACCTTAAGGACTGAACGTTTCACGAGCAACGTTGAACTCGCCAACACGCCCAAAGAGTCCACTCGTATTAGATCTGGTCATCTTGTACCCACAACACACACAGCGTTGTCCCAAAACCTTAAGCTTTACACTATCGAGTGAGGTGGAAGAACGACCAATCCTCGTCGCCAAAAAAGTAGTATTTTGTAAATCAATTAGGCTGAGAAAAACCACGAGGAACACAAACAACATGGCCGTTTAAACACAACTTTATTACAGCAATGCACTCTGGGTACTAACACAATATGTACTAAAGGGTACTTAATATATTACACAAACAACTGTTTGTTCAATGCGTTCTATGTTATCTTTGTTGCTGGGGTCCTAGGAATCGCACTATTTAACTCAGTGTCGAACCATATCTCGACCTCTTACAACTGGAAATTCAGTCGCTTCCGGCACCAAGTCGTGCGTGACTGAATTACCGAGTTACTCAACGTACGCTGCTTCATCAAAATTAATCGTTATGGGATCTTGTGCATCAAAACAGCAACATCGTGGCGATACACATGAACTCACGACGACATCAAGACCACCGGAAGCATCCGTGGATACGAACCTTGTTCAACCACCGCAAACGCTGGAACAAGTTCAGCCGATCAGCCAAGATAAGGACGAAACAAATGGGATGAGCACATTACCAACCGACATTGAAAGGCACTGCTCCACTCTCAACGATTATAAGCTGAATCATCCAGAACGAAGCGATGAGTTTGACACAATGTTTGATCAGATGGAAGCTCTTCGAAATTTTGTCAATGGCAGCCCGAGTCGACATGGTGGCTTTGGTAGTGTGGGTGAGATAATTGGTGGTTTATTTAAGACCAGCGCCAGGCCTTATAGGTCCCCAGGAACGTTTAATGTTGTGCCATACATATTGTTGATAAATTTCACCATTGATATTGAAGGCACTGAAGTGTTGCGACGATTCGCGCAGCGGTGTTTTAGGGATTACTAAGAGTTATCTGATCAACTTAATGACGATGAAGAAGAAACGGAGGACTTCACTTATTTCAATTTGTTGTTATCTGCGTTAGGGATAATTGAAACCTTTACAGACATTCACGAGGAGTTTTGCTCAGGGTGTGCAAAAGCAGGTATCATTCCAATGTGCCTTGAAAACATCCAACGAATCGATGCTGAACTACAATGGGAAAACGAAGACCCTGGATCGGAGCCAGTTCAAATAGTTACCGGCTGTGTCTCAATTTTGCATAACATTTCTAGGCGACTCAAAGACCCTAAGATGTTTTCTAACAGCGAGGAAACATTGGTTCATTTTGCCAAGGTTAAAGTGCCTTCAATTGCATGTACCTCTTTGTTGTGCCTTGCTTATCTGGTCAATGAAGACACCAATCATCTCATTTTAACTGATGAAAATTTGTTGAGCATTATAATAACAACGTTAAATCAAGCACGGCAGTCAAAAGACCGCCGATCAAATGGATATTCTGCAAAGGAGCTTGCAGAAGGGCTGAGCCATCTTGCTATTAACGACACCAACAAAAAGGTTCTGGGAAATAAAGGGGCAGTGCATGTTTTAATGTCCGTGCTCAAAACGTCCAACGAAGATGAAGAAAAGGAAAGTGTAGCCAGAGCACTGTGGATGTTAGCTTTTGATGACAACAATAAAGATGCCATAAGACAAGAAGCTGGAGGTTTGGAGATGCTACGTGAAGTGCAGAAAAGCAAAGACCCAGAGGTGCAAAGAGCAGCCGCAGGTGCTTTATGGGAGCTCGAAGGAAAGACATCCCGAATAGTTGGGAAGAGGGAGGACTCTGGAGGTCACGTGATGATCAGTTACCAATGGGATAACCAGGAAGTGTTGATTGAAGTGAAAAACAGGCTTCAGGCGAGTGAATATAGAGTGTGGATGGATCTGGAGCAGATGGGAGGCTCTACATTGGAGGCAATGGCCAAAGCTGTCGAGAATGCATCTGTAGTTCTAGTCTGCCTGTCACAAAAGTACAAAGAAAGCCCCAACTGCAGATCAGAGGCAGAATATACTTATCACTTGAGAAAGGACGTTATTCCTTTAATGATGCAACATAACTTCAAACCTGATGGATGGCTTGGAATGCTTGTTGGCACAAAACTTTGGATCGACTTCCAGAATAAGCAGGTTTTCGAAGCAGCCTTTGGTAAACTCATCAAAGAGTTACGAGGAAGAGGGAAAGATGTTCACGAAGTAGATGGACCAGCAGAGGCAGCGGTTCGAGTTGAGAAAGTGGAGGTTGTTACGGCCCAACATTCAGCCCCGCCGTGTCCGGATGGACAAATAAAGAAGTGAAACAATGGCTAAAAGACATTGGTTTGGGAAAAGTTTGTAGGGAGGAGATTTCCGAGGTTAATGGACAGACATTGATTGACTTTCAACATCTTCGCGGGGAATGTCCGGAGTATTTCTACAGATCCTTAGAACAGAGCCTGAATTTGAGAAACGTGGTTGATGTATTCAAGTTCACAAAGGAACTCCAAAAACTGCATAGCGAGTACTAAATGACACTAGCTTGAAACTATATGGTGGGTTTCGGTTTTTCTCAGTGTTAAACTGGATAAGAAAAGTCCTTGGTAACAAAATAAACGGAAAGAGATTATTGGAAACGGTGAGTGCTGATACAAACGGCTTCTTTTGTGGGCCATGACACCTCACTTTCGATCATGTGGTAATGCTGAAGCCACCGTGAGGGTAAGAACGTAACTCACAATATTTCGTGTTTTCCTAATTTATTTTACCACGAAGAGTTAGTGACGCTTTTGTGTTCCTATAGTCTAGAAGTCCGAAATCAAGAAAGAAGAGATATAGATTTTTCAAGGACTAGCTAGAGTTGATCTAAACCGCTTTACGCGCTTGACTTTGCCTTTTTTGTGGCTTACTGCCTCCTTATGGAAGCGAAGCCACTTTGTTGTCGCGTTGAGTGAGTGAGTGAGTGAGTGTAACAATAGAATACGAACGACCTACGAATTCTTGTTTCTTCCCTGCCTCCCCTAGAGAGGTTTTTGTCTCCTTTTGTTCTGATTGTCTTCAGGAATAATAAACCGATCATAATCCACTTGCTGCGTAAGTCTTGGGGAGTGGTAGAGAGAAAAGTCACCCGCATGGAAGATCAAATTTCTAATAAAAATGGCGGCCGCTTGTCGCCGGGGTGAATTTTCAAGATAGCAGTTACCCTGCTAGCAGAGGTCTCTGGCGGCGAGAAAGGAGAGAGACCTCTGCCGGTGCCCGACGAGTTTCCTGTCGCGCAAGCACGAGCGTTCCCTTGACAACGAATGACGTATTTTTCACGTGCGACCTCACACAGCAGACCGGTTTGCACGTGAAATTTGCAAGTTCACAACAAAGTGTCTGATGTCCGAGATGAAATTTATTCTCCTCAAACATTTGTAAAACCAGCCGTCACAGGAAAAGACTATTGTAAACTATGTTTACAACAAGCTCCAAATGCTCCGGGCTCACATATGCGATTTCTATTCCTTCAAGAGATGGAAAGTCACCTTCAATCTTGATAGCTTTGATTCCGCCAGTCTTTCACACGATAATATCTGGTCCTTAATGAGGGGATTCAACAGAGACACGACCAAAACTAGTGGCTTGGGAGAGTACTGAGACTTGCAAACTTGACAACTCTGTGGCTACGCGGATTGCCAGTTGGGATTTTCCATAGCCTGTCGGAAAACACACGAATGTATCGCGTTTGTTCAAGAACGCAATAATAGCTTTCTTCTGCACTGGTGTTATATCCTTCAAATTGTGACTGTTGAGGGAAGAAATGGCCGATTTAAAATTCATTTTGCTTTCAGTCAAAGACGCCATTGCGATTGTAGTATTGTGGGCTCAGAAGTTTTCAGCAGAGAATAGAAACAGAGCAAGCGCATTCCTGTTTAACGGAAACCGGTTTTTCAAAACCGGTTAGTTTCGACCAAGAATGTGTTCGGCGGCTACATGAAAGAACTCGTCGGGCACCGGCAGAGGTCTCTCTCCTTTCTCGCCGCCAGAGACCTCTGCTAGCAGGGAAGATAGCAGTATGCTGGTTTTAGAAGCGAACCCAGCTTTTTGAAACAGTCAATCGGAAGAAAAAGTTCTAAGGAACACTCGACAGCTAGAACAGTGGAAATTGGTCAGTTCATAGCGAAGAAATCCCTCTTGGATTTCTTGGTTTCAGCGAGGCGAGGCAGACGAAAATGGATCTTCCCGGAATAATCACAACAAGTCATCGCAAGAATTTTAGACTTTCTCCAAATCGTGTTACTTTTTGAAAGAGTAAATCGGAAGAAAAAGGCTCTAAGGAACACTCGACAGCTAGAACAGTGGAAT
>JAEMWC010000363.1:665000-717500 GCA_016490735.1 Pachyseris speciosa
ATTGTTCACTGTTTCAAAAGAGCCTTCAAGTGCATAACACGTGCGTTTGCATTGTAGGTGACATCTTCAAAATCGCCAAACTTTAAGTCCATAATTCAGGTGGAAAGCGAGGGGCGCCCGCGGGCGCCCTCAGACTTTTATATTGCTCAACTTATTGAGTACATTTTCTCTTATTGTCAGCAATTTTCGATCGTTGGTTTAGAAGAAAGAACTCACTTTGTGTGGACGGTTCTCGCGCATTGAATTACAAAACAAACATCGATCATTTTCCTCGATGATTTATGCCACAAGGTCTTTGATGTTTTGCCCTAAAGACAGCGTAATTAACAGAAAAAGACTTGAAATTTCTTATAATCTACGAATTAACAAAGAAACCTTTACGGATACCACAAAAATAGTCCTTTTCTTACCCCTAAAATTACGGTTGGACGAGTCAATTTGCCGCCATCTTGAAAATGCACGAAAATAATGCTTTGCGATCGTAGTACAAACACCACCTGCTCGCAGCACAAATCAAATTCGCCTATGTGACAACAGGATCAAATTTCACTGCAAATTTTTAACAATCTTTGATTGGCAACAAGTGTATTTTATTTGGAAATTAGGAATTCTAACAATCGTTGACCAAAGGAGTGTCGTCTCTTTCACTCGGCCTGTAAGTCGTCTGTTTGTTCTTTTACCACATTTTAATACGTGGGCACTAGACTTGAACATAATGAAATTTATTTTTTCGTGTTCACTCTCAATATGTACCTTCGCTGCTTTGCTCACGCGTAACATATCCAGCTGAACACTCGAAGATAACTTTCATACCACTGTGCGCCTATGAATTAATCTCTGCTTTTTTCCCCAATACTAAGACATGAGTTAAGTCCAGTTGACCAATTTATGATTAACTGTGGCTCTCTTCATTTAGTCATTTGAATTTGAGTATGGTATTTTACTACATTATTCTAAATAATAACAGCAGTATGCCACATGCAGTCCCAGAATGTCTACTTTTTTTACCAAGTCAAAGTCCCTTCTTCAAATATTCACAGGAATAAAGAGACAAATATGAAATAAAACCTGAGGAAAAGAAACATAACGATAATTCTGAATGGAAGATTGCTTGTTACCATTGTACTAACCTGGTGATCTGTAGATTTTGTTTGCCAGATAATGAGCGCGGTGCGCAATGTACTCTGGGTGAACATAGGCCTTTAACGTACTCCCCAACTTCCTATGGAATCGGAAATTGTGAACGGGGAAGAGGGGATCGTTAAAACCAAGAATATTTAAAATTTTGGTCAAAATATTGATCAATCAACTGAAATAAGCTTCATTCAAGCTTTGAAGTTCGCTGTATCTACCTTAAACGAAGGCACTGTTTTCATTACGTCATACCTACAGACAAAAGTTTTTATACATGTAGAAGTGACGTCATAGCTACAGACAACAGGTTTTATACATGCAGACGTGACGTCATTTTGCAGACAATAGTTTTACACACGCGAGAAACACGTTTGTTTTGCTGGAGCTTTTCTGGTGTTGTATTGCAGAAGGTTTTTTAAACATGATTCTAAAATGTAAATGCTATGTGGAAATGCACTTAGTTGCTCTAGCTAGTTCACAGGCATTCTACTTAAATAACTTGAAAAAAATAATTCAAATAAACATAACGTTATGTTAAGAAACCCAACTGGTGGGAGGCAAACCTGGCTATTTACAAGCGTGGCCCTCTCCAACTAGCGGCCAGACTGGGACTTGAACCCGGGACTTCCGCATTACAGGTCCAACGACCTAACCCCTTGCCCACGCTGCTGGAAACGTTTGGATTGCGTTGCAAGTTTTATGTTGTACGCTTACAAATAAAGTTGTTTACAATTTGGCGTAGCATGCTTATTTTCTTGTACGCGGTCTTGTTTTTACAAACACTCACGTTTATTCATAATAAAACAATTATTGAATTCGGTTTCCGCATGATAGCGAGAATTTTCATGGCCTCGGTTTGTGTTATCCGCCTCAGACTTCGGTCTTCGCATGATAGCGAGAATTTTCATGGCCTTGGTTTGTGTTATCCGCCTCAGACTTCGGTTTTCGCATGATAGCGAGAATTATTGTGGCCTCGATTTGTGTTATCCACCTCAGACTTCGGTTTTTGAATGATAGCGAGAATTTTCATGGCCTCGGTTTGTGTTATCCGCCTCAGACTTCGGTTTTCGCATGATAGCGAGAATTATTGTGGCCTCGATTTGTGTTATCCACCTCAGACTTCGGTTTTTGAATGATAGCGAGAATTTTCATGGCCTCGGTTTGTGTTATCCGCCACAGACTTCGGTTTTTGCATGATAGCGAGAATTATCCTGGCCTCGGTTAGTGTTAACCACCTCAGACTTCGCTTTTCGCATAATAGCGAGAATTTTCATGGCCTCGGTTTGTGTTATCCGCCTCGGACTTCGGTTTTCGCATGATAGCGAGAATTAACGAGGCCTCGGTTTGTGTTATCCGCCTCAGACTTCGGTTTTCTCATAATAGCGAGAATTTTTATGGCCTCGCTATGTGTTATCCGCCTCAGACTTCAGTTTTCGCATGATACCGAGAATTATCGAGGCCTCGGTTTGTGTTATCCGCCTCAGACTTCGGTTTTCGCATGATAGCGAGAATTATCGTGGCCTCGGGTTTTGTTATCCGTCTCAGACTTCGGTCTTCGCATGATAGCGAGAATTTTCATGGCCTCGGTTTGTGTTATCCGCCTCAGACTTCGGTTTTCGCATGATAGCGAGAATTATCCTGGCCTCGGTTTGTGTTAACCACCTCAGACTTCGCTTTTCGCATGATAGCGAGAATTATCGTGGGCTCGGTTTTTCTTATCCGTCTCAGACTTCGGTCTTCGCATGATAGCGAGAATTTTCATGGCCTCGGTTTGTGTTAACCACCTCAGACTTCGCTTTTCGCATGATAGCGAGAATTATCGTGGGCTCGGTTTTTCTTATCCGTCTCAGACTTCCGTCTTCGCATGATAGCGAGAATTTTCATGGCCTTGGTTTGTCTTATCCGCCTCAGACTTCGCTTTTCGCATGATAGCGAGAATTTTCATGGCGTCGGTTTGTGTTATCCGCCTCAGACTTCGGTTTTCGCATGATAGCGAGAATTATTGTGGCCTCGATTTGTGTTATCCACCTCAGACTTCGGTTTTTGAATGATAGCGAGAATTTTCATGGCCTCGGTTTGTGTTATCCGCCTCAGACTTCGTTTTTCGCATGATAGCGAGAATTATTGTGGCCTCGATTTGTGTTATCCACCTCAGACTTCGGTTTTTGAATGATAGCGAGAATTTTCATGGCCTCGGTTTGTGTTATCCGCCTCGGACTTCGGTTTTCGCATGATAGCGAGAATCAACGAGGCCTCGGTTTGTGTTTTCCGCCTTAGTCTTCGGTTTTCGCATGATAGCGAGAATTATCGTGGTCTCGGTTGTTGTTATCCACCTCAGACTTCGGTTTTCGCATTACAGCGAGAATTTTCATGGCGTTGGTTTGTGTTATCCACCTCAGACTTCAATTTTCGCATGATAGCGAGAATTATCCTAGCCTCGGTTTGTGTTGTCCACCTCAGACTTCGGTTTTCGCATGATAGCGAGAATTTACATGACCTAGGTTTCTGTTATCCGCCTTAGACTTTGGTTTTCGCATGATAGCGAGAATTATCGTGGCCTCGGTTTTTGTTATCGGCCTCAGACTTCGGTTTTCGCATGATAGCGAGAATTTTCATGGCCTCGGTTTGTGTTATCCGCCTCAGGCTTCGGTTTTCGCATGACTGCGAGAATTTTTGTGGCCTCGATTTGTGTTTTCCACCTCATACTTTGGCTTTTGAATGATAGTGAGAATTTTCATGGCCTCGGTTTGTGTTATCCGCCTCAGACTTCGGTTTTCGCATGATAGCGAGAATTATCCTGGCCTCGGTTTGTGTTAACCACCTCAGACTTCTCTTTTCGCATGATAGCGAGAATTTTCATGGCCTCGGTTTGTGTTATCCGCCTCGGACTTCGGTTTTCGCATGATAGCGAGAATTAACGAGGCCTCGGTTTGTGTTATCCGCCTCAGACTTCGGTTTTCGCATGATAGCGAGAATTATCGTGGCCTTCCCGGGTGAAAAACCTTACAGGATCTTGAAGGATCTTTGAAGATCTGCACTAGGATCCTGTGTGGATCTTATGAAAGATCCTCGAGGATCTTAATAAAGATGTTCAGGGATCTTGCATAATCTTCAAAAGATCCTCAAGGTCCCTGCAGGGATCCTCAAGGTCTTTGCAGGGATCCTCAAGGTCCCTGCAAAGATCCTCAAGGTCCCTGCAGGGATCCTCAAGGTCCCTGCAAAGATCCTCAAGGTCCCTGAAGGGATCCTCAAGGTCCCTACAGAGATCCTCAAGGTCCCTGCAGGGATCCTCAAGGTCCCTGAAGGGATCCTCAAGGTCCCTGCAAAGATCCTCAAGGTCCCTGCAGGGATCCTCAAGGTCCCTGCAAAGATCCTCAAGGTCCCTGCAGGGATCCTCAAGGTCCCTGTAGAGATCCTCAAGGTCCCTGCAGGGATCCTTGAGGTCCCTGCAAAGATCCTCAAGGTCCCTGCAGGGATCCTCAAGGTCCCTGCAAAGATCCTCAAGGTCCCTGCAGGGATCCTCAAAGTCCCCTTTATGATTTTGTGGAGATCATCAAGGAACCAGTTGTTTGAGTAGCATACAATGTAATAACATTTGTATACTCCTTGAAGGTTTCTAATAATAGTCATTGTACAATATATATTAAACATTGAAGACCTTTTAAACAGGTTTTATTTTTGAAATAACTCTTTTCTGGTGAAAAGAAATCATTGGCTGAAGAACAAATATAATGCTTGTATTTAGCAATTGCAACTTATTTGTTTCAGATATAATTTTACTGTTTCTCTGCTAAAAAACATTGGCTGAAGCCACCGCCTTAAATGATACAAGTCACACAATTCAAATTTAAAAGTACACATTAAATGTTTCTTTATATAATGCTTGTATCAGTAACTGTAACTTTTTGCCTGTCTGATATTGTATACTGGTATTCTGTATCAAACTTTATAGGCATTAATGATGTTGTATGAATACGTTACTTTTGCTTATGGCTGGTGGTTACGACAAGATATTTTGTGACAATTCTATTTATAACACAGTCAGATAGTCATAACTAAAACTGGAAAACAACAGAGATTCAATGCAAGGTATTTACCTAGTAAGTTAATTGGTGATACATTAAAAGCTCTGGAACCAGAAACTTGGATTTCAACTTCCAGGAATTAAGTATTTTTTTACTGATCTTGAAATGTTTAAACTACAACTGATTGTGCTGTAAATAGCCTCCTTCGCAGACGTCTTTCGGCTCGTCATGCGCTCCTTGCCCACGAACGTCTGCTGAACTGAACTGCCACTTCCATTCGCCGGCGGTTAGCCTTTATTTTGAAGAAACCAATAACGAGCTGCCTAAGAATGGAAATCGACACCCAATTCACGTGCAGCATCTGTGAAAATAATCCAGGGGTCGAAGTCCTACTTTCCATAAATTGAAAAACGAACTTTGATTGGCTAACCGCCGCAAACGGAAGTGGTAGTTCAGTTCAGCAGACATTCCTGGGCAAGGAACGCGTGACGAGCCCAAAGACGTCTGTGAAGGAGGCTATGCTGTAAAAGGATGTCACAGATTATCCTTTCTTTTAAATCATTAGCCCTTTTGGTTCACTGACTGCCTAATATCTGGCAAATGCAACCATGTGCAACCACTTATAATTACGGTTGGAGGCAAGACTTTTTGTGACATTTCTAACATACTGATAGAGTCACACATACAGTGTGTAGCTAAAACTGGAACAAATAATGGACCTGGTTTTTGCCAATAAAGTCTCCATATGATTCCAGAAATTAGATTTCAACATCCAGGAATTTAGTATTTAGTAATTTTGAAGTTTTTAAACCACAACTAATTGCACTATGAAAGGATGCCACAGATTATCTTCCCTTCGATGCTCTCTATTGCTGTTCTTAAATTAATTGTATTTTGGGACCTGACTCATCCATAATGCACTGCGTGCACATAGTGAAGTCTCCCATTTTTGATGCTACTCTTATAAGTCAAGTATGTATTGTATTATAATAAAGTTTTGATATAACGCGCGCTCTGATTGGTTAAAACAGCGTACTTTATCAGAGGACAGATGCACGGCCGGCTACGGTCTCACGCAAATCGAGTCGACCCAAATGAAAAGTGGCCGACCAATTTCTGAATTTTTCCTTCGGTTTTTATTTTGAGTGAGGCGTCTTATACGACCCAGAAATCGAGAATGAAAACGAGCTCTTAGCCTCAATGGATTTGAAAGATGCTTCTGCGAGTAACACCACAAATAACAGCGTGATATTAAGCTTAATATCACGGGTGTTTTCAGAATTACAAGTTGCTGAAATTGTGCGACTCGCGCAGTGACGAGGGCAATTTCAGCAACCTCTGGAAACACAAGTGATATTAACCCTTAATTTCACGAGGACTCATTCCAATTACGTGTTAAAAACAGAAGGGTAAAATTTTCTCAACAATGCCGAGGCACGTCGAAAAACAGTCAGCCAAGCGAAGTAAAAACACTGTCCTTCGCAAGCCAAACAAACAAACAACTCAACTACTTTTTAATTTGCGTCCAAAACGAGTGTAGATGATTATTATTTACATCCAGTCGAGAGATAAATATGAGTTTCAGTCCTGAACAAAAGTAACAAAGATCAAACCAAATGTTCAAAGCTTCAATTTATTTACCTGCGCTGTAGACTGAGGTTTCCACCCCTTGAAAATACACGTCCACTTAAAAACAGGCCTCCGTAAACAACAAACCGTTTGTTCCAACGGTTTCTACCGAGTTTGAGCTACTCTTTCCTCTCATTAATGGTAAACTGTTCTGTAAACCTGTCTTGGTGAGCTGGAAGATGCCGTGGTAAAGTAAAAGCCCTTGAGGCGTTGAATCATTTTCTTTTTCAACCACACAATTCAGCTACGCCGGGCTCCATCGAATAAGCTTTTCACGTGAAACCTCTTTTGCTATTCCGTTTATCACTCGGAAATTCATCTTCCTGAGTATCTTTTAAATCTAGCTCTTGATCTTTACAGCTTTTTTAGCGAATTTCAGCCGGATATTACTGAACAATTTTCTTTTCGATCCCGATTTTAGGCCAAAAAAACTACTCGCCACTACTCGCACTTTGATGGTTTCTGAACTTTGATGATTTGACATTTTGACAGCTTTGGTCTGTTCCAACCAATAAAATGTTTTGAACCATTCTAACAAGGATTGCGATTGGTCTGTTTTAGCGTACCTTATCAGAGTACAGAAGTACGGAGGATGTACGGCTGACGCCACTCCTACGATTTGGAAAATAAAGTTTTCCGAAAATTTTAGCCGAATGCGTGAGGAAATTAAGAAATTCTTTATTATAAAACAAATAAAGAAGCCTCGCCTGTGATCTGTTCTGTTGTAAAGCACTTAGGAAGCGGATAGAGCACTCAAGAAGTAGGGAAAACACTCGACTACGTCTCGTGTTTCCCCTACACTTCTTTCGGGCTCTATCCGCTTCCTGCGTGCTTTACAACAGAACAGATCACAGGCGAGGCTTCTTTATTTGTTAAATATATTTTAGAAAATATTGCAACAATTCAATTTTTAAAAAATGACAAGATTAGACAGAAAGGCCAACTACGAAACAGCATTTTGACTTATTTTTCTGACTGTTCTCTTTTTTTCATGTCCTTTGAATAATAAATACTGCCGTTCCCTGCTAGCAGAGGCCTCTATTCCATGTATTAAGCGTGCAGGAGAAGAGACCTCTGCCATGGGTCGAAACGGTCTTTGATTAAGCCACTGTCCGAGTTCGTGGACGGAAGATTTAAAACGCATGCTCCATGTATTGTTTGTCATTTGATCACGAGCTAAAAGCATCACGTGATTCTTCAGTCACTAAGAAACTGCGGCACATGCTCAACACAGACCGTTTGGACCCATGGCAGAGGTCTCATTTACCCAGCATGATCAATACAACGAAAAGAGGCCTCTGCTATTAGGGAAATACTGCCGGTAACTCTTTTTAAATACCTTTAATTAAAGCAAATGTCTCCGTAAAGTAAATGAGAAGAACTTGGCGTGCATGAAAACAAGAGCTAATTTGATTCCCTTCAAATAATTTTAAAATAGTCTAAATGCATCAAGCAAACTTAAGCAAAGCAAAAGAATGAAGCCTTCTTAACTTCCGTATACGAATTCCCAGTTAAGAGAGCTTTGATTTGGAATTCATTCAGAATTTCATAAGTACAGTACATTGTAAGTTCAATTTAAAAAGTAAAGGAATTCCAAGGCCACCTTATGAAGTTGTGACATTTCAAACAACGAGGGAATTTTCAAGGTCTGAATTTGCTTATAGGCAGGAGATGAACCCTGCAAATATAGCTTAAGAAAGCTTGAATAATAAAGCAGACTTAATTTTATTTAGTATGGGTATGTCTGAAAATACCTTAAGCTAGGAAAAACATCTGGGGAAATTCACTTAATTCATAGGACCATCCAATGTCAAGAAGGCTTTTTAGCTTGAAATCTTCAAGCTATAATTATTTTGAACTTCACATTCATTTTAAACTGGCTACTACAAGAAGTTATGATTTAAAAGAAAGCAAAGCAGTGTGCTACCACATTTAGAATTAAAAGTGAAACGAAACTTAGCTTATTGAGAAGCATTTAATAATTACTCTGACTGTGAAGTTGAAGTCCTGAGTTTCCACAACAGCTGAGTTGAACATCTACATCAAAAGAAAACATTGTGTGCTTTAAATCAGTCTTCTTGGTGAGTTCACTGTATTATTAAGTCAACTGTTCTACTCTTAGTACTCTATGAAGTCATCTTCAACTTCATGATCATTTAGTTGCAAATTAAGATCATGCACACTCAAACAAGACACGCACTGAGTGAGTCAATCACCATGGAAGGCATCTAAGAGTGCCAGTACGACTCAAATTGTCTGCCATTTCGCTTAAAAATTTCGAATCATGTCATGAAGAGGCTAAGCAAAAAGAACAGTCTAACAGCCTCAAATGTAGCTTGAAGAAAATCACATGGTTGACCTATAAGCTTGAGCTTAAATACACGTACTGCAGAACCGAATTTCTAAGCCGATCTTTCACCAAAATTCATATCATTTGGGTTAAAATAAAGCTTACCTGTTTCAAAAGGGTAGTGATTTTCGTCTTCTTTTCTTGAACAACCATTGTTTAAGCTTAAAAGAAACATAACTCCAGTAGAAAACACCCGAAACGAACTCGTATCGTTAAAATCTCACTAACTTCTCACCAACGGTTTTTCTTTGAGCCTGCACTGCACTAGTGTAGCTGCTGACCAAAACGGTTCATTCATAATTTACCAGTCTCCTCTGAAATTCAAGATGGCTGCTTCAAAAGGTGACCAGCAATCATTTGAAGCTCAGTATTTGATAATTTTGCATTAGTAGTGACTTGCAACAAAATTAAAGTTGTATCTCATGAAAAGCAATTGCTTTAAAATTTGAAAACAAGCTGCTGCATGCACGCATAAATTAATCAAACAAGATAAACTGTTCTCTTTCTTATTCACTTAAATCAGTACAACATTATGCTAGATGCTAATAAAGAACTTGTGTTTTGGTGGAAAACCATATCTTTCAATTCAATCAGAAGACATTTAGCTGAATCTTATACAGCTGTGAACTGTAAAATTGCATTTTAACATTTATTAATTGCCCAAAACAGAACTGAACATTAGCCTTACAGAAAAGCAAAATAATACCAAAGCAAATCTTTATAAAGCGGTCAAATATCAGGGCTCGCGCAGCAAGTTTGCAACTGATGAGGGTGGGTGGGTCACTTGGAAAGCGTTAGCGTGAGTCAACTGGGGGAATCCGGGGGCATGCTCCACCGGAAAAGTCCTCTGAAATGGCAGGAAATGCATTTAAAATTAACATGGTGTGGTGAAACTAATAAATACTTTCGGCAACAAAACAGTGGTGTTTTAAAATAAGAATAATCAGTTTTCGATAAAACGTTAAATAGAAAATTAACTTCGAGTTTTAGGTATTACTTGCTTTTTACTGTTGAAAAGTGGGCGGGGGGGGGGGGGGGGTTAGCCCCCAGCCCCTCCCCTGCGCGGTGCCTGAATATTTAACTAAATCCTGAGTTCTAAGAATTCCTTGTTGAAATATTATTCGTTAGAGGTCCTCATGACATGAAATACTCGACAATCTTGAGACTGGTCCCTCAGGGAAGATGGTGACAGTGTAATTATCTTTTCAAGATCCTGCAAGTCCTCACTGCAAAATCTATTAACGATCCTATCAGAGATCTTGCAAATTGCATTGATTGCAAGGATCATTTCAAGATTTCAAGATAAGAGCCTTAAAAAACGTTGAGGAGTCTTAACAATCCTCATTAGAACATCTTTTCAAGATTCGTTTGAAGATTCTTTAAAGATACTTAACCGGGGAGTCCTCTTAAAATCCTCTAGAATATTTCGGGATCCTGGCAAAGATCTTTGCAATTTGATTTAAAAGATCCTTCCAAGATCTTGTAAGGATCCTAATAGAATATTTAAAGATCTTAAAGGATCCTAATAAAGATCTTTTCAAGGTCCCATTGAAGATCCTTTTAAGATCCTTGAGGGATCCTTATAAAATCGTTGAGGACCTTGAAGGATCCTGTCAAGGATCTTAGCAAATTGATTGAAAGGATCTTTTCACAATCCTGCAAGGATCCTCATCAAATCCTTAAGGATCCTACTAAAGATCTTTTCAAGATCCTGTTTCAGATCCTTTTAAGATCCTTGAAGGATCCTACTAAAGATCTTTTCAAGATCCTGCTTAAGATCCTTCTAAGATCCTTGAAGGATCCTTATTAAATCCTTAAGGATCCTACTAAAGATCTTTTCAAGATCCTGCTTAAGATACTTCTAAGATCCTTAAAGCCTCTTAAGATCCTTCAAGGATCCTTGTAAAAATCCTTGAGAATCTTGAAGGATCCTCACGAAGATCTTTGAGCTGAACTTCACCAGGATCTTTGCGAGATCCCCACAAGATCCTCACCAAGTCCATGAGGATCTTTGTCACTAGTTTTAGAAATAAAAGGTGTTTAAAGATCTTTTGAAGATCCTTACAAGATCCTTAAAGGATCCTCATTTTTAAAGACCTTTGGCAGCTCTTTAAAGATCTTTGAAGATCCATAAAGATCCTGTGAGGTTTTTCACCAGGGTCGGTTTGTGTTATCCACCTCAGACTTCGGTTTTCGCATGACAGCAAGAATTTTCATGGCGTCGATTTGTGTTATCCACCTCAGACTTCAATTTTCGCATGACAGCGAGAATTATCCTGGCCTCGGTTTGTGTTGTCCACCTCAGACTTCGGTTTTCGCATGATAGCGAGAATTTACATGACCTAGGTTTCTCTTATCCGCCTCAGACTTCGGTTTTCGCATGATAGCGAGAATTATCGTGGCCTCGGTTTTTGTTATCGGCCTCAGACTTCGGTTTTCGCATGATAGCGAGAATTTTCATGGCGTCGGTTTGTGTTATCCGCCTAAGACTTCGGTTTTCGCATGATAGCGAGAATTTTTGTGGCCTCGATTTGTGTTATCCACCTCATACTTCGGTTTTTGAATGACAGTGAGAATTTTCATGGCCTCGGTTTGTGTTATCCGCCTCAGACTTCGGTTTTCGCATGATAGCGAGAATTATCCTGGCCTCGGTTTGTGTTATCCACCTCAGACTTCGGTTTTCCCATGATAGCGAGAATTTTCATGGCCTCGGTTAGTGTTATCCGCCTCGGACTTCGGTTTTGGAATGATACCGAGAATTAACGAGGCCTCGCTTTGTGTTATCCCCCTCAGACTTCGGTTTTCGCATAATAGCGAGAATTTTCATGGCGTCGGTTTGTGTTATCCGCCTTAGACTTCGGTTTTCGCATAATAGCCAGAATTATCCTGGCCTCGGTTTGTGTTATCCGCCTCAGACTTCGGTTTTCGCATGATAGCAAGAATTTTCATGGCCTCGGTTTGTGTTATCCGCCTCGGACTTCGGTTTTGGAATGATAGCGAGAATTAACGAGGCCTCGGTTTGTGTTATCCGCCTCAGACCCCGGTTTTCCCATAATAGCGAGAATTTTCATGGCGTCGGTTTGCCTTATCCGCCTCAGACTTTGGTTTTCACATGATAGAGAGATTTATCGTGGCCTCGGTTTTTCTTATCCGCCTCACACTTCGGTCTTCGCATGATAGCGAGAATTTTCATGGCCTCGGTTTGTGTTCTCCGCCTCAGACTTCGGTTTTCGCATGATAACGAAAACTATCGTGGACACGGTTGTGTTATCCACCTCAGACTTCGGTTTTTGCATTATAGTGAGAATTTTCATGGCCTCGGTTTCTGTTATCCGCCTCAGACTTCGGTTTTCGCATGATAGCAAGAATTATTGTGGCCTAGGTTTGTGTTATCCACCTCAGACTTCGGTTTTCGCATGATAGGGAGAATTTTCATGGCCTCGGTTTGTGTTATCCGCTTCAGACTTCGGTTTTCGCATGATAGCGAGAATTATCGTGGCCTCGGTTTGTGTTATCCACCTCAGACTTCGGTTTTTGAATGATAGCAAGAATTTTCATAGCCTCGGTTTGTGTTATCCGCCTTAGACTTCGGTGTTCGAGTGATAGCGAGAATTATCGTGGCCTCGGTTTGTGTTATCCACCTCAGACTTCGGTTTTCGCATGATAACGAGAATTTACATGACCTAGGTTTGTGTTATCCGCATCAGACTTCGGTTTTCGCATGATAGCGAGAATTATCGTGGCCTCGGTTTTTGTTATCCGCCTCAGACTTCGGTTTTCGCATGATAGCGAGAATTATCGTGGCCTCGGTTTGTCTTATCCGCCTTAGACTTCAGTATTTGCATGATAGCGAGAATTTTGATGGCCTCGGTTTCTGTTATCCGCCTAAGACTTCGGTTTTCGCATGATAGCGAGAATTATTGTGGCCTCGGTTTGTGTTATCCACCTCAGACTTCGGTTTTTGAATGATAGCGAGAATTTTCATGGCCTCGGTTTGTGTTATCCGCTTCAAACTTCGGTTTTCGCATGATAGCGAGAATTATCGAGGCCTCGGTTTGTGTTATCCGCCTTAGACTTCGGTTTTTCCATGATAGCAAGAATTATCCTGGCCTCGGTTTGTGTTATCCACCTCAGACTTCGGTTTTCGCATGATAGCGAGAATTATCGTGGCCTCGGTTTTTGTTATTGGTCTCAGACTTCGGTTTTCGCATGATTGCGAGAATTTTCATGGCCTCGGTTTGTGTTATCCGCCTCAGACTTCGGTTTTCGCATGATAGCGAGAATTATCGTGGCCTTGGTTTGTGTTATCCATCTGAGACTTCCGTTTTCGCATGATAAGGAGAATTATTGTGGCCTCGCGTTGTGTTATCCACCTTAGACTTCGGTTTTCGCATGATAGCGAGAATTATCGTGGCCTCGGTTTGTGTTATCCGCCTCAGACTTCGGTTTTCGCATGATAGCGAGAATTTTCATGGCCTCGGTTTGTGTTATCCGCATCAGACTTCGGTTTTCGCATGATAGCGAGAATTATCGTGGCCTTGGTTTGTGTTATCCACCTGAGACTTCGGTTTTTGCATGATAGCAAGAATTATTGTGGCCTCGGTTTGTGTTATCCACCTTAGAGTTCGGTTTTGGCATGAAAGCGAGAATTATCGTGGCCTCGGTTTGTGTTATCCGCCTCAGACTTCGGTTTTCGCATGATAGCGAGAATTTTCATGGCCTCGGTTTGTGTTATCCGCTTCAGACTTCGGTTTTCGCATAATAGCGAGAATTATCGTGGCCTCGGTTTGTGTTATCCACCTTAGACTTCGGTTTTTGAATGATAGCAAGAATTTTCATGGCCTCGGTTTGTGTTATCCGCCTTAGACTTCGGTTTTCGAGTGATAGCGAGAATTATCTTGGCCTCGCTTTCTGTTATCCACCTCAGACTTCGGTTTTCGCATGATAACGAGAATTTACATGACCTAGGTTTGGTTATCCGCATCAGACTTCGGTTTTCGCATGATAGCGAGAATTATCGTGGCCTCAGTTTTTTTTATCGGCCTCAGACTTCGGTTTTCGGATGATAGCGAGAATTATTCTGGCCTCGGTTTGTGTTATCCGCCTCAGACTTCGGTTTTCGCATGATAGCGAGAATTATCGTGGCCTCGGTTTGTCTTATCCGCCTCAGACTTCGGTATATGCATGATAGCGAGAATTTTGATGGCCTCGGTTTGTGTTATCCGCCTTAGACTTCGGTTTTCGAGTGATAGCGAGAATTATCTTGGCCTCGGTTTCTGTTATCCACCTCAGACTTCGGTTTTCGCATGATAACGAGAATTTACATGACCTAAGTTTGTGTTATCCGCCTCAGACTTCGGTTTTCGCATGAAAGCGAGAATTATCGTGGCCTCGGTTTGTCTTATCCGCCTCAGACTTCGGTATATGCATGATAGCGAGAATTTTGATGGCCTCGGTTTCTGTTATCCGCCTAAGACTTCGGTTTTCGCATGATAGCGAGAATTATTGTGGCCTCGGTTTGTGTTATCCACCTCAGACTTCGGTTTTTGAATGATAGCGAGAATTTTCATGGCTTTGGTTTGTGTTATCCGCTTCAAACTTCGGTTTTCGCATGATAGCGAGAATTATCGAGGCCTCGGTTTGTGTTATCCGCCTTAGACTTCGGTTTTTCCATGATAGCAAGAATTATCCTGGCCTCGTTTTGTGTTATCCACCTCAGACTTCGGTTTTCGCATGAGAGCGAGAACTATCGTGGCCTCGGTTTTTGTTATTGGTCTCAGACTTCGGTTTTCGCATGATTGCGAGAATTTTCATGGCCTCGGTTTGTGTTATCCGACTCAGACTTCGGTGTTCGTATGATAGCGAGAATTATCGTGGCCTTGGTTTGTGTTATCCATCTGAGACTTCGGTTTTCGCATGATAAGGAGAATTATTGTGGCCTCGCGTTGTGTTATCCACCTTAGATTTCGGTTTTCGCATGATAGCGAGAATTTTCATGGCCTCGGTTTGTGTTATCCGCATCAGACTTCGGTTTTCGCATGATAGCGAGAATTATCGTGGCCTTGGTTTGTGGTATCCACCTGAGACTTCGGTTTTTGCATGATAGCAAGAATTATTGTGGCCTCGGTTTGTGTTATCCACCTTAGACTTCGGTTTTCGCATGAAAGCGAGAATTATCGTGGCCTCGGTTTGTGTTATCCGCCTCAGACTTCGGTTTTCGCATGATAGCGAGAATTTTCATGGCCTCGGTTTGTGTTATCCGCTTCAGACCTCGGTTTTCGCATGATAGCGAGAATTATCGTGGCCTCGGTTTGTGTTATCCACCTCAGACTTCGGTTTTTGCATGGTAGCGAGAATTTTGATGGCCTCGGTTTGTGTTATCCGCCTCAGACTTCGGTTTTCGCATAATAGCGAGAATTATCCTGCCCTCGGTTTGTGTTATGCACCTCATACTTCGGTTTTGGCATGATAGGGAGAATTTTCATGGCCTCGGTTTGTGTTATCCTCTTCAGACTTCGGTTTTCGCATGATAGCGAGAATTATCGTGGCCTCGGTTTGTGTTATCAACCTCAGACTTCGGTTTTTGAATGATAGCGAGAATTTTCATGGCCTCGGTTTGTCTTATCCGCTTCAAACTTCGGTTTTCGCATGATAGCGAGAATTATCGAGGCCTCGGTTTGTGTTATCAACCTCAGACTTCGGTTTTTGAATGATAGCGAGAATTTTCATGGCCTCGGTTTGTCTTATCCGCTTCAAACTTCGGTTTTCGCATGATAGCGAGAATTATCCTGGCCTCGGTTTGTGTTATCCACCTCAGACTTCGGTTTTTGCATGATAGCTAGAATTTACATGACCTAGGTTTGTGTTATCCGCCTCAGACTTCGGTTTTCGCATGATAGCGAGAATTATCCTGGCCTCGATTTGTGTTATCCACCTCAGACTTCGGTTTTCGTATGATAGCGAGAAGTTTCATGGCCTCGGTTTGTGGTATCCGCCTCAGACTTCAGTTTTCCCATGATAGCGAGAATTATCGTGGTCACGGTTTCTGTTATCCACCTCAGACTTCGGTTTTCGTATAATAGCGAGAATTTTCATGGCCTCGGTTTGTGTTATCCGCCTTAGACTTCGGTTTTTGCATGATCGCGAGAATTATCGTGGTCTCGGTTTCTGTTATCCACCTCAGACTTCGGTTTTCGCATGATAGCGAGAATTTTGATGGCCTTGGTTTGTGTTATCCGCATCAGACTTCGGTTTTCGCATGATAGCGAGAATTATCGGGGCCTCGGTTTTTGTTATCCGCCTCAGTCTTCGGTTTTTGCATGATACCGAGAATTTTCATGGCTTCGGTTTGTGTTATCCGCCTCAGACTTCGGTTTTCGCATGATAGCAAGAATTATCGTGGTCTCGGTTTGTGTTATCCACCTCAGACTTCGGTTTTTGCATGATAGGGAGAATTTTCATGGCGCCGGTTTGTGTTATCTGTTTGAGACTTCGGTTTTCGCATGATAGCGAAAATTATCCTGGCCTCGGTTTGTGTTATCCGCCTCAGACTTCGTTTTTCGCATGATAGGGAGAATTATTGTGGCCTCGGTTTGTGTTATCCACCTCAGACTTCGGTTTTCGCATGATAGCGAGAATTTACATGATCTAGGTTTGTGTTATCCGCCTCAGACTTCGGTTTTCCCACTATAGCGAGAATTATCGGGGCCTCGGTTTTTGTTATCCGCCTCAGTCTTCGGTTTTTGCATGATACCGAGAATTTTCATGGCCTAGGTTTGTGTTATCCGCCTCAGACTTCGGTTTTCGCATGATAGCAAGAATTATCGTGGTCTCGGTTTGTGTTATCCACCTCAGACTTCGGTTTTTGCATCATAGCGAGAATTTTCATGGCGCCGGTTTGTGTTATCTGTTTCAGACTTCGGTTTTCGCATGATAGCGAAAATTATCCAGGCCTCGCTTTGTGTTATCCACCTGAGACTTCGGTTTTCGCATGATAGCGAGAATTTTCATGGCCTCGGTTTGTGTTATCCACCTTAGACTTCCGTTTTCGCATGATAGCGAGAATTATAGTGGCCTCGGTTTGTGTTATCCGCCTCAGACTTCGGTTTTTGCATGATAGCGAGAATTTTCATGGCCTCGGTTTGTGTTATCCGCTTCAGACTTCGGTTTTCGCATGATAGGGAGTATTTTCATGGCCTCGGTTTGTGTTTTCTGTCTCAGACTTTGGTTTTTGCATGATAGAGAGAATTATCCTGGGCTCGGTTTGTTTTATCCACCTCAGGCTTCGGTTTTGGCATGATAGCGAGAATTTTCATGGCCTCGGTTTGTGTTATCCGCCTTCGAGTTCGGTTTTCGCATGATCGCGAGAATTTTCATGGCCTCGGTTTGTGTTATCCGCTTCGGACTTCGCTTTTCGCATGATAGCGAGAATTATTGTGGCCTCGGTTTGTGTTATCCACCTTAGCCTTCGGTTTTCGCATGATAGCGAGAATTTTCGTGGCCTCGGTTTGTGTTGTCCGCCTGAGACTTCGGTTTTTGCATGATAGCGAGAATTTTCATGGCCTCGCTTTGTGTTATCCGCCTCAGAGTTCGTTTTCCGCATGATAGCGAGAATTATCCTGGCCTCGGTTTGTGTTATCCACCTCAGACTTTGGTTTTAGCATGAGAGCGAGAATTTACATGACCTAGGTTTGTGTTATCCGCCTCAGAGTTCTGGTTTTCGCATGATAGCGAGAATTATCGTGGCCTCGGTTTTTGTTATCCGCCTCAGTCTTCGGTTTTCGCATGATAGCGAGAATTTTCATGGCCTCGGTTTATGTTATCTACCTCAGAGTTCGGTTTTCGCATGATAGCGAGAATTATCGTGGCCTCGGTTTGTCTTATCCGCCTCAGACTTCGGTTTTCGCATGATAGCGAGAATTATCCTGGCCTTGGTTTGTGTTATCCGCCTCAGACTTCGTTTTTCGCATGATAGCGAGAATTATTGTGGCCTCGGTTTGTGTTATCCACCTCAGACTTCGGTTTTCGCATGATAGCGAGAATTTACATGACCTAGGTTTGTGTTATCCGCCTCAGACTTCGGTTTTCGCATGATAGCGAGAATTATCGTGGCCTCGGTTTTTGTTATCCGCCTCAGTCTTCGGTTTTTGCATGATAGCGAGAATTTGGATGGCCTCGGTTTGTGTTATCCGCCTCAGACTTCGGTTTTCGCATGATAGCTAAAATTATCGTGGTCTCGGTTTGTGTTATCCACCTCAGACTTCGGTTTTTGCATGATACCGAGAATTTTCATGGCGCCGGTTTGTGTTATCTGTTTCAGAGTTCGGTTTTCGCATGATAGCGAAAATTATCCTGGCCTCGGTTTGTGTTATCCGCCTCAGACTTCGGTTTTCGCATGATAGCGAGAATTATCGTGGCCTCGGTTTTTGTTATTGGTCTCAGACTTCGGTTTTCGTATGATAGCGAGAATTTTCATGGCCTCGGGTTGTGTTATCCGCATCAGACTTCGGTTTTCGCATGATAGCGAGAATTATCGTGCCCTTGGTTTGTGTTATCCATCTAAGACTTCGGTTTTCGCATGATAGCGAGAATTATTGTGGCCTCGGGTTGTGTTATCCACCTTAGACTTCGGTTTTCGCATGATAGCGAGAATTATCGTGGCCTCGGTTTGTGTTATCCGCCTCAGACTTCGGTTTTCGCATGATAGCGAGAATTTTCATGGCCTCGGTTTGTGTTATCCGCATCAGACTTCGGTTTTCGCATGATAGCGAGAATTATCGTGGCCTTGGTTTGTGTTATCCACCTTAGACTTCGGTTTTCGCATGATAGCGAGAATTATCGTGGCCTCGGTTTGTGTTATCCGCCTCGGTTTGTGTTATATAGCGAGAATTATTGTGGCCTCGGTTTGGGTTATCCACCTCAGACTTCGGTTTTCGCATGATAGCGAGAATTTACATGACCTAGGTTTGTGTTATCCGCCTCAGACTTCGGTTTTCGCATGATAGCGAGAATTATCGTGGCCTCGGTTTTTGTTATCCGCCTCAGTCTTCGGTTTTTGCATGATAGCGAGAATTTGCATGGCCTCGGTTTGTGTTATCCGCCTCAGACTTCGGTTTTCGCATGATAGCTAAAATTATCGTGGTCTCGGTTTGTGTTATCCACCTCAGACTTCGGTTTTTGCATGATACCGAGAATTTTCATGGCGCCGGTTTGTGTTATCTGTTTCAGACTTCGGTTTTCGCATGATAGCGAAAATTATCCTGGCCTCGGTTTGTGTTATCCGCCTCAGACTTCGGTTTTCGCATGATAGCGAGAATTATCGTGGCCTTGGTTTTTGTTATTGGTCTCAGACTTCGGTTTTCGTATGATAGCGAGAATTTTCATGGCCTCGGTTTGTGTTATCCGCATCAGACTTCGGTTTTCGTATGATAGCGAGAATTATCGTGCCCTTGGTTTGTGTTATCCATCTAAGACTTCGGTTTTCGCATGATAGCGAGAATTATTGTGGCCTCGGGTTGTGTTATCCACCTTAGACTTCGGTTTTCGCATGATAGCGAGAATTATCGTGGCCTCGGTTTGTGTTATCCGCCTCAGACTTCGGTTTTCGCATGATAGCGAGAATTTTCATGGCCTCGGTTTGTGTTATCCGCATCAGACTTCGGTTTTCGCATGATAGCGAGAATTATCGTGGCCTTGGTTTGTGTTATCCACCTTAGACTTCGGTTTTCGCATGATAGCGAGAATTATCGTGGCCTCGGTTTGTGTTATCCGCCTCGGTTTGTGTTATATAGCGAGAATTATTGTGGCCTCGGTTTGGGTTATCCACCTCAGACTTCGGTTTTCGCATGATAGCGAGAATTTACATGACCTAGGTTTGTGTTATCCGCCTCAGACTTCGGTTTTCGCATGATAGCGAGAATTATCGTGGCCTCGGTTTTTGTTATCCGCCTCAGTCTTCGGTTTTTGCATGATAGCGAGAATTTGCATGGCCTCGGTTTGTGTTATCCGCCTCAGACTTCGGTTTTCGCATGATAGCTAAAATTATCGTGGTCTCGGTTTGTGTTATCCACCTCAGACTTCGGTTTTTGCATGATACCGAGAATTTTCATGGCGCCGGTTTGTGTTATCTGTTTCAGACTTCGGTTTTCGCATGATAGCGAAAATTATCCTGGCCTCGGTTTGTGTTATCCGCCTCAGACTTCGGTTTTCGCATGATAGCGAGAATTATCGTGGCCTTGGTTTTTGTTATTGGTCTCAGACTTCGGTTTTCGTATGATAGCGAGAATTTTCATGGCCTCGGTTTGTGTTATCCGTATCAGACTTCGGTTTTCGCATGATAGCGAGAATTATCGTGCCCTTGGTTTGTGTTATCCATCTAAGACTTCGGTTTTCGCATGATAGCGAGAATTATTGTGGCCTCGGGTTGTGTTATCCAGCTTAGACTTCGGTTTTCGCATGATAGCGAGAATTATCGTGGCCTCGGTTTGTGTTATCCGCCTCGGTTTGTGTTATATAGCGAGAATTATTGTGGCCTCGGTTTGGGTTATCCACCTCAGACTTCGGTTTTCGCATGATAGCGAGAATTTACATGACCTAGGTTTGTGTTATCCGCCTCAGACTTCGGTTTTCGCATGATAGCGAGAATTATCGTGGCCTCGGTTTTTGTTATCCGCCTCAGTCTTCGGTTTTTGCATGATAGCGAGAATTTGCATGGCCTCGGTTTGTGTTATCCGCCTCAGACTTCGGTTTTCGCATGATAGCTAAAATTATCGTGGTCTCGGTTTGTGTTATCCACCTCAGACTTCGGTTTTTGCATGATACCGAGAATTTTCATGGCGCCGGTTTGTGTTATCTGTTTCAGACTTCGGTTTTCGCATGATAGCGAAAATTATCCTGGCCTCGGTTTGTGTTATCCGCCTCAGACTTCGGTTTTCGCATGATAGCGAGAATTATCGTGGCCTTGGTTTTTGTTATTGGTCTCAGACTTCGGTTTTCGTATGATAGCGAGAATTTTCATGGCCTCGGTTTGTGTTATCCGTATCAGACTTCGGTTTTCGCATGATAGCGAGAATTATCGTGCCCTTGGTTTGTGTTATCCATCTAAGACTTCGGTTTTCGCATGATAGCGAGAATTATTGTGGCCTCGGGTTGTGTTATCCACCTTAGACTTCGGTTTTCGCATGATAGCGAGAATTATCGTGGCCTCGGTTTGTGTTATCCGCCTCAGACTTCGGTTTTCGCATGATAGGGAGAATTTTCATGGCCTCGGTTTGTGTTATCCGCATCAGACTTCGGTTTTCGCATGATAGCGAGAATTATCGTGGCCTTGGTTTGTGTTATCCACCTTAGACTTCGGTTTTCGCATGATAGCGAGAATTATCGTGGCCTCGGTTTGTGTTATCCGCCTCAAACTTCGGTTTTCGCATGATAGCGACAATTTTCATGGCCTCGGTTTGTGTTATCCGCTTCAGACTTCGGTTTTCGCATGATCGCGAGAATTATTGTGGCTTCGGTTTGTTTTATCCACCTTAGACTTCGGGTTTCGAATGATAGCGAGAATTTTTGGTGGCCTCGGTTTGTGGTGTCGGCCTCAGACTTCGGTTTTTTCATGATAGCGAGAATTTTCATGGCCTCGGTTTCTGTTATCCACCTCAGACTTCGGTTTTCGTATGATAGCGAGAAGTTTCGTGGCCTCGGTTTGTGTTATCCGCCGTAGACTTCGGTTTTCGCATGATAGCGAGAATTATCGTGGTCTCGGTTTCTGTTATCCACCTCAGACTTCGGTTTTCGCATGATAGCGCGAATTATCGTGGCCTCGGTTTGTGTTATCCACCTCAGACTTTGGTTTTTGCATGATAGCGAGAATTAACGAGGCCTCGGTTTGTGTTTTCCGCCTTAGTCTTCGGTTTTCGCACGGGAGGGAAAGGTACGTTTTGTCGCGAATCAAGTGTCACACTGGGGCTGCAGGTGGTTTGTAACCGTTACAGAGTTCACAACTGTCAAGCAAATTTAGAATGATAACTATCTTATGCTGAAAATCTAATCTTATCGTTCTAAATTTGCTTGATAGTTGTGAACTCTGTAACGGTTACAAACCAGCTGCAGCCCTAGTGTGACACTTGATTCGCGACCTTTCCCTTCGGTGGAGGGTCGTGTTGTCAGCGCGTGACTTAATTCAAATGGACCAATCAGAAACCAGCTACTTGACCTTGCGTTAAGGGCCGTTGTCGCTAGGTCAGTCACAAGCATATCAGGAAAGCCGAAGAGGCGAACTTCAAGCCAAATTTTTCGTTCTACACGAGTCTTTTGACCGCCGAAGCACACTTAGATGGAGTGAAATTTATTGGGCTTTATGGAACTGTTGGTTTTATTGCGATTCGGGACTTTTCCTTTCGAGGAGAGAGCGATTTGTGGAGAGACGTCTGGCCAGCGATTGATGCGATCGATGGAGTGGTCTGCCTTCTACTTCTTTTGGAAGAAGAGACAACGATTTCGAAAAACTTCACTAAACGGCGTCAGAATGGCTTCAAAATCGGCACAAGAGACAAGTACGCGACACATTTGAGGTAGGAAAACTTTATTTCTGATTAGATAGTTATTTACACATTTTTTTTACAAACCGGCAACTTTCCCATACAATTCTCTATATAAACAAGCTGATGCAGAGTCGAATTTTGAGCTTGGGAAGCCTGTGGACACACTGCAGAATTTACTCGTCTGTACGAGTCAACAAGGAAAACTTGTCAAGAAAATTGTCGCCCGCGGTGTAATTAAATTGCCTGCTTCAGTGAACATTTGTCAAAGAAAGCTTGTTCATTCGTTCACACCAGCAAATAAAACTTGTGAAGACAAAACTTATCAAAGAAAACTTGTCGTTCATAAACATGAGCGAATGAAAATTGTCAATGACACTTGTCAAGGAAAACTTGTGTAACCGGCTTAAGGTCATGGATGAACAAACTAGCAACGTGTCATTGACGTCATTAACAGTGGGTATTTGTAAGCAAGCGCGAAAACCAATCATAACTTCGCAACAACTGTTTGTTCAATGCAATCTATGTTATATTTGTTGCTGGGGTTCGGGGAATCGCACTATTTAACTGTCGAACCATATCTCGATCTTTTACAACTGGAAATTCAGCCGCTTCTTGCACCAAGTCGTGCGTCAATGAATTACCGAGTTATTCAACGCGGTACGCTGCTTCATCAAAATTAATCGTTATGGGATCTGGTGCATCAAAACAGCAACATCGTGGCGACACACATGAACTCGCGACGACATCAAGACCACCGGAAGCATCCGTGGATACGAACCTTGTCCAACCACCACAAAGGCTAGAACATGTTCAGCCGATCAGCCAAGATAAGAAGAAACAAATGGGATTATAAGCACATTAGCAACCAACATTGAATGGCACTGCGCCACTCTCAACGATTATAAGCTGAATCATCCGGAATTAAGCGATGAGTTTGACACAATGTTTGATCAGGTGGAGGCTCTTCGAAATTTTGTCGATGACAGCCCGAGTCGACATGGTGGTTATGCTGGTGTGGGTGAGATAGTTAAATGTTTACTCAGAATTAGCGTGAGGCCTTATTGGTCCCCAGGAACGTTTGATGCTGTTCCATTCATAACGTTGATAAATTTCACCATCGATATTGAAGGCGCCGAAGTGTTGCGACGATTCGCGCAGCGGTGTTTTAGGGATTACTACGACGAGTTAACTGAGCAGCCTAATGACGATGAAGCAGAAATGGAGGACCTCACTCGTTTCGATTTCTTGTTATCTGCGTTAGTAATATTTCAAAACTTCACAGACTTTTACGACGGTTTTTGTTCAGCATGTGCAAAAGCAAGTGTCATTCCAGTGTGCCTTGAAATCATCCAACGAATTGATGCTGAACTACAATGGGAAAACGAAGAAGCAGGATCGGAGCCAGTTCAAATAGTGGGCAGCTGTGTCGAAATCCTGCACAACATTTCTCGGCGTGTTAAAGACCCTGAGGTGTTTTCCAATAGTGAGGAAACACTGCTTCGTTTAACCAAGGTTAAAATGCCCAAAATTGCCGCTAGCTCTTTGATGTGTCTTGCTTATATGGTCAATGAAGACAATAATCATATCATTTTGGCTGATGAAAACTTGGTGAGCTTTATCATACAAATGCTAGACGAGGCATGGCAGTCGGACGACCGCCGATCACCCGTGACGCAATATTCTACAAAGGAACTTGCACAAGGGCTGAGCCATCTTGCCATTAACGACACCAACAAAAAGGTTCTGGGAAATAAAGGGGCAGTGCATGTTTTAATGTCCGTGCTCAAAACCTCCAACGAAGATGAAGAAAAGGCAAGTGTAGCAAGAGCTCTGTGGATGTTAGCTTTTGATGACAACAATAAAGACGCAATAAGACAAGAAGCTGGAGGCTTAGAGATCTTACGTGAATTACAGAAAAGCGAAGACCCAGAGGTGCAAAGAGCAGCCGCAGGTGCATTGTGGGAGCTCGAAGGAAAGACATCCCGAACAGTTGGGAAGAGAGAGGACTCTGGAAATCACGTGATGATCAGCTACCAATGGGATAACCAGGAAGTGTTGATCGACGTGAAAAACAGGCTCCAAGCAAGTGGATACAGAGTGTGGATGGATCTGGAGCAGATGGGAGGCTCCACACTGGAGGCAATGGCTAAAGCTGTCGAGGATTCTTCTGTTGTTCTCGTCTGCACGTCACAAAAGTACAAAGAAAGTCCCAACTGTAGATCAGAAGCCGAATATGCTTATCAGTTGAGAAAGGACATCATTCCTTTAATGATGCAACATAAATACAAACCTGATGGCTGGCTAGGCATTCTTGTTGGCACAAAACTTTGGATCGACTTCCAGAATAAGCACGTTATCGAAGAAGGGGTTGGAAAACTCATCAAAGAGTTAGGAGGAAGAGGGAAAGATGTTGACAAAGTAGATGGACGAGAAAAGCCAGTGGTTCGAGTTGAGAAAGCGGAGGTTGTTACCGCCCAACCTTCAGCCCCTGTCGTGTCCGGATGGACAAATAGAGAAGTGAAACAATGGCTTGAAGAAATCGGTTTGAAAAAAGTTTGTAGGGAGGACATTTCCGAGGTCAATGGACAGACATTGATTTATTTGCTACAACTTCGAGGGGAATGTCCGGAGTATTTCTACAGATGCTTAGAACAAAACCTGAATCTGAGAAACATGGTTGACGTATTCAAGTTCAGAGAGGAACTACAAAAACTGCTTAGCGAATACTAAGTGACGCTAGCTTGAAACTATTCAGAGGGTCCCCTATACTTTTATGCGTGAAACGTAATCTAGCCTATTTTTTCCGCGTGAAACGTGATTTAAGTTTTTATTATTCTTGATTCGTGATTGACCATGTCAAGACCATTTTCACGTGAGCGTGAAAGCGGTTTTTGAATTAAGCGTGACACGTTAACGAAGACTTAAATTAAGCGTGATTCGTGAGCGATCATGTTTTGCGTGAATTAATATAGTTATTTTAGTGTTCTGACCCGTAAATCAGCTTCCGTCAATAGAGAGATTAAGTTCGAGGTTTTTCGGCTTTTCCCGCGAACCGCGAACGTCAAGAAGTCACGTGACCAGTGCCTTGCCGTCAGGTTTGCGGTTTGAGGTTCACGTTTGTACGGCTAGACCACACTCTAGAGGTAAGTGATTTACCGCAAGGTTTTTGCATCCTAAAACATCACAATCCCACGTTTGAGAGGAAATGCTACCTTTTATAACTCTTTCGCTTATTGATTATCGAATTCTTTTTCATAGAAACGTAATTTTGAAGACGATTTCTCAGCTCAGATAGAAGTGAACGAATGAATGAAAACAAACATGGCGGCCGGCTATTTGTTGTTAGAACCAACCACGAATCTTAAGCCCCGAATATGGGCAGACGGTAAACGTAAAACCGCTAACCGCAAACCGCGGTTTGCCGTTTGCGGTAAGATGGCCAAACCTGTATCTTAATCTCTCTAATCTCTTTTGTCCCGCGATGACCTTTGATCTCCGTCGGTATCGAGATACTACAAAAACAATTTTTTGTCTCGTATTTCGTATCTGTGTAGCCTACATAAAGGCTCTTCATTTGGGCAACACAGAGAGGATTTTTGCCTCGATTAATGGAGCACGGTGAAAGCTACGGGATTGGCTCGTCCCAATGCCTTAGAATTTCACCGAGCACCAAACTCTCTGAATTGCCCAAATGAAGAGCCTGTATGCAGGCTATATCTGTGAGACACCTGTTTGTCCTATGACGTCAATGACATGCCACCCATCAATTCTACTACCGCTCTGAGTCCGCTCTCATGTGCTACAATCTCCACACGAGGGAAAACTGTTGAAGTGTTTCACAATTTCAGTGGTGGGCGAAAATATCCGAGCCGCGAAAATATCAACCAGTGGCCACCAACAATGAGCAACAACAACAAAACAAAACAGCAACAACTTTATTAATTATAATATAATTAAAAAGAAACTACAGACTTTCACACATGGCGAGGTAAATAGAGTGAGTGAGATAATAGAGCTCAAAAATGGTCATTTTTAACTCATTTATTCCCGTCAAAAATTATGATTTCTACGCGCAAACGATCGAATTGTTTCGTGGTGAATAGCACTTGCTATCCCGAGTTTGAGTAGCCAATCATTTCGCGCGAAAAACGCTATCCACTGTATTAGTATATACTGAAAGACCGTATAAGATTGTCGGCAACAGTGATAGACTCCGTGACAGCCCCACGCTATTCTCAATGCTATGATTTTTTTAATCCCTTGGTACTGTACTAAGTCGTCAATCACCCAGTATCAGCCGACTGGTTCACAAACCTCAAAGTCGACTACACTGAGGTTCTGTACGTAGCATGAAGCCTTAGCGTCATTAGGGGTATTGGCCATACCCTAGCATTTGCTTGGAAAATCGTCTGCAAAGAGCCGTTAAAAGTCCTCTCTTATCCAGCGACTTTGAGATTACAATAGAACTAGCTACCTTTGGAGTGTAAACAGCCTAAACTGGTTACTCGATGGTAAACATTAATCCGTGCATTTGTTTTTTCAATTTAACGTGAAACGCGACTGATTACTCAGTTTTTGCGCTAACGTGAAGGAATTTTGGGAATTATCCGTGACGCGTGAAAAGTCCTAATATTTTTACGTAAATGCATTTTGCAGAGGGGTATAGGGGACCTTCTATTTAGTGGCTTTAGGTTCCTTTCAGTGTTGAATACAGCTTAAGCTGGATTAGTAATATAGTTCTTCGTAACAAAATTAACGGAAAGCGGAGGCGATTGGAAACTTCCGCCGGTACAAACTGCTCCTTTTGTGGGCCATGACCCCTCATTTTTGATCATCTGATGATGGCCCCACCGTGAGGGTAGAAACGTAACGCACAGTACTTTAGTATTTAGTGTCCTCATTTTTTGGGGGTTTGAAGTTTTAGTAACGCTTCTTGTTGTTCATAGTGTATCAGTCCGAAATCTAAACTAAGAAAGAAGGTACTGACTACAGTGATCAAGGACTTGAGGTCCGATGCTCACCAAAACCGCTGCGCGCTTGGTTTTGCTTTTATTAGTAACACCCTTCTTGAGGTCATGAAAAATTGTGTAATTGTGGAAGTGGATTGCTTGTTACAACAGCACTAACCTGGTGATTAGAAGATTTTGTTTGTCAGATGATTAGCGCAATGCACTTTGAGTGAACATGGGTCTTCAACGTATTCCCTGCTTCTTTTCGCTGAAAAATCCGTCGGGAGAGAATTCTGTTTCACAGGACAGCGCAAGGAATGCAACCTTCGTGCTAGACGTAGAACACAGGACTAGACACTAGCTCGCCTCCAAGAACAGGCGCTCTCGTTTGTGTCGGTGCCGATTAACGACTCCGCGAGTTGCCAGCTGGTGACCAAGGACCTTTTACAGTCTCCCCGGCTCGTAACTCGCGGCTTCGCTTCTCGCGATCGACCGAGAGAAAGAAGAGCGCCTGGTCAGAGACCTACAATCTTGGACACAATAAATGGAACATTTGGACCACCCCTCCCCCCATTTCAATGATGCCAAAATGGTGCGTTTTCCTCTTCGCGCGCCTTCTTAGGGGGGTTAATTAGTCCATTTTATTCCGTCCAAGATTGTAGCCGCTACGGTCAAGTGAAGTCATCTTTGTTTAGGCAGGGTGGCCCTTTCAGCACTTGGCTGGTATCAATAGGGGCCCTGCGTAATTAATGACTACTACAGGATAAAAAAGACGTGACATAGTTGTATAGAATAAATAAGTAAATAAGTTGTTCACTTAAATCGCAAGACTCGGTGTCACGCGGATTTTCCACATAGGTACAGCACAAAAAAATTACTGATTGTATTAAAGTCAATTAAAACGCTTGAACAATCTTAAGTACTTTCAGTCGGTTCTGTTAGTAAATTTGCATTTTCAGAGCAAACGGCAAAATCTCAACAAACACTACACGCTACAGTAACGCTGCAGTTGTCCTGTTCCTGTTAAAATTTACACATAAAATTAAAACAACCTATTCACGCCAGTTATCACAATCAAGCTATAAAAAATCCCGAGTATAGGGAAAGTTAGATTATCGAAGCGAAACTTAACGAAACAGGACTATTTAGTTATGGATAAACAACGAGTAAAGTATCATTGACGTCATTAGCAAATGGTGTTTTGTTATTTTGCGACCCGGGGGGAAGAAGGGTCAGTACTCGCAGAAAAATGGGTGGGGGTGTGCGGCCCGCTTCCCGAAACCCTTACCCTATTCAGACCAAAATCTGCGATTTTCCTTACCCTATTTCAGACCTGCCCAAAAATTCGATACCGGTCCCATTTCAGACCTGACCCCCTATTTCAGACCTGCCTTATAATCAGTTCCCTAGTTCAGACCACTGTTAAAGGCAATGTAGATATATGCGTTTATTAAATAGGATACAAAACTGAATGATTAAGAAGTAGCTTCTTCTGTAAAAATAACTAATTCAAGACTAGAGTGCACAAACCATACCCTATTCTCAGACCAAAACCGCTAAAAAACCATACCCTTCTTATAGTTGGGGCCGCACATACCGATATAGCCCATATATACCCCCCCCCCTCCACAACTTCCCCAGGCCTGAAAAAGCCATCGGGATATAATGCTGTTTATCCGGACAACGCAAAGCTGGATGTAGTCTCAGTGCCAGACGACGCCAGTTAGCTGTATACCGAGTTACGAGCGGGTGAGCAAAACGGTTCTCGGTGGGTGAGGAGAGGTCTTTCTCGTGAACGAGACAACCAAGACTGCCTATGCGAGTTGAAATCGTATGGCACGGAGATTGACGGAAAGATGTAAAACCAAGGGAGCCTGTAATCTTCCATGAACCCTCTCAGGGAGGAGGGGGGGGGGGGGGGGCTAACCCCGAGAGAGGTTAGCATCTCTGTTGATGTCGATTAAAACGCTTGAAGAAAATTCTCGCTTGCTTATAACAATATATTTTAAAATTTGCATGTTATAACAAAGGCTCGTACAAGGGTTTGTCAATGAAAGCCTCAATTGCGTTGGTAAATTTGCATTTCAAACCACAAAATTAAAACAAACACAACACGCTTGAGTAACGCTGCAGTTGTGCTGTTCCTGTTAAAATTTATACTGAATACATAAGATCAACAAGGCTGTTTTACCATACAAATTCCGAGGACAGCTAATTAAAGTTTCGATTATCGCGGTTTTAGCCTCTTTGTGGAACTGAAGGAAACAGGAACATTTAGTCATGGATGAACAACGAGCAAAGTATCATTGACGTCATTAGCAGTAGGTGTTTTGTAAGCAAGGGAGAAGAAATCGCGACTTGGCAACCACTGTTTGTTCAATGCCATCTATATAGTATATTTTTGCTGGCGTTAAAGCGGGGATCGCACAATTTAACTGTCGAACTAAATACTGATCTTTTCCGACTGGAAATTTAGTCAGATTAAGCACCAAGTCGTGTGTGACTGAATCACCGAGTTCTTCAACCGAGTTCTTCAACGGACACTGCTTTGTGCGATTATCGCTACGTTATGGGATCTGGTGCATCAAAACAGCAACATCGTGGCAACACACAACACCTCGCGGCGATAAGACCTCCGGAAGCATCCGTGGATATGAACCTTGTACAACCACCTCAAACGCTGGTGCAAGCTCAACCGATCAGGCAAGAAAGAGGTAACACGAATGGGATGACCACATTACCAACCGACATTGAATGGCACGTCTTACACAGCGCCACGCTCAAAGAATACAAGCTGAATTATCCAGACCTAAGCTACGAAGTAGACACAATGTTTAATCACATGCAAGCACTTAGAAACTTTGTCGATGGGGGCCCGAGTCGACATGGTAGCTATGCTAGTGTGGGTGAGGCAGTTGATAGTTTATCCAGCACCAGCTACAACACTTATACGTCTGCAGGAACTTCTAGTGCTTTTCGATTCACAACGCTGATGAATTTCATCGTCGATATTGAAGGCGCCGAAGTGTTGCAACGATTCGCGCAGCGGTGTTTTAGGGATTACTACGAGTTAAGTGATCAGCTTGATGAAGACGAAGCAGAAACGGAGGACTTCACTTGTTTCGATTTGTTGTTATCTGCGTTAGCAACAATTCAAAACTTTGCAGACTTTCACGACGGTTTTTGTTCAGCGTGTGCAAAAGCAGGTGTCATTCCAGTGTGCCTTGAAAACATCCAAAGAATCGATGCTGAAGTACAATGGGAAAACGAAGACGGAGAATCAGAGCCAGTTCAAATAGTGGACAGCTGTGTCGGAATTCTACATAACATTTCTCGGCGACTTAAAGACCCTGAGATGTTTTCCAACAGCGAGGAAACACTGCTTCGCTTTGCCAGGATTAAAATGCCTTCAATTGCGTGTGCCGCTTTGTTGTGCCTTGCTTATCTGGTCAATGAAGACACCAATCATCTCATTTTAGCTGATGAAAACATGTTGAGCTTTATTGTAGAAATGTTAAATGAAGCATGGCAGACAATGGACCGTCGATCAAATGGATATTCTGCAAAGGAACTTGCAGAAGGGCTGAGCCATCTTGCCATTAACGACACCAACAAAAAGGTTCTGGGAAATAAAGGGGCAGTGCATGTTTTAATGTCCGTGCTCAAAACCTCCAACGAAGATGAAGAAAAGGCAAGTGTAGCAAGAGCGTTGTGGATGCTAGCTTTTGATGACAACAATAAAGACGCCATAAGACAAGAAGCTGGAGGTTTGGAGATGCTACGTGAATTGCAGAAAAGCAAAGACCCAGAAGTGCAAAGAGCAGCCGCAGGTGCATTATGGGAGCTCGAAGGAAAGACATCCCGAACAGTTGGGAAGAGAGAGGCCTCTGGAAATCACGTGATGATCAGCTACCAATGGGATAACCAGGAAGTGTTGATTGAAGTCAAAAACAGGCTCCAAGCGAATGGTTACAGAGTGTGGATGGATCTGGAGCAGATGGGAGGCTCCACACTGGAGGCGATGGCTAAAGCTGTCGAGGATTCTTCTGTTGTTCTGATCTGCGTGTCACAGAGATACAAAGAAAGTCCCAACTGTAGATCAGAGGCAGAATATACTTATCAATTGAGAAAGGACGTTATTCCTTTAATGATGCAACATAAGTACAAACCTGATGGCTGGCTTGGAATGCTTGTTGGCACAAAACTTTGGATCGACTTCCAGAATAAGCACGTTATCGAAACAGCCGTACGAAAACTAATCAAAGAGTTAGGAGGAAGAGGGAAAGATGTTGACCAAGTAGATGGACCAGCAGAGGCAGCGGTTCGAGTCGAGAAAGCCGAGGTTGTTACCGCCCAACCCTCAGCTCCTGCCGTGTCCGGATGGACAAATAAAGAAGTCAAACAATGGCTCAAAGACATTGGTTTGGAAAACGTTTGCAGGGAGATTTCGAAGATGGACGGGCAAACACTGATTGATCTCCAAGAGCTCCGTGGAGAATGTCCCGAGTATTTCTACAAATGTGTAGAACAAAGTCTGAACCTGACAAACATGTTTGATTTACTGACGTTTAGAAAGGAACTCAGCAAACTACTTGGATACTAAGTGACATCCAAAGTTGACCCCCAAGTACGGCAGTCACAAAATAATGACCAAAACAGCAGTCACAAAATGATGATTTGCCTGTATTACGACTAACTTGTTAATCAGATCCACTGATACAGAAATGAGCATCTCGTGTAACTCAACCTATTCACGAAATTGATATACCTCGCGACTTTTACAACAGTGTAATTTACAATTTGATTTTGAGTTTCGTGGGTTGATCAGGCGAAGAGAGATTTGCTGGTCAATAACTAAAAGAAAACTTTTTTCTACTTACCATTCAAAACAACTCTGAAATTGAAAGCAATAAAAAAATGCTGGCTCAAACTATAACAGCTAAAAAAAGAACAAAACTCAATTTGTATAGTATACACAAACAAGCACATAAAAGAGAAACATCTTTCGCCCCATTCTCCAAGGGGGAAAAGGAACTAGAGATGATAAGAGCACTTGTGGAACCTTGGCTTTCATTTCAATAGTTCAACATTCCACAGCTCTGATCAGTGACCTGTTGATTATATTTTAGTTCATTGACGTTTTACAATAACCTTACATCAAGTATTCGGATATGATTATCATGTACATAAGGGAACAAATGCGGTCAGAATATTTTCAAAACGAGAGGAGCAAGTAGTTGTGCACTCCTAGCGGTATCCCGTCAATATACTCAATCATGTCACAATTGTACAGCAGTCATTAATAATCTGAAAATAAAACACTCAACTGTTAGCAGCAGGTGGCTCTTATAGGTGGTAACTATAACAGCAACATAAAAAACTCAAACAAGAAAAAGATTGAAAAGCTCTCCTTTGTGTATCAGCAGCTCATTCCCTTTCCAAGCTAGCTTCACTGTTTGTGACCATTTGCCAAGAATACATGTACCTACACTGTAGGATATGTGAAGGCGGTTGACACTATCTGGTGGTCGTCTTTGACTCAGTCTATCCACCAAGTTTCCCTTCATTTTGAGGATTGTCTTAAATCAAAGCGACTTCCCCATTACGGTTTAACCTCCATCAGTAAAAGGATAAGTTAATAAAGACAAGAAACTGTCCTCATGTTTGACATACTTGCTAAAAACAGAGACCTTACTTTCCTGATGACATTACCGAAAAAATTACACCAATTGTTAAAATTCTCGCCTTACGCAGTTTTTCAAAGTTGCAGTTCGATTCCCATGGCCGGGACATGCACGGGCGCCATTGTATAAACAGTCTAATACTTTAATTTCTGGTTCTCCTCGGAAAACTTTAGTGGTGAGTTACTTCAAAACCTTAGTGAATCTATTGTTGTTAAGAATTAGACGGGTGCCTCCTAAATTGTCGTCCATGGGCCAAAGAAGCGCCAAATTTAACTTTGAAAGGCCACAACATCCGAAGGAAAAACGCTAGAGCAAAACCTATTTCAACAGAGAAATCGGGGCGATAGGGAGATTTTATTAGGTGAAAAAAATGGGGGTTAGTGGCACTTTTACCCTCCACTGAACAAAACAACAACAACAACGAGTCTTCTTTTAATTATATGTTTACAGTGATTACTCTACAAGGTTGTATTATGTAAGTCAGAATGCCACTAAATTCTGCTCTCCTAAAACAAATCAGCCATTCCTTCTTCAAGGAATCGCTTGTAAATACTCATGAACTTGGCGACAAATGCCTCCAGATGGTAGATAGCCTTGTTTCCCTGGTGTATGCGGTGTTCATAGTGGGCCGCCATGTTTGTTACTTCTGTCTTCAAACTGCCATCACAATTTGTCACCAGTTCAGATATCAAACCCTCAAAAATTAGAAAAATTTACATTTTAGGATTGCTGTTTAATAATTAGTTTTGGTTGGTACAGTAGGGCTTCAAGCTCAACTGGAATATGGAAAGGGAAGATTATGTATGCTGATATGAAAGGATTTGTGTCAGAGTCCTGAAAAGGAAAGCCCAGATGTCTTTGCTTTGCTTATGACTCACCTTTAATATGACATCAGGTGGGATACAGTGAGTCAGTAATTCATAGAGTCGACTTCTTATTTCCAACAACCTGAATACAGTGGCAACAAATATAACTATTATAAGCAAACAAATAGAGAAACTTGATTGCTTATTTTTTAAGGTATGAAGGGGGTAGGGGGTAAACATAGTTAACTATAGCTTCCTTCAGTTCTTCGTTAGCCTTACCTTTTAGGTGTTTGCTGTTCCACGATATGCTGGGCCGTCTCCTTAAGATACACCTCCCAGTCAGCCTCTTGGACAGGCTGATCAGGAGTGAAGGGGTATCTGCAACAACAACAAAAATGTCGTCAATGTTTTTTAATGTAATGAATTTAAAAAATAAGCCCCATATCTTTCTCACTTTACAATAAAAATAGGCTTCAAAATTACAGAACTTCTGGGAGACCATGCTGTTTGGTGTACATTTTTATGTTTTAAAAGGAGGATTGATACAGTTTTATGGGCCTAGTGGTGTACATGTTGAAATCAAAGTTTCCTACAGAAGACGAGCTTCAATTTCCTTGACACTACAACATCTTTTCAATGTATGATCAAAGCTTATTTACTCATTGGTTTCCAAGCAACAGCTGTTACGCTGTTGCGCTGTAACATGTGGTTGCTCATTTTGAAAAAGGTCAATTTAATATCTCAAAATCCAGTCAGACACTTCATAATTAAAGTTCAAAAGTGTAAACTACTCAAGCTCCACAACTTGTAGGCCAAATTAGAGAAAAATATTTCAGAGCATTTTCAAGTAAATTGCAAAATAATAAATTTTTGAGGGCCGGTTTTGTTCATTCCCTAATTTTTCTTCAAACTTTACAAGGAAATATTAAACTTTTACACTTTTTTTCTCTTTCCAAGGAATTATCATGGTATCAAAAACATAATTAATTCACAATGGATCTCCTAGGTAGCAGTTTTTGTAGCTGTTATTTAAAATATTGAAAGCATGGACAAGTCACAAAGCTCCTAATTTGCATAAATTTAGCTGTTCTCGTACTTCAATATCTTACAATCACAGCCACCAAGGAGGCTCAATGTAAATAGAAAATACTTTGCTACCATGATAATTCCTTCAGCAGAGAAGAAAATTGTGAACGTCAAACATTTCCTTGCAAAGCTTGAAGAAAAATGAGGGAATGAGCAAAACCGGTCTTAAAAAGTTTATTTGCAATTTACTTAAAACTGCTCTCACAGATTCTTTTCTAATTTGGCCTACAAGTTGTCAGACTTGAGTAGTTTACACTCTTGAAATTTCGTTATGAAGTGTCTGACTAGATTTTGAGATAATTGACCTCTTTCAAAATGAGAAGCCACATGTTACAGTCGCTATGATAACAGCTGTTGCTTGGAAACCAATGAGAAACTAATATTTGATCATATGTCGAAAAGATGTTGTAGTGTCAAGGAAATCAATGATTGTCTTCTATAGGAAATTTTGATTTCAAAAGGTACAGCCCAAGGCCAAAAAACTGTATCGAGCCTCCTAAAATTTAATACTCCAATAAGGCCAATTGCTCGAAACATGGTCAGCGCTAACTGGGGTTAAATACCACGACAACCTATAGGTTTAATACGTCTTAACCAACGGTTAGCGCTAACCAAGCAACTCAGCCCAGGTCATGTACATGTATCTACTGTACAGTGTACTTTGTCAAAACCACATAATATTGACTATTGGCAGCATTTTGGCACACAGTTACCAGTAGTTTGAAAAAAAGCATGCACCTTAAATTAACAGAACAATATTTAATGTAAAAACTGTAACTTAATGACCCACTCTTACACCCAAGAGTGTAACTTAATGTAACTTAATCATTTAACATTCTCAGTGGCTTCACCGTGCACCAGTATTTTCAGTTTCCTTTTATTTTTTTTTTTACAGTTTACAATATCCTGAATTAGTATATACCACACAAGTGAATATTGCTTTTCGCGCACTCTGATTGGTTAACTCAGAGGTTATTAGCAAGTACTATTCACCTCCGAGCAGCTGGCACGCGAGATTTTACAATTTCTGACCGCTTTTCGGTATATTGTCACGCATAAAGTAATGTAAAAAAGTAGCTGGGAAATCCAACCTCAAACCCAGGCTCTCTCGCTTTTCCTCCCTTGTCATCAAAAGAGAGACCCTGGTTGAACCTGATCACCTGACCAGTAAAAACAACAATACCGCAGGGAGGGTGTGTCATTAATTGTCACAGCAACAGTTTCTTGACTTTGCCACCCGTCTCTGCTATCAAATTTTTTTTACCACCCAAATCATGGGTGGTCATGTGATCAGGTCCAACCAGGGTATCTCACTCGATGACAAGGGAGGAAAAGAGAGAGAGCCTGATTTCAATGTTGTGGGGAATCCAGCTGTTGTGGTACAGTCAATAGGCTCTTTTTCTATGAAAGTGGCCAGGGATCTAGTCCACAATTATCAGAATTGGCTGGGGAAAATCCCTGGCCCCGGCCGTTAATGACAGCCCTGTGTATACATAATAATATTTCCTTACCAGAATTAATTATACTGTGAGTATACTTATTGTATACTGTGAGTATACTTATTTTGTCATTAACATACACTACAAAAATGTATACTTTGAGGAGCTACTTAAAGTACTTGAGTACACTTTTTTCCACTAGAAATATAAATTAATCAAATAAAGAATGATCCTCGCAGTTGTGAACACAATTTATGCAATTGTGTAAAGAAGCCTGAAAAAAATTCAGGACTTCAACGGGGTTTGAACCTGTGACCTCGCGATCACCGGTGCGATGCTCTAACCAACTGAGCTATGAAGCCACTGACGTTGAGAGCAGGTCAATGATGGGTTCATATGTTCCCGTGAAAGAAATGAGTGTGAATGATATATGAAACAAATCATATATGGACTGCAGAAATGAAATCAAATGAAGAATGATCCTCGCAGTTGTGAATGCAATTTATGCAATTGTTTAAAGAAGCCTGAAAAAAAATTCAGGACTTCAACAGGGTTTCAGCTACATGTATGAAGCCACTGACGTTGGGAGCAGGTCAATTATGGGTTCATATGTTCTCGTGAAAGAAATGAGTGTGAATGATATATGAAATAAATCATATATGGACTGCGGAAATGAAATCAAATGAAGAATTTAAACACCCAAAAGTACACTTTTTGATCAACTGTGATCAAGTATACATGTACTTAAAGTACAGTGTACTTAACATTAAAAGCCTACAGTATAAAGTATACTTAAAATATGCTGAGAAACCACTGACAGGGCCATAATTAATGCAACAGAAAACTGATATATAAAGTTTTTCTCTGTGGGACAAACAAAACTGGCTGTAATAAGCAAGTGTCCAGGTGTCTGTACTAAGCTAGCCTGCGTCGCGGACGTTAACCCCGGTTGGAATTCTGGTACAGAACAAGGAATTTGGCGCTGCATGCTTCGCAGACAGTACTAACCGGGGTTAGTTAACGTCTGCAATGCAGGCTATACTAAGCAGGTGAGTAATAAACCGTCCCCATCTAATTCACATCCTACAAATGCTAAAGGTCGGCACACACGAGGGACAAGTCCCTGCAACTTGTCCCCTGAAGAGTTCACACAAAGGGACTGGTCACAGGGACTAGTCTCAAGTAGTGTTTACACGCAGGAACTAATTGCACAGGAAAGTAGCAAACTGGGGGCAAACGGTATCATTCTTTCACTCTGCTGCTTTCTTAAGAAACCAAAATTATTAATAGCAATGTAGCATTGAAATAAATCAGCTCAGTACAAACTGCAGATTCATGGCAGATGGTTTAGCAAAATTATTCAGTGCTTGAATAGTTTCTGATTCAGTTCAGATATAACCGGAAAATAATGCTTTGTTATCGATCAGATGTGGCCAATACAGAAACAAAAAGGGGTGAAAATTCAATCACGATTTCCAGTACTCATGCAAATTATTTCAAAACTGGGAGAAAACATCAAAGAAATTATCCTGGAAGTCACGCAATCGCTTCTGTACATTGTGATACCGATCTGTGATTGGTTTATTTTAATTTGGCCGCGGGGACTTGTCCCACGAACAGTTCACACGAAGGGTTTTGAGGAACAAGTCACAGGGACTTGTCCCAAAAATTCAAACCAGTTTGAATACGTGGGACTAGTTACAGGGACCGAATTTTAGTCCCAGCGACTAGATTTTGTGGCAAAAATGGCTAGTTCACACGATGGGACTTGTCCCCGACTAGTCCCCTCGTGTGTGCTGACCTTACAGTACCGCCCAAAAGTAAGTTGCCAGTTGCATCACGTTTCCTGCCCAACGTGATTCGCTTCGCATGCTACGCGATTCACGTAGCGCAAGTCAGTGAAGCGAAAATTTTTGGCATAAATTTCGGACAACTTTACAATGCAAAATCAATTAATTTCACCAGGAGTCCATGAATAGGAGCCTCCATGTGCACTGCTTCCTTGAGTCAACGTTTGCGCGTATCTTTCTATTTTTAGAACGGCTTTTTCTGCAGGAGGCTCCAATTTACTGGGAAAATCTGTTTCCAGTAAATTCCGCACACAAGGATCCGTAAAAAAATTGTGGCCAAAGGTGGCGAGCGCATTGTCCTGATCCTTCTCTCGGGCATTCTAAACAGTGTGTGCGAATTTAGAAACCCGCAGCGTTCTAAAAATTAAAAACAGATACGTGCAAAGGTTGACTCAAAGGGCTTGTATGGGAGAGTGAAGGTCCTATTCATGGGCTCCTGATTTCATGTAGCGCTTTACAAATGCAGTTATTGTTCAACCAAATGCATGTAGTTCCCTGTAGTTCCCTTCTATGCAAATACACACAGCATCATGGAGTTCAATCACAAATTGAAATTGCGCAGTCCTTTTGTAAACAAAATGGCAAAGATTGATTGCGAATGATTGATGTTCCCCTCTCCCGCTAGCGCTGAAATGACAGCTTTTATCGGTTCCTTCGTTGACACGTTATAATATTATGGTCGTGTTTTCTAAATTCATTAGAAATATAAGTGCTAGTTCACCACTAACAAATGGCTAGTGGTGACTGCTCACTGTATCACAAATTTGCATAAACGGCAAAACTACTGTCTGTGTAAATAGAAACCTTCCACTAAAATAATTAATATGACACACATTCACTCGTTAATCATTACTTGCTTGAGAAGCCAGGGAAACCAGAAGCAGAACAGAGATGATTTCATTTCCTTCTTTTTGCACAAATAATCTTATGTAGAAATTAAAAGTTCATCTGGCAATGGTGAAGTTTGAGTCTTTATTCGACACAACAGCACTCAATCGTAAGTTTTGTACTTTGAAAGACCGAAAAACATTTTCCTAAACGTATTTTTGTAAGTAATCGTAAGTTTTCTATTTTGAAAGACCGAAAAACATTTTCCTGGGCATACCTTTGTAAAGTTGTGCTCCAGTAGAGTTTGCCAGTGTACTTACAGTTTTTAAAACATCGCACGCGACATGAATCGCGTAGCAGGTGAGGCAATTCGTGTTGCATGACACAATTTGCGTTGCGCGCGAGGGTGGCAACTTACTTTTGGGTGTACTGTAAATCAGGCAATTGTGAAATTATAAAAGGGCAATACATACTGCTGAACTCTGCAGGCTTCACACATTAGCAGGGCCCTGCGGAGATTCCTGTTAGACTTCTCAGCAATTCTCTTGGACAATTCTGCTGGAATACTCAGACCCTCTTTTTTACAAACATTGTGCAAGATTTGACAAATCTGTTGGGGGGAAATGATAAAGCACACAAAAGAACATAATTATATTTAATTTAACAGAAAAAATTTAAGTGTTAATAATTGACATCAATTATTATATTATTGACATAAATTATTATTATTATTATTATTATTATTATTATTATTATTATTATTATTATTATTATTATTATTATTATTATTATTATATGTACCGGATGGAGTTTTAAAAAGAATTCTTTTACTTTGCCAGGAAATGTAAAAGTGTAAAGATTTTTCAAGTTAGTTGGAAGATCTTGCCAAAGGTCAACTACAAAATTATTGACCATTAATATGGCTTTGTATGCTGTCCTGTTGAAAGTCCATAACATTGTGATGGAAATTTACTAAGTTGAAATTGTATCAGCTGAACTTATTGATCATTAGGAAAATTTATTTCATATCAGTAAGAACAATATCATTTGTCATGGAAATTGAATCTGGCAATTTCAAATGAGCCTAAACCATATTATTGATAAAATTTTACGCGTACAATAGAATACGGCAACAAACAGCAAATAAAAAATTACATTTACATTCTTATAGGGCGCAGTTTCTTGAACCCAATTAATGGCTACGTACTACACACGTCTCCTAAAAACACACGTACCTCATCTATTGAAGGAGCAGCTACTCTAACTCCCAAACAACGACTGCGAATAGCTGGAATGACTTTACTAGTTGAATTACAGCACAAGATCAGTCGGCATGTTGCTGTGTATTTCTCCATTGTGCGACGCAAGGAATGTTGAGCATCCTTTGTTAGTCTGTCCACTTCTGTCAAGACCACAACTGTAAACATATAACAAGTACATATCTACAAAAGGATGATGTATGTGGTGTTTTTGCTTGTTTCAGAAGCACAGGAAGCCCTCTGCATCTTGAATGTCATGTGGGCTACTTTACTAAATTCTTATTACAGGATCCAACTTTTTCACACCAGCAATAGAAAGGCCATGGTGATCAGGCAAAATGGACAAGTTTAAGGTCCTTGGTGTTTGAGAGTGCATTTCTACAATAAATTGTATGATGACTTGCAAGGTTCAGACCTTTTCTCAGGCAGGCAACTACAAAGACAACTGACATGAAAAGAACAGGCTTGGAATGCATCTTTTACAATTTAGATTATGAATGGTTATGTTTCTGATAGTTATCTGATTTGTTGAAAACTTATTAAAAGCCTAGTATTTGAATATTGTAAAAATCAAACAAAATATTTATGTTTAAAAGTTGCAGGAGTGTTATATTAGTTTTGTAGTTTGACTGTCAAGTCTTCCAAACAAACAAAATCCTTGAAATGTAGATTTAAACCTGCTTCTAAAACAATTTTAATGGCAAGGGCCTGAAACTTGCTCATTTCCCTAATCTACCAACTTCTGCCAGTTATTGACCATAATATCAAACTGCCAATTCTTTTAATGAATTTAAAGTCAAGCAAGTTGAGCATGTTAGTTTAGCATTACATTTTTAAATTGTATTTACCGCTATCTGTTTTGCTTTCTGTGATCTTATTGGTTAGTTTAATTAGTATACTTATGCATTAGAATTTATAAAGAAGCATTGTATGAAAAGTTATATATTCTTGGCTTGCACGTCACACAAGTATCACGCAAATAAAAAATAAAATTGCTTATCTTTCAATAAATTAAGTCAAGAAATTGAGATTGTGTAGAAGAGTAATAAATAAACAACGTGTCAAAGTTTCAGGGTTGTGCGATATTCCGAACTTGAGTTATTCGGTATTAAAAGGGTACCACTCAAATTATAGTGTTTAGGATGGAGACGCCATGATGGTGTTCCTCTGAGGAACCCCAACATGGCAGCCGGAAATCCATTGGAAACATCTGGAGTTCACTTTGGCTCTCCCAAAAGATTTTTTCTCTCTGCTAAACTTCAAAACATTTGCATAGACACTTCTCTTAACATATTGGTTATTCAGAACTCGAATACACAACATAAATTGATATTTTCATGTACAGTACCGCTCAAAAGTAAGTTACCACCCTCGTGCATGACGTGAATCGCGTTGCGTGCTACGCGGTTCTCGTCGCGCGCTAAGCGAATCGCGTCGCGCGCTACGCGAATGTCCTGCAAACTGTAGCTCTGAGGCTCTCTCACCATTTAATATGCCCATTGTAAAGCAACAATAGTCGATTTCAATAGTCAATTTCCAGTGTTTGCAAAAGCCCACTTAGAAGAAATGAATATGCATAATAGATCAATCATCGCTGGAGAAGGGCAGCGTGAGCTTTGCTTCCAAATTCCATGTCAAACTGTTTTCTCCTCGAAACTTTGATAGACTGAGGTCGACATATGATGTATATGAACATGCTTTTCAGTCTTTTGAAGTGGAGACATTCCGAGGAATTCTACCGTCGTCGCGCCACATTCAATTCACTTCATTGGACACGAGCTTCCTCCTACACTGTACATCAAACTGCCAATTATTCGGCTCATCCATGAGCCATGACTGATGCTTGATACTTTTTGTTAGTTTTCTATTCATCTGATTCTTGACAACTAGCCATTAAGAAAATTGAAAATGTTGGCGGGTTGGCACTGAGTTTCAAGCGGCAAATTAATAACAGATCAAGCCGTAGATAAGAAGACCGGCGTAATTAAGCGGAGCACGTGCGAAGCTTCCGAACTACTACTCTTCGGCAAATCTTTTTTCTACAGACAAACTCTACTGGATTAAAATCTGCACAAGTTTACAAAGATCTGGCCAGGAAAATGTGTTCCGGTCTTTCAAAGTAGAAAATATACGATTGAGTGCCGGCATGTCGAATAAACAAAACATTTCACATACAACTACCCAAACTTATGCATCTTCACCGTTGCCAGAATGAACTTCAGGTTTCTACATGATAAAATTTTTTGTGCACAAAGAAGGAAACAAAATAAACTCCGTTCTGTTTCGGGTTCTATTCCTTGGCTTCTCATGAATTTTTGGGTCATATTGAGTGGAAGGTTTCAAATTACACAGACAGTAGTTTTGCGGTTTTATGCAAATTTGCGATCCGAAAGCAAACTGCATATGCAGTAACCCGGCCGGTCATTAGTCATTTGCTTGGGCCGAACTAGCTCTTGATTATGTCCTCAACGAATTTAGAAAACACGACCATTTAAACGTATCGACGACAGAACCGATAAAAATTCAGCGCTAGCGGAAATAACGAATTATGCTTATCATTCGCAATTGATCATTCATCAGTTTGTTTACAAGTTTTCGATTTGTAATGACCTCAATGATGCTATATTTATTTGCACAGAAGTGAACTACATGTATGAACGACTCAAATTCTACAGAACAATAGCTGCATTTGGAAAGTGTTACGCGAATTTAATTGATGTCACGTTGCAAAATCACCCACAATTTATGCCAAAAATTTCTGCTGTAGTGACTCTTGCGCGACGCGAATCGCGTAGTGCGTGATGTGATTTGCGTAGCGCGCGACGCGAATCGCGTAGCGCAGGAAACGCAATGCGACTGGTAACTTACTTTTGAGCAGTACTGTACGTGATACACTGTATGTTTCTCAGACGCAACCACAATGTCACGCATTGTAAAACAATCTAAATTCAAATTGCTCTATTTTCAAAACAAAGCATGCTACCAAGCTGAAAACAGGCCAGCAGATAAATCTTTAAATGTCTTTAACCTGATGAAGGTAAAACCTCAAAAATTTTAATTTAACCCATTGGCAACCGTGCCGGCCAAAACCGGCCGTAAAAAAACTCCCATGCTTCAAAACATTGCAACTTTCTCAATCGCACGAATATTGCCTTAACTGTTAGTTGTGAGCACGAAATGGAATGTCCTTTAAATTTGGATATCCAATAAACGCAAGAAACATAGCGATTTTTACCAAATATGGCCTTCTGAGTTTGGACAAGAACGAAACTGACCGTTTTTAACGTCAAAGAGAAACGACAAAACTGCCCCTTTTTACCTTCACGTTTTTTAAGGAAATCATTGTCGAAAAACCAAACTTCAACCATAATAACGAAATTCAGTCCTTGTTCTAGCTTAGAAATGACTTTTTTTGTTTATATTCTTCTCCCAAGCGTAGATACAGCCTTTTGTTCCAGTGCACTTGGGCCTTCCCGACATTTTCAACATCTTGAGCGCATTGCATGCTGGGAACTAACGAGAATTTTTGACAACGCCCATTCCTTCCCCACTTCTTTCACATATAAACTAAGTCTACAGCCACTCCAACCTACCGCCAAAATTTCCTGCTTGTGGTCATCTTCAGTGCTCACAAATTCCAAAATATGCGGCGGTAGGTCGAGAAATTCATCAGTAGTGGAGTCCCAAAGGTACTAAGTGTCCGACCGGCCAAATTCCCAGTTTGTCGAGTAACAAGCCAAATTCGACAACAAAGTACATCACCTTGCTCGATTCTTTGAGAAAGTGGACTCTTAGCTACCATCATGCTTAATGATGCTCATCAGGCAGCCGCTAAAGATGAAAAATGGCTGTAAACTTAGCAAAAATCGCAAGCAATCTGAACTTGGGCCATTGTTGTTGCTTCATGGATAAAAAATAGCTACATCAAAATGACATTTTCAGAAACCTTGAGCCTCCAGTGCCTTAGGACAGCACAAACTTTTCCCTGGTAGTTTCAAATAAAGAGTCAGAAATTGCTATTCATTGTTTATAGGTGGAAAATCACTCTGAAAACGTAAAAACAGCTGGTAGTCAATGGGTTAAGTTTTTTCTGATGTCACGTGCAAGCCAAGAATACTCATCGTCTTGAAATCATTTGGCTGAAGATGTTTGAAACGTCGAAACATGTTCCAGAAACTTAAAAGCATTTTTGTGTTTTTAAAGATAACTGTAACATTTGTGCTTTCAAGACTATTTAATAATAATAATAATAATAATAATAATAATAATAATAATAACAATAATAATAATTACAGTTTTTAGAACGCATTATTATTATTAATATTATTATTAATATTATTATTATTAATATTATTATTATTAAATTATTGGTTTTGGACTATGGCAACAAGGTAAACAGTAGATAGAAGGAGGAAAGTAGACAGGCAAGAAGGATGGACTTTGCCACAGCCCTTGACAGCACTGTGTTCAAAGAACTTAATTACACTAACCTTGTAAATATTTTAAGTTTCTCTCAAGGACAAAATTATGTGTACTCACATAGCTTCTGTCCTGCTGTATGAATATAGTTTGAGCCAAACAGTGGAGTGACTGAGGGACACAAGAGTTTTACATTATACATTAGATTCCAATACCTTTGAATTCTCTTTGCGTCGATGATTCTAGCTGATGTGACTGTGCCACAGTCTTGATAAGTTCCTGGACCACAACACGATCTTGAATGCCTGCATCACTAGAACATGAGTAATATTAGGGCACATAAGACATTACTGAAATTTCCAGTATGAAGATGGTCATCTTCATTCCCAAGTCTTTGACAGGGATTAAGTAATTCAAGGGAGGAAAGACATTAAGAATAAGGCCTGGTTATACAACTGAACACCTCTACATCTGCTTGTAAGTGGGACATCTTTTTCACAAAGATAAATGAAGGTATTGGTGCAAGAGCGGGGTTTGTGCCAATTTGGCCTAAAATCTCAGTTTCCCTCTAAAATTTGCTCTTGTTTGGCCTGTTAGTCTCTTGTATAACTGATCTTATTATTGTTTACAGAGGACAAGCAGGTTTAGATTTAATATTGGCCTGAGTTTGGCTTGGACTGCATTATTTTTTGTTAATTAACCCATTGGCACCCGTGCCGGCCAAAACCGGCCATAAAAAACTCCCATGCTTCAAAACATTGCAACTTTCTCAATCGCACGAACATTGCCTTAACTGTTAGTTGTGAGCACGAAATGGAATGCCCTTTAAATTTGGATATCCAATAAATGCAAGAAATGTAGCGATTTTGACCAAATATGGTCTTTTGAGTTTGGACAAGAACGAAACTGACCGTTTTTAACGTCAAAGAGAAACGACAAAAATGCCCCTTTTCGCCTTCATGTTTTTTAAGGAAATCATCGCCAAAAAACCACACTTCAACCATCATAACGAAATTCAGTCCTTTTTCTAGCTTAGAAATGACTTTTTTTGTTCATATTCTTCTCCCGAGCATAGATACAGCCTTTTGTTCCAGTACATTCGGGCCTTTCCGCCATTTTCAACATCTAGACCACATTGCATGCTGGGAAATGACGAGAATTTTTGACAGCACCCGTTCCTTCTCCCAATTCTTTCACATATAAACTAAGTCTACAGCCACTCCGACCTACTGCCAAAAATTCCTGCTTGTGGTCATCTTCAGTGCTCACAAATTCCAAAATATGTGGTGGTAGGTCGAGAAATTCATCAATAATCGAGTCCCAAAGGTACTAAGTGTTCGACCGGCCAAATTCCCAGTTTGTCAAGTAACAAGCCAAATTCAACAACAAAGTACATCACCTTGCTCGATTCTTTGAGAAAGTGGACTCTTAGCTACCGTCACGCTTAATGATGCTCATCAGGCAGCCGCTAAAGATGAAAAATGGCTGTAAATTTAGCAGAAATCGCAAGCAAGCCGAACTTGGGCCATTGTTGTTGCTTCACGGATAAAAAATAGCTACGTCAAAATGACGTTTTCAGAAACCTTGAGCCTCCAGTGGCTTTAAGGACAGCACCACTTTTCCCTGGTAGTTCAAATAAAGAGTCACGAATTGCTATTCATCGTTTATAGGTGGAAAATCACTCCGAAAATGTAAAAACAGCCGGTAGTCAATGGGTTAACAATACTGTTGAAACATGTTTTAAAAAAGTAACCCAAATGGACTAGAGAATATTTTTTGTCCCCTAGATATAGTCCATCAGCATCCTTTTAAGCAAGAACTGAGTTAACATACTGTAGTACCTGAAAGTTGACATTTCTCTCAAAACTGAGGTACACTGTAAAAATGTGAAAATTAGAGAAACAGCAGGCAAGAGTGCCTACCAAAACCATGTTAACAACTGCATTGCTTTGTGGAGGTTGGGAGCCTGGGTTATCCAGGGCCTTCCATTTTTGGCAGCCAGCCCCTAGATTGAATAATGCCCCCATGGCTGACACAATTCCACAACCCAGCCATATGCCCCCATGCAAAGGAACAGGTACCCATCCCATTGACTGGTCAGTGGAAAAAAAACTAAAAGAGGGAGGAGAAAAGGAGCAGGAGACAACTTGCAGTCCAAAAACTTTTGGCGCACAACTTTGACAGAGAATCCTCATGCTGCCCCAAACACACACCAGATGTACAAAGCTAAGAACTACTGCACATGCACCCCCATGAATGATCGCTGACCACAAGCATAACTGGGGCTCTTTATTGTTAACCCCATTAAATTGCATTAAAATGCATCAAAAATGAAAGTTAAGCCTATGTTTAGAAAGCAAGCTAAGGATAACAGAGTAGTGTCGTGTTAGGATACGACAAATGGTTCATTTACTACTTGATATGCTGTACATGTGTGCAATATTTTAACTTATAGCAGGCCTCCCTGCCGAGGTTGTTTACAAGAATATTATTACCAATACCTGGATCGTCAATATTTTCTCATTAATAGTTTACCTTGGATTAACTTCTATGTGGTATGCACTGCCAATGGTTGACATTTCAATCTTCTTATTTGAAGGGGTCTGCAACCAAAGCAAGGATATACATTTTACATCACTTATAAAGGTTGAATTCAAATACCAATTAGTCACATGTATTTAATGCACCTATCAATGTTAAGTCAAAAAGGCCATCAGATAACGTACTTCCAAACTCAGAGACATATTGACACTTACAGTGAAAGTTTGATGCTCAATTTTTAATTTCTCCACACCAGCACCATAAAGTTCTCTCAGTATGCACATGATCCTTGTCTTCTTCCCAGCCCCTGAAGGGCCATAAACCAGTAAGTGCGGAAAATCACCACAATGCACCTTGAGGAAAAATCATAAGTTTTAGCTTTTGTACATAAAATACAAAATTCTCAATACAAGCACTGGCTTAAGTTTTGTTCGGCCTTGTTTTCAGCAATGGATAAATATGATTTGAGCTGTTGTGTAGGGTTCCCTTAAACTCCAGCTCATTCACTGCTTATTGTTCTCAGGGGAACAGAGCTTTCCTCACATCAGTCAAATTGACAAATCGCTCGTTTCAAAATGCAAAGTAAGCTTAACTGTAAACGAGCGAAACGATGTTTATGAACAGCTAAACTTACCAGCTTCTTTAAATGAGTTGCGAGATCCTTGTGATAATCTAGCTTACTCAGGGAGGTAGGACGATATTTATCTACCCATAAACTCATACTTTCCGACAGGAATATGTGAAAAACAAGAGAAGACCTGGAATAATGGCTCCCGAACGAAGTTCCCAGCTATCGTTCTCTCGTTTCCCGCCAAATGCACTGAGCCCGCGATACAGTTCGGCTGGGGCTTGGAGATCAGATGTTGTAAAAGATTGACTGGACTGGATTTGTAAAACATGGACTGGATTTGTAAAACATGGATTTGTAAAACGTGTAATTATTATTATTATTACTATTATTATTATTATTATTATTATTATTATTATTATTATTATTATTATTATTATTATTATATTTCATAATATAATTACAATGTTTTACAAATCCATGTTTTACAAATTCAGTCCATGTTTTACAACATGCCCTCAGTTTGCCATTCTTTTCTTTTTCGTCTAAAACGCTTACTATGTCTTTCTATGCCTTTTTTAACCCCTGTTGCAGCAAGACCAAGCAAAAGTCCGATGTTTGACAAACCTAAGATAAGGGTCTACGGATAGACCGGCTAGCAGTCCCTTTCAGGATAGTCAGGAGCGCAAGCCAACAACGCCGCGAGACTGGTGAACGGGCTGAAAGGGAACTGGGGGCGAGGCGAATTGCGTCTCTCCCCAGTCTCTTCTTCGACTATTTCTCCTGGCGCCAGTCTCACCGCCGCCCTCTCGACTATATCCTGCGCAACACGATCTCCTCTCTGAATTAAAGTGCACCTAACCCCAAAATATTTTTTTCGCTTAAATAAATCTTTACACCTGTTCGAAACACACTGCGCCTTTTGCGCCTTTTTAAACCAAATCTTGTCTTTTTATAGGCTGTAAAAGATACGAATCATCTGTCCCACGACCGAGCTAGTAAGGGGCATGGGTCTATTCCTTCATGACGTCATAAACTGCTTTGCATGCATGTTTATAAAGACTTAATGCGATGGAAATCGGTTTGTGACGTCATGTAAGGAATAGACCCATGCTCCTTACTAGCGCGGTCGTGGGACAGATGATGGCTAAATTTCGTAACTTTTGCAGCCTATAAAAAGTCAATATTTGGTTTTAAAAGGCTCAAAACGGCGCAATACGTTTCGTACAGGTGCAAAGATTTATTTAAGCGAAAACAATTTTTTGGGGTTAGGTGCACTTTAACGATTATCGTTAATTCTTAAATTGCTTTGAATTTACGTTTATCATTAATTTAGAACACCGTGCCCCATCAGAAAAGAACAAATAAAAAGAAAGTTGCCATGTTGTTTGGACGAGATTTGAACTCGGAACTACCGCTAGTAAGAAAGGCTTCTTACCGACTAGACCACTGAAGAACAAGATGACGGGGAATTGTACAACTAGATATTTATTAGAGTCTGGCTTAGAATATCACTGATCTAGATTATAAATGGTTAGCTTTTTGTTTTGGTGATCGACCTGTCCCTTTTACTTTCAAAAGTTATTTCTCAGTCTTAGCGAGTGATTAAGTACTTATATAGTTTTACAACAGACAACAGGGTGTAGGATAAACGCATGAATTATATAATGTTTCTGAAAATTGAGGTTTGTGCAGCCAGCGTCGTGGTGGTCTAGTGTTAAAAAGAGCGATTAGTCAGCGAACGAGTCGTAGGTTCAAACATATATCTTTTAATGTGATGTAAGAAAGAAATGTGGACTAAAGTAGTGTTGTTGTCGTTGTTATTAGAGAGATTAAGATACAGGTTTGGCCACCTTTCTACAAACGGCAAACCGCGGTTTGCGGTTAGCGGTTTCAAGTTAGCCGTCTGCCCATATTTGGACTTACGATTCGCGGATGGTTCTAACAACAAATAGCCGGACGCCATGTTTGTTTTCATATATTCGTTCACTTCTGTTTTAGCTGAGAAATCGTCTTCAAAATTACGTTTCTATGAAAAAAAATTCGATAATTAATAAGCGAAAGAGTTCTAAAAAGTAGTATTTCCTCTCAAACGTGGGATTGTGATGTTTTAGGGTGCAAAAATCCTTGCGGTAAATCACTTACCTCTAGAGCGTGGTCTAGCCGTACAAACGTGAACCTCAAACTGCAAACATGACGGCAAGGCACTGGTCACGTGACTTCTTGACGTTCGCGGTTCGCGGGAAATGCCAAAAAACCTCAATCTTAATCTCTCTATTGTCTGTCCAAACACTGAGGATTGTTCTTTTACAAAAAATATGTCGACTTCCCAGAATTACTTTCGGACTTTCAGTGTTCTAAATTCAGAGCAATATGAGAAATCAAATCAAATGAAGAATGATCCCCGCAGTTGTGAACGCAATTTATGCAATTGCGAAAAGAATCCTGAAAAAAATTCGGGAGCAACTGTGGGTTCATATATTCCCATGAAAGAAATGAGTGTGAATGATATATGAAATAAATCATATATGAGCTGCGGAAATGAAATCAATGAAGAATGATCCTCGTAGTTGTGAATGCAATTTACATGCAATATGAATATGACTGATTAACGATTATCGTAAATTCATAAAAGATATCGGGTTGCCACATAGGGCTGCTAGCAGTCTAGTCTGCGGAGAGGCCACATTTTTCTTGCATTTTTTCTGGGGACAAATTCTTGCTAATTTTCTGCGAGCAACTCTGGCTAGAGTCGTTCAGTCGTCACCCCCCTGCATAGATTACGGGCCAAAAGCGCCTTTGGTGGTTTAGCCTGTTCAAGGCGTTCAGATAGCAAACGGAACGCGATAGTACCGGCAGCGCGCGAGGAAAATTTACAGGCTATTTAGCACTGCTGTATGTGTGTAGTGCCTGACATTACAAAAAATATATTTTATTTTGAAATTAAACTTGAAACTCTAAAACTTATCACAGACAGTCTATTGACTCATTTTATAATCACCTCCCAAATGAAAGTGTAGGTTTACTTTCTTTCCATCGATTATCATGTACCCTTTCTCCACTAACCAGTTGGTTCACAGACTCACACACGTTTTTGAGGCCATCTTTTGGAGTGTTGTAGTCTTCTGGGCCTTTGACAACTGCAATGGTGTCTACCTAAACAAGATAGATAATAGGATGTAAGAGAAAGCTTGATGGCCTAACAGCTGCTAACTGACTGCTTAATACACGGTTACCCCTTATTTTACACTACTTAATAAAAATAAGAGAAAATAATACCTGCACTTGGCAGCATGCTTTGGCCCTCATCAGTTAGTGCGAGAGAACATACAAACAAGGAACTTATTCATCCAGTAGCTTGTACTTACTTTTTTTTTTTTTTTAATTCTTTCTCCAGTAGATCCTTGAATGGCAGTTCTGCCCCAGGAGTTGAACCAGGGACTTCCCAGAACAACACCTATTACAGACTTATTTTGAATATTGTTCCCCTCTTTGGGACAACTGCGGCAAATTACTAAAAGATAAGTTACAAAGATTTCAATCTCGTGCTGCTAGGGTTCTTACTGGTGCCAGTTATGATATTCGCTGAAATAATCGAGACCCTCTCTTGTGACACACTTGATGTAAGGCGGCTCCGTGCCAAATCAACATTGATGTATAAAATACTAAATGACGACACCACGCCCGACCTCAGGGACTCTTTTGTTGGAAGGAATGTTGATCAGACTAATTACCATCTTAGAAATAGTGCTACAGATCTGACACTTCCTAAACCGAAAAGAGAGTTTCTAAGTCAGTTCAATACAGCGGCGCAATGCTTTGGAACCAACCCCCAAATGGAGCAAAACTAGCGGAATCGATATATTCATTTAATAAATATATCAAAACGTAATTGGGTCATGTCATGCTATATAGTCTTGTGTTAGTCATGTCCTAGCTATCCTAATACTTTTTAATATTTAGTTTATAACTGTTAGTTTTCGTTCTTAGCTGAATTTTCGTAATTTTAGATTTATTTATTTATTACCCGGGCTGCGCGCGTCTCGCGCGGCGCCCGGGTCTTAAACTACCGACGGTTTTTCTTTTTCGTCGTCGAGTATCATCCACAAATGGCACTTCCGGCGTTTCTGCGCAAGCGCTAACTATTTTTAACAACAGTGATGCGTGTTGTCACGTATGGGAAAATGTCGATTCATCTTGTGGCTTTTGAAGTCTGAACAAACAATATGTTAAGAGAAGTGTCTATGCGAATGTTTGGAAGTTCAACGGCGAGAAGAAAGTTTTTAACATGAGTAAACTTAACGGCAGATGGACTGCCGTGTTTCCCCGTGTCTGCTTCAGTAGACTGCGAGTAGTCTCTAATTTTGGCGACGGATTGTGGGGGCACGTGCGCGCGCG
>JAEMWC010000363.1:722500-727500 GCA_016490735.1 Pachyseris speciosa
AGGCCTAAGAATTAATTTTGATCACTGTGAAGAACGGCAACCGGTTTTAGCAGCAAATGCCATCATTCCCTGACCAAGTGACATCTTTGCAAAATGCGACGTTTGTCGCAACAACGAAAGAAATGGTCGGAAATTTCGAAAACTATTCGGAAAGCGCAAATACTGTTTCGTTCTTAATTCGCAGTACACAGTGCCCAATAGTATTCTTGCCTGATCCCATCAAAAGCCGAGGGTCAGGACACCCAACGAGCCAAATCACCCAAGGCTGTAGAAAGGCATTTCTAAGTACCATATGGTGTTTGAAGTCTGTTTAATGTGATGTTTTATTAAACTAGAAGAAGTTCATCTGTTCGGATTCCCTAGCTGAAATTTTAATTGCCCGAAAATGTTAGGGAACAAAATTTTCCTTTGAGAAAATGCAAGCAGAAATGAACTTTTCACGAACTTTCTAGGGAACTATTTTCTTTCCGAAAATGCTAGCCGACGTTTTTGACTGCCAAAAACAGCAATTATGACCTTTCCGAAAACCTCAGGGGCTATGATTTCCCAACAGCGAATCTTTTAGGCCACGTTTTAGTTACGAAAATCCGAGTACACTCTTTCATCGACGCCGAAAGCCCAAGGCGAACTACCCTCCACCGAACAGATATCTACCGATACTTGTCGTTGGGTGCCCCTGGAGGGTATCTCAGAGGACAATTTCAGTCAGGGGTGGTGTCAAAATTAATATCTGCAGTGAAGTGTTATAGTAGTAAATTTGCCCCGGGCAGGGTAATGGTTTTCCTACCATATAGCAACACACGCACATTGACTTTTGAGTTCTCTCTGTCGTGAATTTTAATGATGTGTCAAACCCATACTAGAAATACCAAAAAAGCAGAGTTTTCTAAGCAAAAAGTCTAGAGGTTGTTTTGGTTGGATTTTCTTAGTTTTTCCATAACGTTGTAGATTAGCCCTTAAACTACAAAAATCCGCTGTTTCATCTTAAGAAAGTAGCCTGTGAGTATTTCAAAATGCCGATTTTAGTGAGTGCACTTCGCCGAATTCGTCCCTTTTCTCTTTAATTGCAGCGCTTTTAGGAGCGTTGGTGCTTGAGTGGTCCTCTACGGTAGCTCATTATTATGCGTATCCGGCCATTCTGTCCGATGTGCAAGATATCTGTTGAGCACGCACGACGAATACTGAACGGGCTATGAACATATGTGGACATTGTCACAATGTGTTGAATGGGTGTTATAACATTGCATCAGGTGAGAGTTTCATAGTACCCAAGATAAAAGTTCCTGTGGTGAATGGAGACAATGATCGCCTATTCTTTATGTCGTGTATTTCATTTGCATTTGATGGAAGTCTTCTTTCATCCGTGAAGTGCAATTGACCTTTTTAGCTTGTAGATTTTGTTTTCCCAATGTAGACCACGTGATCTTCCCAAGGGGATTTGCCTTTTGTCTTTTCATAAATTATGCGTACATATGCACGTGAATAAGGCGAAATTTCAAAGAAACAATTCTCTAGGGTAACATCACATGGTCTACATTTACATTGGCAAAATCTGCAAGCTACAAATCTACAAGCTAAAAAGGTCTATAGAACCAACTGCACGAGCCACCATTGAGCATTAAGGAGCACACTTACTTAGTCAGGTAAGTTAATTTTGTTAAAAGAGGCCTAAGAATTAATTTTGATCACTGTGAAGAACGGCAACCGGTTTTAGCAGCAAATGCCATCATTCCCTGACCAAGTGACATCTTTGCAAAATGCGACGTTTGTCGCAACAACGAAAGAAATGGTCGGAAATTTCGAAAACTATTCGGAAAGCGCAAACACTGTTTCGTTCTTAATTCGCAGTACACAGTGCCCAATAGTATTCTTGCCTGATCCCATCAAAAGCCGAGGGTATCTCAGAGGACAATTTCAGTCAGGGGTGGTGTCGAAATTAATATCTGCAGTGAAGTGTTATAGTGGTAAATTTGCCCCGGGCAGGGTAATGGTTTTCTAGCATATAGCAACACACGCACAATTGACTTTTGAGTTCTCTCTTGTGTAAAAGAATGAGCTTTCCTGAGAATCATTTTTATTGATGGACCAAAACTATTCTTTTCTATTTTGCTGCGAGGATACGACTGATGAAGAATGCGATCTCAAGTGTAACTTGCGTTTGATGGACAAAAAATAGCTACCTGTATTTAGCCGAGTTGAAAATTGTTCTTAGTGCGTGTGACAAGCACCTAACAATCATATTTCCGTGGTATTTCATCAAAAGCTGAGAGGAAAGACAACCAACTTTAGTTGGGTGATCCGATCCTTTCGAAGTGAGCATTCTAGCCGGAAAGAAATTTGCACGCCTAGGTGCATGCGTTGCAAAGTAATTTACATGAACTCATCTTACATTTCTAAATAATCTGTTGTCTTCTAGACATTCCTATAGTAAACATGGCTAAGATTCGTCTAACAACTTCCAAAACCTTTCGACTTACAATCAACACTATTATCTAGCCGATCTCACAACAAAAATAAACAGAAAGGATAATATTAATGAGTGTTATAACATGTTATAGTGAGAGTTTCTTAGTGTCCAAGATAACAGTCCCGTTACTTGATCACCGGAAAGAAATGGAAACAATGATCGCCCACTCCCTTTCTGTAATAGAATTCTAAGGAAGCAAGTGGTTTCGCCCTTGCAAGTTAGCCCCTTCTAGTTAGACCCGTAACTACTATAGTTCGCCTCCCGAGTTAATTCCAGTGTAAATTGAGCTCGTCCCACATAAAATGAGATGGCCCCACTTGAAATTATTAAACATAATACTTGTATACTAACCGTGATGTCTTTTAGAAGCATCATCAGGGCCGAACATTGTAAAATGTTCACCAATGTTTGGCCGCTGCTACTCGCAGATGTGCGGGAGCTCGAGAAATCAAAAGAAAGTGCATTTTACTAGAACCAAATGAGTTGAGGTGAGAAAAAGTCTCACCTGTGAACTCTATTATGTAAGAAGAAAAAAAACCTCACCTCACCTCTCCTCCGTTTAATTTATTAGCATTCATTATTGTTTTGTGTCTTTTGACTCTCGAGATTTCAAATTTAGCGCTTTTAGCGATACAAACACTCCATTTCCATTTCCATTTATTTGCCATTAACCACATAAAAATACAAAATTATTAAATACGAAACACAAGAAACACAAGAAATTTAAAATAACTTAAACTTAAGACAATAGACTACAAATGTTTAAGGTGGTAATGACAAGAAAGCCTATATTGAAGCCGGGGGCTTATGAACTATAGGCTTCCTGACAATATAGGATACATCATACGAATTACGGGGACAGCATGAAATATGAAATTTATTATTTTAAAAGAAAAGAAAAGAAGAAGTAAGTAGCTCAACAATGAGTATAGTTACCTAAGAAAGAAGGAATTTTTTAAGTCTTTTCCCAAACAAACGGATGCTTTCACTGTTTTGAATTTCATGACTTAACGAGTTGAAAAACTTAGGTCCTTGAAACCGAATTGAGAAGTTTCGAATATTAGTTCGGCAGGGAGGTATGTAAAAAAGGTTGCAATTTCTAGTATAATGCGAATGTAACTGGCTTGCGAGAGTAAACATATCACGAAAATAATTAGGAAGTAAACCTCTTTTGGATAGATACATGAATTTACCTATCTGGTATAAATAAATGTCAGAGAATTTCAAAATCTCCTTTTCTTTGAAAAGAACATCAGTGTGGGAATCGAAAGGAACTTTAGATATTATTCTTATTATCTTCTTTTGCAGAAGAATAACGCGATTTAAATTACTCTGATATGTCGATGCCCACACTGAAACACAATATATTAAGTAAGGGTAAACTAGACTATAGTACAAACAGTGTAAGGAAGTTTTGGGAAGGCAAAAACTTGACTTATGAATAATGCCTATAGATTTTGATATTTTTCTAGAGACACTAAGAATGTGAGGCTTCCATAACAAATGCTCATCAAGGATAACACCTAAAAATACTGTTTCTTTCACACAATCAATCTTATTGTTGTCAATTTGAATAGATAGATCAAGTGTTTGCCTCCTTTGGCGTGGTCTAAAAAACCATAAAATTCGATTTTTTAAAGTTAATTGACAGCTTATTAGCTCGACACCACCGTGTTAATTTACACATTTCAGAATTTAGGGTTTCAGAAAGTAAATTAAAATCTTTGTGAGAAAAAAATATGTTAGTGTCGTCAGCAAAAAGAATAAAGTCCACCACCTTTGACACATTACACAGATCATTTATATAGAGCAGAAAGAGGAGGGGGCCTAGTATAGAGCCCTGAGGCACCCCACACTTTATTTGGCAAGAATCCGAACAAATACCATTAAATTCCACATATTGTTGTCTATCGCTTAGATAGCTTTCAAACCATCTAAGTGCAGTGCCTCGAACACCATAATGCTCTAGTTTTGAAATTAAAATTTGATGATCAACGGTGTCAAAGGCTTTAGACAAGTCTATAAAAATACCAACTGTATATTCCTTATTTTCAATAGCGGAAGAGATTTTGTCATACAAACAAGCTAGAGCATAAGCAGTGGAGTGATGTTTGCGAAAACCATACTGATTATCAGAGAGAATTTTATAGACATTGAGAAACCTTAAAAGACGATTGTACATGACTCTAGAATTTTAGAGAATGCAGGTAAAACAGACACGGGTCTGTAATTTGTAAATATATCCTGTTCACCAGATTTAAATAAAGGAATAACTCGAGCAATTTTTAATTGATTTGGCACAATACCAGAGGTGATGGATAAGTTAATCAAGCTAGTAACAGGGGAGATTATTATATCAATAGTATCTTTAATTAAGTTCATAGAAATATTGTCATGACCTACAGCATTACCTGAACGACAAGTACGACATATTTCAATAATTTCCTCCTCATTTGTAACTTCAAGAAATATTGAATTGACTAGTCTGGGGGGTAAAAAAGAACTATGCGACTTTTCTGATGTAGGAATTTTG
>JAEMWC010000363.1:737500-788761 GCA_016490735.1 Pachyseris speciosa
AATGTTTTGTTATTATTTATCACTGTAAATATTAACTACTTAGCGTTTTTAACAGAGTTTTTCCTAGGTTTGTTTTAATTGCAATTAACTTTAGTTAAATATTAACGGATGAAGAGCCACCTAGTGGAAAGGCTGTTAATAAAGTCATTATTATTATTATTATTATTATTATTATTATTATTATTATTATTATTATTCGGTTCTTTTAACCCTCTTATTAATTATTAATTCCAGTTTCTAGATTCCGGATTCCGGATTCCGGATTCAGGATTCAGGATTCAGGATTCAGGATTCCAGATTCCGGATTCTGGATTCCGGATTCTGGATTCCGGATTCCCGGGGCACCCTGTCTACTTGCCCGGGGCACCCTTCTAGGCGGGCTAGCTTTTTGCCATGTAAACGGTTCGTGCCGAGTTATCCCGGCTAGCCGAGGTTAGAAGACCGTGAAAGCAGCGATACATTCCAGGTCAGCTTTTAAAGTTAACTGCCCCTGGTGACAACGATCAATTACTAGAGTGCAAAATAACGACCCTACACACTAAAAAGCGGCCGCTAACGGAACGAGCAATCAACAAATTGAACTTACCGTTAAAAAAGTGTCCTTTGTCCGCCATCTTGTTTGCTGTTCTGCCGCTCTAAAAATAGCCCACTGACTATCCCGCTTAGGTGAGTTGCATGTAATGCACATGTCATCGGCTTCCCCGTGGGGTCGACCCCCGGGCCTACCAGGGAGATATGAGGCGAAATACAAGGAGATGGATGGGATTCTTTGCCCGAGGGTAGGGGAAAATCTTGACATTGTTTTACGATCAAAGATTAGGGGGTGGGGGAATTCACAAGTTTTAAAAGGATGTCACGGGGATTTTCATGTGAGAGACACCTCACCCAGGGGACTTTGTCTTGAGAGATTCCCCGATCCCCCGGGGAAATTACTCAAGTTTTCTTGACTGATTTTACAATCCCCCTGGTTGGCCCGGGGGTCGACCCCACGGGGAAGCCGATGACATGTGCATAAAGGCGGGCTATGTTTCAACTCACCTAGCCGGGTACCTCGGTTATCCGGGGCACCCTCCCTCCATGTAAACAGGCCCTAAGTTAGACACTGATAAACTGCGTCATGTTTTGCAGGTTCTCAGTTTCACCCAGGCAGATGTGTCACGCATAACAAGTGGATATGTCATTAATCTAATCGCCAGTGATCTGCAGCGCTTTGAGAAATCGACATACTCATTATATCATGTCATCCGGGGCCTATTTGAGTTGTGCGGTGCCACGTGCGTAATAGTCTACTTGTTTGGTTGGAAAGCCTTATCCGGGGTAGTTTTCATGATCCTCCTTTCCCTATACTACGGCATTGCTGGCAGAATTTGTACGATTCTTCGATCAGAAATCTCTAAATTAGCGGACAAGCGCGTCAATGTCATGAACTCGATCATTTCTGGAATTCGTACTGTCAAGATGTATGCTTGGGAGGGGCCCTTTATGGAAAGAGTGCAGCCAACACGAAGGTACATCAAAATGTGAAAGTTTGTTTTGCTTTTTTAGTGCTGTACAATAAATTTTCAGCATTTTTTTCGTTGCCACGAAGCATGGTGTCGTAATTAAAGCGGTGGAAGTGAATTGGTAAACCACACCGTGGATTTTTAATCACAGCAAGCAAGTGTTTTGTCATGTCAAAAATTGCAATTTAGGTTTTGGGGTATGGTTTGCTTGCATGAATATTAGTCAAATGAAGAATGATCCTCGCAGTTGTGAACGCAATTTATGCAATTGCGAAAAGAAGCCTGAAAAAAATTCAGGAAATGAACCCGTGACCTCGCGATTACCGGTGCGATGCTCTAACCAACTGAGCTATGAAGCCACTGACGTTGGAAGCAGGTCAAATGTGGGTTCATATGTTCCCGTGAAAGAAATGAGTGTGAATGATATATGAAATGAGTCATATATGAACAGCGGAAATGAAATCAAATGAAGAATGATCCTCGCAGTTGTGAACGCAATTTATGCAATTGCGAAAAGAAGCCTTCATTTGAACATACGAACAATAACATCACGACTTCCATTGCCAACCAGGTCAATGGTAGTCTTTACACTAGAGACAAAGTAAACTTAGGAATATTTCAAGTCAAGTAATTTTTTGATACTTCAAGTAAAATTTTCCGACTTAACGCTTCACACACAAGTGACGCTTTTTACTTGAAGATATACTTAAGTTGATTTTCCCACGCAGTTAATTAAGGTTGACGGACAGGCTTCGCCCACCTCAAAGCTCAAGAAACCGCAAGTTGGCCAAGTCGGTTTTAAGGATGGTTTTCAAGTCACTTGAAACTTTCTTGAATTGTTTCAACTTTCCGACTATAATGAGATGCAAAGTAAAATATCTTGGGATTTTTTTTTAGGCCTTCACACGCACAATTTTGGTTTAAGTAAACTTAGCAGCTCTTAAGTCTTGCTTAACAGCCTAGTGTAAAGATTACCATTTGACCAGACAATTTATACAATCTACTGACGTTACACAAATAACTTGACTGTGATGATGACTCCCTCTCAGGTTGGCGAAACGTCGGTCATCATCAGGCAGATTTAGCAAAGACAACGTGACGACAGTGACGACGGCGTTCATAGATCTAAAAGCCGACATAGCCAATGGCAGAACGGCAAATTGACCACCGGAAGTCGTGTTCAGTCCTTTTCGCGCCCTTTCGCGCTCTTAGTTGACGTTGCGTAGTCTTTGCTAAATGACGTCAGTCACGATCAATGTCAGAACAAACAGTCGTTCTTAGTACTACACTTATCTGGGCAAGCATAGTGGTAACGATAAACGTCGAATTAGGCCCACTTCATACGCCGCATTTCTGCCGTGTCCAATTCAGTTAAACTAATTAAATTCGAGAGAAATTCTGAATCAGCTTCCGAATTTCTGCCGCACGTTCGGTCGAATTTCTGCCTTGTTGAATCTAATACATAGATTTACACACCGGGCCTTAGGCAGGATCGGCGAACTTTTGTTACATTTTCTCGAGACAAACGAAGCACAATCAGAAGTATAATTTGTAGTATGAATGAAGTGCCGCACAAGTGCGACGTATGAATCAACAATCGCATTTCTGCCGCACTTTATTGAATTGAATTCGACACAGCAGAAATGCGACGTATGAACCTGGCCTTAAGAAATCGGTAACTGGGTGGTTTCAAGATCTCACTGAATAACCTCCGAAATTTGGTATTTTTCACTACTAATCGTTTTTGTACACATGTTTCCGTTTCTTGACATTCACCGTTTTAATTTTTCCTACAGGCACGAAATGAAGTTAATTAGATGGAAAACAGGTATATTGGCAACTTTTGCGTCTTTCTACTTCTGCTCTCAAATAATTGCTGCTTTCATTTCCTTGGTTACCATGGCAGCCACTGGAGTGGAACTCACTTCGTATAATACATTCATGATTATATCATTTGTGAGTTTGGTGAAGATGACAGTGACATTCGATATTGGGGAATCAATAACCGTTCTGGCTGACTTTGTAGCCGCCCTCTCGCGGATCCAGAATACACTTGAATTCGAAAATGGCAATATTCACAAATATCTGCACGAGACCTTCGCGAAGAGTGGAAACATTAAAACCAGCGATGAGAAGTTTTGGAAAGACGGTCACTTTCCATACGTAGATGGCGTCACTCATAAAACATTGCTTCATTCATCTGGGAAAGCCGACCATGGTGTTTTCATGAAAGATGTTATCTGTAGTTGGACTGGAAGCTGGAATAAACTATCTTTGAAATCTGTGACTTTGTCGGTTGAGAAGGGTGATTTGGTGTTCATCGCTGGGCCTGTTGGCTGCGGCAAATCATCCCTACTGTACGCCATTCTCCAGGAACTTCCTCTATCTAATGGCATCATCTCGAGTCAAGGTAAAGTTGCCTGGGTCAGCCAGCAGCCATGGGTGTTTTCTGGCACCATACGCGAAAATATTTTGTTTGGTGAGGCGTTCGACCCACACAGGTATCAGATGGTATTAGCAGCATGTGCCCTTTGTAAAGACTTGGAAAGGTTCCCGGATGGTGATATGACACGCGTTGGAGAACGTGGAATCGTACTGAGTGGTGGTCAGCGGGCACGCGTTGAATTGGCACGCGCAGTGTATTACAATGCCGATAACTATCTGTTGGATGATCCACTGAGTGCAGTTGACACAAACTTCGGCCACCATATTTTCAACGCATGCATCGACAATATGTTGCATGAGAAAACTCGGGTAATGGTCACCCATAATTTGCAGGTTCTCAGAGATGCTGAAAACATTGTAGTTATGAAAAACGGCTCGATTCTCGGGCAAGGGGACTTACCTTCATTGCTGCGATCTGGTTTCCACTTCAGTGATATCGAGCACTCTAGAGAGCAAGAGGGAGCTTTCTTGCCAAGGAAAGGTTATTTGACTGACGAAGGAAACGCAAACGAGGCAATCCCAGAAGAAGAATTTGCTGGTCTGGACAATGTGGAGGAAGATCGTGAAGTCGGTTATATCTCCTGGAAAATATACTGGCGTCTCATACAAGCTGGCATATACCCTGTGTTGGCAGCAGTTTTGTTGATATTTTGTGTCTTCGTTCAAGGTAGTTAAGTGTAAAGAACGTTTTCATTGCTAACACCATGATAATCTCCCTCTTCTCGCTGATTTTTACCTGAAAAGCGCCATTACCAAGTTTTGTATTTTTTCTTCCCTTAAATGTAAGGCGAATAAGTCCTCTTTGTTCACAAACGCGCGCAACCGTCTGAAAAAAGCTTTTTTATTTACAGCAATGATTGCCCTTAGTAGTATATCTTGAGCATAATTATCCCCGTTACTGGATCCCGCTTGGTATTGTCAAAATTATGCACAAAAAGAAAGCATTATTGTTTGGTCAGCTTGTTACAGGGAATTCACTGTTTTCTGTTATCTTGGATTAAGATTCATACAATAATCGAAGAGGGATGGCGCAGTGGTGAGAGCACTCGCCTTCCACCAATGTGGCCCGGGTTCGATTCCCGGACTCGACGTCATATGTGGGTTGAGTTTGTTGTTGGTTCTCTTCTCTGCTCCGAGAGGTTTTTCTCCGGGTTCTCCGGTTTTCCCCTTTCCACAAAAACCAACATTTCCAAATTCCAATTTCATCTGCTTGTAAAGCGCATTTGATCATATACACATGGAAAATGCGCTATATAAGTTCTAAATTATTATTATTATATTATTATTATTATTATTATTATTATTATTATTAGAACTTTCCATACACTGGCGACAAAGGCACGTTCCAAATTATTAAATTTATATCTATTTCCGACCAAGAGAAAATAAAGGATAGAGAAAATAACCATACATCATCACGAGTTTTAAAATCAGATTTTGAGCCAAGTTCTTTCCAGCTCATACCCATGAGTCCGCGCGGTTCAGTCGCCTAGAATTTACTCATAGTTCAAACCGCATGGAAAACTAGTTGAGCTTGTTGTACTGGTATTCGAGATGCAAAGATCGAGTTTTGGCCAACTATACCGTCAAAAATTCAAACTTCTCAGTTTCTGATTCATCAACGAAAAAAACAATACAAACTAAAACCAGAATCGACCTTTTATTCCGGCATCAGCAGTCTATCAGTTGAACGCAAAGTTGAATTACACGACGCAGTACGTATTCAAAACTGGTTTTAAATGAGATCCGCCTCTAAAAATATCGCCCCGTATACACCTTGTTCAAAATGGCTGCCAATTCATTTTTCTTTTGTTTGCATGTTAATTAGCCCTTTTTGCCTCATTTTCACTTCCAAATTCTTTTGTATTTTGTACATGATGACGAGGCAAAGAGGGCTAATTAACATGCAAACAAAAGAATAATAAATTGGCGGCCATTTTGGAATAAGGTCATGGCCTTGTATTAAAAAATATTTTAGGACATTTTTCATTTATGGAGGCGCATGCACGGTGTATTTGTTCTCTCGTTCATCTTCTTGTTGTCCGATTTACTTTCTCCTACATGTAATGATCTCATACTAATAATTTGTTTCTTTTTATAATCGACGTTGTTTTCTCAGCATCTCTTATTATCCCTGATTGGTGGCTTCTTCAGTTGACCAGTAGATCACATGACCCTCAGCGTCAAACCAACGACCTCTACATATATGGTTACCTTGCTTGTGTAGCTGTTTTACTGTCAGTCACGAGAGCAGCCATGTTATTGAACATCTTGATAAACTCCTCCAAAAACCTTCACAACACCATGCTGTCAGTGGTATTAAAAGCTCCAGTATTGTTCTTTGACACTAATCCTGCCGGGAGAGTACTAAACAGGTTTTCTCGAGATATTGGCATCTTGGACGAGTAGTTACCCGTTTCATTCCTGAATGCTGTCCAATTAGTTCTCTTTTGCCTTGCAACGGTTGTTCTCCAGTCTCTGCTGAACCCCTGGATTGTCCTGCCAGTCACTCCACTTGCAGTCATTTCCATTCTATTTGGGCGATATTACCTGAAGTCGGCACGTGATCTGAGGCGATTGGAGGCAATCAGTCGTAGTCCAGTGTTATCACATTTCAGCGACACGTTAGAGGGACTAGTCGCTATCCGAGCATACAAGAGAGAACATGCGTTTCTAAAGACATTGTACAGGTTAGTTTTAGAGTTAATATTTATTGCCCTGTCTTGCCGACTGCAAAAACAAAGACTTTTTTTTTCATGGGAGATGGGTGAATCGCCTTTCCCGGAAAAGCCTTTGCTAGTTACGTAGTAGTAGCGAAAACTGGCTGCTCTATAATTCTTAGTAAAGCGGACAAGAACCTGTGAACCTCTTCGCTATATTCACTATGTCTTAGGTTCGTGGAACCCAAGACAACTGTATACACTCATGCGGGACTCATGCGCACAGACTACCAAATCACGCCACAGCTACAACTGTATACACTCATGCGGGACTCATGCGCACAGACTACCAAATCACGCCACAGCTTCCGTCCAGTGACCAGCACGACACAAGCATAGCATAAACGCCCGGTCCGCACAGGCGCAGGGACGTTTAAACGTGCAGTAGACACAAAAAAGAATCGTTTGCTGACAAGTTGAGTCTGCGTTGCATTATATGTGTTCGTATTTATGCCTTCGCTATCCTAGTTTACGCACAGGGCATTACGAGGAAAGCATAATCACATAAGCACAAGCACAAGCACAAACAAATAGAAATTCCCGGATTATTTTCTTATTTTTATGCTTCCGTCGTTAGGTACCACTAGTAACCATGAGATCAAACATGGGGACAATCACAATGCATCTACGCTAGCGTAACGCCAGCTGACTCGTCGTATTCTTATGCATATACTTAGGCTTATGCTTATGCTTGCACTGCAATGTAAACTAGCTTTAAAGCGAACAAAATGCGATGTAGTAGAATGGACAGCGGGCAAAGTTGTTCTTCTTTAGATGCTCAGAATGAAAAGAGTTGGAAGAAATACTTTTTGGTAATCGGACAGCAAGCCACGAGATCTGAAATGTCTTGCATAGCCGTCCTCTTGTAAAGCTGCCACTGCTGCAGCGTTCATGCACGATTAGTGATTTCATGGACAATTCAGACGAGCTATATATTAAATAAATGTTTTCTCTGGCTTTCAAGTAGTGTTGGCTCAAGAAACTGACTTTGCAACAGACAATTCTATTAATCAGTGAATGGTTTTGTAAGGTTTTTCTTGTCATTTGGATAAGTTCCTTTCTTATTTGCTTACAGGTACCAAGACGAACATAACAAGGCCTGGTTTGCAATTTTGTCCACCGAAAGATTCCTGGGGTTTGTCCTCGATATGATTTGCTCTGTTTTCATAGCATTTGTTATTTTCCTTGCTCTTGCTACTAACGCTGGCTCGGGTAAGTTGTTCACTGGTGTCCACATCCAGTCAACTATTTTCATCTCATTTATTATGCTGTACGTGTTTGGTCAAGCAGGAGCAATCCTCTACCTCTTCCAGACCTCTGTTTTCATTGCTCCCTATTGTAGCTTCGTTTGTTATCAGACCTAGGGATATAAGTTTTTGTGTTGTGTTGTATTATCTATTGTTTCATTCTCCAATCACAGTCCTCGTCTGGAAAGCTACAGGCTCTCTCTCAAGCGCACATAGCTGCCGCCTGTCGTGCGGGGCACTGGGCCGAATTTGAGTCCAAGCTATCTTAGGGCACGTGTCACAATCTTTAATCTTTCTTTTCTTTTCCTTTTTCCTTTACTCTTGTTCTGCTTTTATTTTATTTTATTTTTTTACAAGTATTATTGTTATCAATCCTTGAGCTGTAAAGTAATTTTAAAGCAGTATATGTTGATAGGGATTCTATAGATATTCACTACAAACAAACACAGACTCGAACATCATTATAAGTACAATGAGCCCGATGGAACAAGGACTGACTTTTCTCTTCTCTTTTCTTAGCGCTAGATGAGGATACACTTGTTTTTCAGAACCGAGTTAAAGCTAAATTTTAGACTCCTGCTTTGATATGTTTTTATTCTTTTATTGGCAGCCTGACAGTCCATCAATCAATCAAACAATCAATCAATCAATCAATCTGTCGATCAATCAATCATTTTTCGAGTTAACTTCGCCATGATCGCTGAATAAAAGCACTGACAACGCATTTTTTCAGGGTTAGTCTCCTGAAGTAATTCACAAAGTTTAAACGAAAGAATGACCTGAGTAACAATGCTGTCCTTGCCTTCGGTATTGTGAATATTTTACTTTAGGTCGTGACTAACCCTATTTTAATGTGTCATTGGTGTTTTTATTTAGCGGTAATTTTAAATACAAAAAGAGATTAACTGCTTAATAACCGAGAGTGAGGTCGTTACGGGAAAATCTCAAACTGAGGCCTTGCCATATTGACCGAGCGATAGTGAGGTCAATACAGCTTGGCTGAGGTTTGAGATTTATTATTATATGGCAAACGAAATGGTTCTAAAGAAAAAAAGTCCCCAGTTCAAGTAGAAGTCGTCACTTCACATCCAGTAATGCCCGGTTATCTATCCATTCATCGTTTCAAACCCAGATCAAACTTTTCACTGACAGTTTTCCTGGTTGTGTTTTCACTTTTCTGCTTTAGTCACAACAATTTTCAATGTAAATGAAACAAATATGGCCTTTGGATAACCCTTTCCATTTTTTCTTTCCTAATTTGCAGAATCCGTAATCGGCCCGTGGGCATTACGGGAGAATAATGCCCTAGCGTTTAGCTGTGCTTAGCCAATCAGAGCGCGCGTTATATCGGCTACAAACACTAGCCATATAATAATATGAATTAATCAGTCAATAAGATATTTCTCAGTACACGGAGCAGGTTTACATGTTACTACTTGATGCTTTTCCGTTCTAACGTCTGATTCTTATGTTTGACACTCACTTGCAGGTATCACAGCTTTGTCCATCGTATACGCCCTGCAGCTTGGTCTAGGTACGTTACAATATGCAGTTAAACAGTGCTCAGAACTTGAAAATTACATGACGTCAGTTGAACGTGTCCTTACATACACTCAAATCGATCCGGAACCTGGGTACGAGAATCACAACCAGCCTCCGGAAAACTGGCCACTATACGGTGAAGTGAGACTAAGGGACCTGGGACTTGTCTACCACGTTGGTGGGCCAAAAATACTGAAAGATATCAGTTTTACTATTGATCCACAAGATAAAGTGGGGATCGTCGATCGCACGGGAGCGGGCAAGTCATCATTAATTGCAGCTCTGTTTCGCATGCCTCAACCGACTGGTGACGTCATCATTGATGATGTCAATATCGGCGACATTAACATTCAAAGTGCTCGCCGAGCCATAGCAGTCATTACCCAGAATCCAGTTCTGTTTAATGGCTCACTGCGCATTAACTTGGATCCTTTTGATGAGTATGCTGACAAGGAACTCTGGGATGCATTAGAAGAAGCGAGCTTAAAAAACATGGTCAGAAACTTACCACAGCAACTAAATGAGGAGGTTAAAGAATGTGGGGCCAATTTAAGCGTCGGAGAGAGGCAACTATTGTGTCTGGCTCGCGCCTTATTGAAGAAAAACAAAATCATTGTTATGGATGAAGCAACGGCAAACGTCGATCACAAAACCGATCAATTAATCCAAGAAACAATTCGCACGAAATTTAAACATTGTACAGTTATTACAATCGCGCATCGGTTGAATACCATTATGGATTATGATCGGGTTTTAGTTTTTGAAAACGGACGAGTTGTTGAATACGACAAGCCAGAGATTTTACTTCGAAACCAAAGTGGAGTGTTCTTTGGACTTTACCATGGCTATGTGGAAAAATAATGTATAGCATCAATTTCATGCGACTTTTAAAAAGTGAGAGTATTTTTAATCAATTTAGATTAAAGTGCACCAAACTTCAAAATATTGTTTTCGCTTAAATAAATCTTTACCCCTGTTCGAAACGTATTGCGCCTTTTTGTGCATTTTAAATCAAATTTTGACCTTTTATAGGCTGTAAAAGTTGCGAAATCTAGCCATCCTCTGTCCCACGACCGAGCTAGTAAGGGGCATGGGTCCATTCCTTACTTGACGCCACAAACTGCTTTGCTTGCATGTTTACAAAGACTTAATGCGATGTAAATCAGTTTGTGACGTCAAGTAAGGAATAGACCCATACCCCTTATTATAGCTCGGTCGTGGGACAGATGATGGCTAGTTTTCGGCGCAATACGTTTCGAACAGGTGCAAAGTGCAAAGTTTTATTTAAGCGAAAAAATATTTTGGGGTTAGGTGCACTTGAATGGAATTAGAAATGTTTTGTTCAGAATAAGAGAAATAAAGTTGATATGGTCATTTTGTTTTCAAAAAGCGTTTCGATTTTCTTTGTTCAGTTTACTGACGAAGTTTTTTCATTCATTGGCCTTTTCAAAAAGTAAGGCACCGAAAAATAATCATAACTGAACTCTTAGAATGTTGCACGTGCAGACAAAACCAAGTTGGTAAGCGTTTGACAGGCTGACCATGTATTACCCATGTTGCCTCAGCCTTCGGCTTCGGCAGATGACGCAACCTCGGCCATAGAATTCTAGCTATCATGCTCAACCTCATCTAATAACTGTGAATTAATTTATGGAAAAATTGATTAATTGCCTGATTCTTTGATCGATCGATCGGTTGATTTATTGATTGATTGGTTGCATGCGTTATTACATAGGCATGTCATACATCGATCGTATGACTTATGGTATCACCAACCGGTCTGACTGATTCCTTTTGGGCAGAGAAACTATTTTTTATTGTAACAGGCGGACATTTTCGTGTGAACTCCGAGGCCCGCAACAAGGCAACTAAAGATTGTTTTATGCAACCCAGTTCCACTTCGGCTCTACTCCCAAAGCAACCTTGTTCCCAGGGCTTTTCCCCGCCGAGAGGAAGGCGGAGAAAAGCCCTGGGAACGAGGTTGCTCCCAAAGCCCTCACGGTCAATTTGGACCACGTGACCCAAAACAGATTAATCGTTGGGAAAAAACAACTCTTGGGAACTAGGCAACATTTTGCCTCAATTCCAGGGGGATTGCAGTAACTTTGAAGTTGATCGATGGTTTGCAATCAGCCCCTCGTCTTACACGCAGCAGCTATTTTACAGAAAAGAGTAGCACCACGGAAATCACCGTTGCATTCGGGACTAAACACTTGAATTAATAAATGAACAGATATGAATATATGAGAACGTCTTCACTTGAATCTGAGTGTCACACCAAATGGCTTTAAAAAATAATAATAAAATAGTGGCGCCTTCGAGTTTGGTTACGAGTTTTAATCTAATTGACAATTTTTTTAGTTCAGTAATACATGTATTCCTGTTTTGGGGATTAATAAATGCACTTATCAGCACAGCCAGATCTTCCTAAATACTTTTTCTATTATTCAGCAATGAAGAAAAAACGCCGCACAAAACATATCTAGATTACTGACTAAAAGTTAAGTTGACTTTTAAGATATTTACAGATGCAGAACAGACTCCATTTGTTACTTTGTTCCGTTAGCCTTCGTAGAATCACGTCTCAAAGATGCGTGTCCGTTCATCATGACCACAGCACTAAATTTACGTCGTTCGCTTAATATATGTCCGCGCTCTGTGATCGTGGACCTGATCAGTGATCGAGCAAACCTCACGGTGCCACTAGAGCTTCGGCGTCGGCTGTACGTCTGGCGGCTGAACGCTATACTGTCAGCGGCGATTGCGGAGCAGGTGCATGCTGCTTTGAAACCTTGACGATATTTTCGGTGAAATAATGCATAAAGATAAGGGTTAATTGCGGAGTTGGAATGTCCTAAGAAAAGGGAGGTAAAGTAAAAGCTTAGCGAGGAGTCAAAACACGGTATTTTGTCAATGGCAAAAAAATAAATAAACTGATAAACGTAGAGTGGAAGCCAACAGACGCAAAATAGAGATATGACAGTGATTAACATTTTGACGACTTTTTGCCTCAATACTCGAGTTCTGAGTTCATCTCGACTCGAGCGAAATCCTGGCACTTGCCTTCGCCACAGTTTAGAGACAATGAGTGAGTACATGAAGAGCATAGTAAGTAAAGGGAAGACGTACAACGTGGTAAACAGGATCAGCGTGTAGTCCCTTGGCGCTGTGACAGGGTTAAATGCCGGGCTCCAGTCTTCCATGCATATTTCATAACCCTCAGGTACAACGATGACTCTTTGGGCGTACAGGAATGGCGCCATGACCAGTACAGAAATCACCCAAATTGCAGCTAGGATAAATCGAGCTGCGAAGAAGGAAAGGCGCGTTTTTAACGGGAATATGATGGCCCAGAACCGATCGAACGAAATCGCGAGGAGAGTCAGGATGGAGCTGGCCACAGATACGCTCTGGAAAAACACGACGATCTTGCAAAGCGCTTCACCAAATATCCACTTGAAACCCAGGTACAGCTGGGTGATCATGTTAGGCATACCAAGGAAGGTGATCAGCAGGTCGCTTGCCGCTAAATTAGCGATGAAGAGATTTGTGACGCTTCGCATGTTAATGTTCCGCCATACTGTGATGATGACGATGGAGTTTCCCGCAAGTGAAAGAAGGATTATGACGCTGTAAGCAAGGGTCTTAATTATTTGAGTCGCGACTGTTTCCTGGTGGACAGGACAAACCAAATCGCCTGTTTCATTTCCAGTTGAATTGCCAGTATCAACAGTGTCCATCTTCAATCTCAATTTCAAATCTCGAATTCTTGAGCGCCGCTGTTTTCTGTTGAACTGCAACACTTACATTACTCAATCTTCAGTCTTGTCAGGCCGGACGTGTAATTATTTCAAGTCAACAATCGCTCTGAAAAAAAGTTACAACGACGAAACAAGATTAACAACTGCGCGGACAACGTTTATTGGGTGTTTAGCATGCAAATATGTTTTGAGCAGAGTTTTCTCAAAGAAAACAGCCATAAGCGCACAATTAGCACTTGGTTGTTAATTTGGTGTAACCAAGGTTACGAATAAGTATTAATTTCTCTAACATCCGTAGCTAGAGATTTTTAATCACAAAATGCATTATACCGCGACTGTATTAAAAAGCTCATTTTAGCACCTTCACTCATTAAGTTCACTACCTTTATGAATAAGCCATTAAGGAGGCAGCTGTTTGCTCTTGTTTGCCCTCTGGTATTTTTTTAAGTATACTCGATCCATAATTCTAATAATTATATTGAATAACATCCCTGGCCCCATAAGTATTGAGCGTTTTTGTATACCGAGTCATTAAGCGTATTTTCAAGACTTATTCGGTAGCTCTAGGGTTGATGCGATTGCTTGTAGTGGATTTAAACTGCGTCTTAAGAATCCAATACTTAAAGGAATTCTGTACACTACTTCGCAGAGACTCTGTTCACAAAAGTATTTCAAAACACCGCCTACTTCCGAGTTGAAGGAGTATCTTAGCTAGTATGTCATGTCAATTGGTGCCTCTCTTTGAAAGAATTAAAATGCCGGTTTCTTCTTGGCAACCACATTCATCCGTGAATGATATGAAATGCACCATCTGGCGTTACTCTAAATTGAATAAGTATTAAAATAACTTTTCAGTTAACTTATTCTTGTATTTTTTCTCATGATTTTGATGGTATTTCCATGGTATCTGTGTTCAGTAGAGGCTATATAAATGTGCGTAAACTAAAGTTAATGCGATGAAAACATTTCACAGTGTTTCCAGCTGTCGAGCTGTCACAAGTTATTCATGAAACGATTTTATTAAGTCCGATGTGCCCGCCCCCGAACTGCTTCAATTCAGTGACGATGATTCGTTCATTTTTATGCCGGATTAACACATGAAGTAAAGCAAAGAGCAAAGAGCCGACCTTTTCAAGTCTTAGCGGGACTCAGAAGGTTTTATATTACTGTGATAAAAAAACAATGCGGTACATCAGGGACCGCGCAGGGGGAGGGGCTGCGGGGACTTAAGGCCCCCCTTCCCACCCCCTCACTTTTCAACAGTAAAAAGCAAGTAATACTAAAGAAAATCGAAGTTACTTTTCTATTTAACGTTTTGCCGAAAACTGATAAGTCTTGTTTTAAAACACTGCTTTTTTGTTGCTGAAAGGACATAAGTTTCACCACACCATGTTAGTTTTAAATGCATTTCCAGCCAGTTCAGAGGACTTTAATTTAAAATTTTACTGGGGGAAGCATGCCCTCTGACTCCCCAAGTTGACTCACGCTACCACGTTCGAAGTGTGGTCCCCCAGTTGCAAATTTGCTGCGAGGTCCCTGTATATTGTTGTTTTAGAACGTATAGCTAGTGCCTATGGGGCTCACTGCGCATGCTTGGTGGAAAAGTCCTCAAACCTTGTTGGTTACAGACCAGAAATTGCGGTTTTCTGTTTTCGTTCTTCAGAAGTTTCTATTAATAACACTTCTTTTAAAAAGTCTTTTTTTCAATTAGGACTCTACAATGCTTCGTTTGACCTTTCGCAGTCTCGTATGTAACATTTTTGAGCGCGTCCTGGTCGATTTTCTTCTTCTTGGAAATCTTGAAATTGGTTATTGTTTTTTAAAAGGTTCAGTTTCATAGATTACAGCTTCTTGAAACGCGCCAAACTGATGCCTTGCTCGCTTCACTTTTCTAAACGCGCCAGTGGCACCTTGTTTTCTCATCAAAATTTTTGCTTTATCTGTCACGAAACAAGCCGATACAGGCACGAGTAATTATATTTAAATGATGCCTTTATCAGATTTATAGAATCTATTTTCTTGGGCCAAACCTTTAATTGCATAATCACTAATAAGTAAACGCTGTAAAACGCCCCAAACAGTTTGCTGTAAAAAGATCATTTCCTTTTTTTTTTTTTCCTTTTAAGGGTACAAACCCAGCGCATATTTCTGTTACCCATCAAGGATCCCATACATTTGGAGCAAATTAAGCTGCTGTGTGCTTGTAGACCTGACCCAAACCTGAGGTAAAACTATGCGAAAATATCTGTAATTAATGCAAATGAATGAAAAGTTTCGTCGGTGCACTTAAAAGGCTGAACTTTCTATTTAATTAATCTCTAAGCAACTATTGCAAAACTGGTCGCAAATGAGCCATCACACGTAGAGAGCTTTTGTAGAATAATATCATGCAGGTCCGTATTCAAGTGTTCGGAGACGCACACGATAGTTAACAATCGCTTAATGAGCAAGCGCCGGTTTTTGGTAAACGACTTTGTCTCTCAGATCAAGCCCGGCCTAGTAGGTTACGTAAAGCATGCTATTTGAAGCTGAAAGATAAGGCAGGGCGCTTTTCAAGTTTTATACACTAATGTTGCAAAGCAATCCATCTTTTTGTATGAGTGGCGTAAAATTGCCTCATCGCGAGAAAAAGCAGCAAATACTTATGTAATCACGCATCATTGAACTCCACTATTCAACGAATTGATGATTGCAAATAAAACCGCATACCTTATGAACCCATTCTTGTAGTTACCCTTTTTACACTTTGAGGATCGACAGCTAAATTCTGTCTTACTTTATGTTCGTTTCAATTTATTAAAGGATACACCATGTTGTTGACGAGATTAATTTAGATTTGCTCGATTTCGGTTCATTCCCTGCTGAGATCTAATGTAAAGAGATAGAATTAGCTTAGCCTCGGGTCACTAACGCTTAATGAATCCCAATTACCGAATACTCTAAATCGCGGCTTCACAGTGTGCGTCGGTGGCTAGCATTCATTGTATTCAGTAATGTACCTGAACAACAATGCTCTCATAACTAGTCGTACAAAACGAGATCTTTTTTCAGTTCCTACTGACGAAAACTAGTAGGACATTTAAGTGATGACACGAGGATGAACTGGAGATTACAGCGGATTTGAAACCCTCAAAATGTTTGGCCTTAAAATAGAACTGCCAGAAAAAAAATGGCATTTTCAGCCTGTTTGTTTGAGCAGGGCATTCAGTAAATAACATGTCACAAATACAGAGTTCGTACGGTATGAAAGGTCGAAAATCAAAATCTTCGGTGCGTAAAAGAACTCGCACAGAGTTAAGTTATTACTCAAACAACCAATCGCTGTCCTCATTAACAGTATAGTTTTCTCAAAAATATGGCTAGCCAACAGGTTGAAAATCATTATGGACAGTGCGGAATAGAGACCGTCAAAAGCTAAATGCTGTTTTTGCGTTTTTTTTCTTCGAAACTATCTGATGAAGACGTTTATGATAGCGTTTGGATCAGAATGGCTATAACTTTGGCCCTGCTTGTTAGTGCAAATCATTCATGACTATTCTGATTCGACTTCAAGCTTGGGAATACATGGATAGTTATACTGAATTTACAGAGCCTAATGAGTAGTGAATTGCCGTAGTGAAAGTACCACGACCATGGTATGCACTGAGGCTTGCAAATTTTGAATTCCCACTGAGAGTAGTAAACCGTAAAGAAATGCCGGCAGCTAACAATGAAACTGTTTCAGCAATTTTACGTAAGCTTTATGCGAAGGCTTGAACACAAGGTAGCAAACTTACCGGAGAAACTTTTTGGTGGCGTTGTCAGCTGAAACTATACGAAGACGTCCTCAGATGGCAGGCGGCAGATTTTCAATGCGTGTAACGTGTGGAGCTCTGGTGAAATGATCTCTAGACCCAGGCCTAATGAATACCGGCCGCGCGGTGTCTGCAGCCGAAAGAAACCGTTTGATAATCAGAAACATTTAACCGGACTTCCTGCGGATATCTATGAATTCGGAATCCTAGCGTTTTTGGCTTGTCGGTTATGAATCGGCTCAATTATTGTTTCCAAACAGTTGTCGCGAACCGCCAGCTTTTAGTTTGCGTTTTTCCGACGAGACAAACTTCATATTTTACATTCAGGTCAAGTGAGCCACGGAGACGGAGCCATAATAAAAAGCTTTCATTTTCAAACTGTTGAGATAAAAGATAAAATTAGCCGCACAGAAAGCTAGAATAAAGATTTCTAATTAAATCTCAACCTGATGAGTTGAAAGAACGGGTCCTTACCATTTACACGAAAATCCCGGAAATTCTGGTTGGAAAATTAAATGGTACACACCATTCCATTTGGAACATTTCAGAAATTACAGGCCATCGGCTTAATCAACGCACTTTTTCTTTTCTTTATGACCATTCCAGTTGATACAAGTACATTTTGTGATTTGTCCATTTTGCGTTTGCACAAACTGCAGCACTGCACATTTTCACCTGAAATTTCCACCCGGATGGTTTGGGTAAATGGTAAGTGCCCAACATCTGCCAGTGTATCTCCGAGCAATAACCTCCGCGATGCAGTGAAGCTAACCGAATCCACAGGATCTGTTATCAGAAAAAGGCAATTTATTTGGAACAACAATATGATTAATTCTCGTAAAATGTAGCCTTTTAACAATTAATAATGGAATTCTGAAAACTACATGTGCTTTTTGCAACGTACTCAAAATATTGTGTCTTTTCCCGATCGTCAAGAGAACACAAGTCATGATTTTTCTTAAGTCCTAAGATTCTGAACTAACAAATGAAAAACGAAACAAACTAAGTAATGTTTAACTGAATAAATGTTTTTTGAGCAGGAGTATTCAGTCAAGTTTAAAACACGAATTGCTAATTTATTGAACGGCTTAAAAAGCTTTACTGTATATCTATCCATTCTTACACTAGAATTTAGATTGTGGGTTATTTTGGCCAAGAAAATCGGATGCAAAATTTAGCCGTGTCTTTATCAGATATAAAGACACTCATTAAAATTTAAGACGGAATTCACCAGAAGTTCGAGTAACAAGTGGACAAAAACCTTGTACCAAGATTATTTTCATCGTATTGCAAACTTCTGTACGACTGTTTTAAATATCTTCTCAAAAAAAATCATTTCTAGCAACACCAAACGTCGAAAACGAATGTTAAAGTAATGTATGAAACACTTGAAAGTACTGGTGAAATGAAACTGATGATGAAATTTTGCCTGTGTTTGCACAAGTTCTCTAACTTTGAAATTTATTTTCTCTCGTTCCCATGGGAAATTGTTTTCGGTGTTATTTCAGGCAATTACCTATGTATTTAGCTTTAAGAAAATGTAAAAATGGCTATAAAATACTTTAAAATTATTCTGGTACCAGATTTTTGTCCACTAAAACCTGAAATTGCTCGATTTTCTAGCGGATTTCGTCTTAATTTCTTTTGTATTTTCTTCAACAAGAATCTTTATTATTTACACCTTTTCCTACAATTAGCATTACATTTTTTAAAGGAATTTAGATCTGTAAAAAGGGGAAAAGAAAAGCTAAACTATTACAATTTAAAGGTGTCTAGGGGCTAAATAAACTTAAGTTTTCTAGTTAGCCCCTAGCTAAGGAAAGTTAATTAAACAAATTGTAGCAGGTACGACAACAACAACAACAACAACAACAACACAGAAACAACAACAGATACACACATTTAAAAACTAAGACGAAAAAATAAGCACATATATAGGGAGTCGTTGGCATGACTTTACTTACTGGATTGAGGTTTAAGAAGAAATTCTTTTAATTTGCCAGGAAAGGTAAAATTGTTTTCAAGCTAGTTGGAAGATCTTGCCAAAGGTCAACTACAATTGAAGATACTGATTGTTTTCCAATGTTGGTTCTTGTGCACGGCTTATAAAAGTTTTTCCAGAATTTTTTTTTTCATGAATTATTTTTCATGAATTATTATTAATTCTTCATGAATTATTAATGAGATTTTTAAGTCTTGGATAAAAATTCTGTTATTGTCGGAGTGCTGACTGAAACTCCATATCAACAGTCAGACGTTTCGGTAATAACGCGGCCTTATCCGGTGTAATATATCAAAAGTTTTATTATTGACTCTCTCGAGTCTAGCCTATCCAGACATCAGCTTTAGCACCTTCCAGCAGGGAAAGACGCCTTGCGGACCATAAAAACGATATATGGTAGAATGCTATTTTCTTTCGCGCAGTCACTCAACGCCTTTAATTTTGTGGGAGAGAGTAGCGAATTTTCACTTTTTTTTCTCTTTTTTTTTTTTGCGAATTTTCACTTGAAACACCTACTGATCTTGGACCATTGTTTGTCGATGCTGCATTCGCACGGTTTCTGAACCCTCCATGGGAATTTTTACTCCACCTTTCGGATGTAATAAGAATAGTTTCTGTTTTGCCTCAGATGGGTGTGAAGACTGAGACGATTTTTACGCTTCTACCAAAACTCATAAGGGTGGCTTTCCCCCGACCGACTCAAACTGCTAATTGGTGGCATTCATAGAATTGTCTGACTTGGCAAATTACTTTCTTATGTATGACAACACAGCCTGTTTTTCGACCCTACGTTTATTACATTAGCTGTTGCTTTTCAATTTTCCTCTCTCCCACATATCCTACTCATATCTCATCCCTTTGTACAGTTACAAAGAAAAAGTAAAAGAAAGCAAATCAAAAAGTAGTTAGAGAAGGCATCACAGAAACTGCCCAAGAAAATCACGCGAACAAAGAATTCATAAGTAAAAGCATTGGAGGCCACTTGAAGGAAATAAGTAACTTAATAAGTAGCGACAAACGCGGTTAACTGTCAAATGACATCAGCCAACTGGCAAACATTTCACCTGGTATGACAACAGAAACGGGATTTACGCTCAATCTTATCGGCCAGTCTTGAAAATTAAAACGAATGTCATCCTTGCTAATTCTTCTCTTACAGTCAAACGGACTTTGACTCTCTGGTGAACGTGAAGCAGAGCTTCAACCTCACTCTACTCAGATGCTAGTCGTAACTGAATCGCATTAGTTTCCCGGGAGCGGATGAACTGAAGGGGCAAAAAGAAAAACAATTTAATTTAATCAACCAACACCAAGATACACGTTACTATAGTAGATAGCTCTCTCTACTAAGGGACTGCCATTGGTCTGTTGCATGACCTTAGCATAACCGACCCAGTCTCGCAAACTGAATGGCTACTTAAGGGCGTTCTAATTTCCCATAGATTACGTGGGCCGCGCGCTAGGAAAATTGCCAAACCTTCAAACCAGCTCTTCAGTAGTAGGTGAAAATAAACCAATTCTACGAACTGAAACTTCATCTTTGAGTAGATCGGTTACCGAGTTACGCTTAAACAATAAGACGGATCAGTTGCTTTCTATATCTTACTATCGACTTTGCTAGGGTTGCCTCGGTGCTCGAGCTTGCCGTCTTTTGAAGTGTTAAATAAAAACCAGTCAGTCAGTGGTAGACACCGAAATAAAACGAAAACAGAGATCGGCTGAGAGCAACAATGAAATGCAAACAGAAATCCATCTCTTTCTTACTTATCTCTCCGATTTCGTCTCTTTCTACTTCCTACAGAAGATCCCTGAAAATACTGAGGAATGGTGAGTGAACTAAGCAGACTGATGAAAGAAAGGGCATCACAACTTTTAACTGCCGTGGTTCTATTTATTTACTACGTTTGGTTCACACGCCAAATCCCCTTTGTCCTGGCCCGTAACACACTGATCAGGAAAATGTCAAGATATTCCATATTTCATCACGATCGGTATTAGATTAAACTTGAGGTTCAGCTTTCAAAATATCAGTAGATATCGAACAAGATTTGAGTGATAAATAAGCGCTGATCACATTAATATAAAATAGCTACACTGATCATATAATGTAGTAGGGGAAAAAATTGACGTTAACTTACCTTAAACATGGTTGAAATAAAGTTATACTTCAAGATTTTTTTGGTTCGTTTGTCTTGGTGTTTGTGCATGCTAGCGAAGAAAGAAAATCTACTCCAGAAAACAATTAAGATGGTAACAAAATATTTGGATGAAATGTCTATCCTAATGACTTTTTTCCTTTCTTTCCGTTGCCCATCCGCCAACGATGCCGCTATTTTTTTGGTTTCTAAGTCATGCCTTTGTTTTTCTTATCTCAAGTAATAAATTATCATTGGATCATACGCGGTTATGATACTTTGACATGTTTTTAATCTCAGTCAGTCGATACGATCCTGAAAATGATGTTGTCATGGCTATTTGTATCAGGGTGAGACACCATTTTAGAGCAGATTAAATAAAAGTGAGCCATTGGCACTTGCATTTGACATTGTGTCGTAGCCAGCTTTGCACCAAAAAACCATAAACATTAAACGAAGATGCGAATAACGAAAAACTTCACCAAATATTTTGTTACAGTCGTCGGTGTTTTTGGATATGTAAACAGCACGCTTTAATTTCCTTTTTCATAAGCTACACAAAAAAACAAAATTGAAATGCCTTCTCAAATTGCTTTTCAAGTTTTGGCATACAAAATAAAACAGATATAACTATTAAGAAATCGATCATCTTATTTATTTTTCAAACATCGGCTTTTATTTTTTGATCCAAAATGAAGTATCCTGATTTGTGTAAACTTAAAAAAAAACACACACACACAGCCGCAGCCATGTTTGGAAGCAATGTCTGCGGATTACTATTAGCTACAAAGCTGGCTGAGAATTCCAACTTTTGATCATCAAATTCCCATTAAATAAAACCTTAATATTACAATCGAAAAACATAGTTAATCTTATGATGTCGACATAAAACTAATAATTAGTTTTGCCTAGCCCTTGGCCGCAAATATCACGTAAAATAGCCAAAATATTTTTCCGGAAATACTCAAAAATTGTCTTAATGTCTCGAAAATTTTGCTTTTTAATTAAGCATTTTGAATCACTTAGGCCAACATTTTCATTTTGAGAGTTAAATAACTATGTAAGAGATCAGCATCATCGTCTACATTATTATAGCGGAAATAAGGACAGTAAAAACAGCTTAAAACTGACAACAATGTATACAAAGTTTGATATATTTTCACTAATGTATCCAGGCTCAACACTCTGCTCCCAACGTCCGCCATTTTGGAAACGGCATACATCAGAGTATTCAGGTTGCGAGCCGCTACACTGGATCGTTTCCGGCATTGAACTGAACGGAAGGTTCAGAAAACTGGTGGCAAGAAATGCCAGAAATAGGCGGAAAAAACACAGAGCTTAGCAAAAAAGCCCTAAATATTTAACAATTATCCTGTCTGGCCTTCGAAATCGCGCGGAATATCGCCCGATACTTAGCCGAGGAGGCCGTAAGCGGAGCATGGTTGGATAAAATCAGGCGATGTTCCGCAAGATTGAGCAGAGAATATAATTGTTTCACTTTCTATTCAACACATTGATCACAAAGTACAATTTAATGAATTTATTTTCTGTTGCAGAAACGGCTGGAAAAGCCGCCACTTTTTCTTTCTTGTTAAATATCCGTCTATTCTCTAAATATCATATTGTTTAAATGTCACATCTAAATATCCCAAACAATTTTCCGGATACTTTATGTGTGGCAAGGAATAGAGGCGTTACGTTTGTCTTACAAACACCAAACACTAATAAAACAGGGCATCTCAAGGCGCAATGAGCTCGAGATCTCACATGACGACTGGAACAAAAAGAAATATTCAGTAACGTTTTTGATGAACTATCGACGACCTACTCAAAAGTCAAATTGATTACACAGGGTGGGTTCGAATTACAATTCGAAACGCGCTGTAAGTTGTGGGTTATGCATGAGATGTTCGTCCGCTACTAAAAAACGGATGAATGAATGAAATGAATGAATGGGTGCAATGGAAAATGGATGAATGAATTACATCACTCAAGATGAAGTACTTCCTCGATCTCAGCGATCTGTTATTTCCAACGGCACCGCGCGGTTTTCGGCAGGGCTGCTTCGACTCCCTGGGGAGCTGGTGCCTATCTCTTCCCCAGGGCCTGCTTTACATTTGTTCAGCTTCAGTTGAAGGGGATCTGGGTGCTAATTGAAAGTAAGGCAATCTCTTGGGACGAATTGTTTAGATCAGTCACATTCAATTCTGAGCATACGAAATCGGAAATCCAGGACTCAAAGAATACCACCAGAATAAAGCCCTTTCCTATAGCTGAGGTCAGGGTCGTTTTGGCAACAGTATTATCTCTATAGCATGGTTGTACATTTTCCCTCGGTTAATTAGCCTTCCGATTAATTTGCACTCCTGTTGTATTCCCAATACTATCAACATATCTCTCTGCAGAGATAAGAAAGGTCGTTGATGATGCTACCATTTATGGGCAATTTTAACCTCAGATGCGGACACATTAGGACTTTTTCTTAATTATATGGCAAGTGAATTAGGGTTTTGTGGATTTTTGACAACCGAAAGGGTGGTGTTATTTCATCCTTCTTAAATAAAAATGCATTTACTGCGGATTCGTGTAACCAATCCAGGCCCTCAGCGGCTTAAATGTATTAAATTTTTACGATGTGGCTAAGATTTTAGCAGTCCACAAAACAGAAGACAAAACGAAGATGTCGGAAGGAAGGGTTGAAATGGCCTCAACTTTCTGACGCTTCTTCGGTTATGGCTACATTTTAAGATGAAGGTGTTCACGCCCGCATGCAATACTATACGACTGTTTTGACATAGAAAGGTATAGTCTTCTAAATGGCGCCAGTTTTGATTACAATGCGCAATTGGCGCAATTAATTACAACACGGCAAGACTGACAGGTTGACAATCATTTTTGTCGTAAAATAGTCTTCAAATGATCGTGTTCAATAACAGTATCATCCGTCAGTAACCAAAAAGAATTTCTTTGAACTGCTGAAAACACGGATCCTTAAAGTTCTCGATCACACATATGGTAGACTAAATCAACCGTATTAGGCGTCAAGTGCTTTTTTGTTCAAGAACAGAATAGATTTCTCGCCTGTATTTAGATTACGATCATTTAGAGTGTTTTGCTTAACATCAATTTTATCAGTTGATTTTTTTTCTTAAAAGCCTTAACAGCGGCAGTAAGCTAAATTAACATTCAGTGTGCAGTTTGACTCACAAAGGTTATTTCCAAAACGTCAGCTAAATGCCTCGCCATCGGTACATTTCTGTTTAATTACAGCACATTCAGGTGTAAATATCCCATTTTCTCCCTAAAATGTTGTGAAATTTCTATCTAATCTAAAAAACAAAAAATTCTAATTCTGAAACCATAAAAATCCGGAAAAGGAAAAAAAAAACGGTGATCCGATTGGATTTGAAATACGAACCTACCTAAACCAAATAGCCAGTTAACTACTGCTGCCTTTGCAGGAAAAATGCATCAAATACTTCTTCAAAAAATTTAGAACTCAGACTGCTGTCGACTGATAGCATTATCAACTCGCTCGTTTGCATGTAGTTTAGTCAGGAAACACAAACTAAATCGTTCTGCTAAATCAAACAATTTGATCTTGGTGTCAGCTCAGCTCAGTTGCTTCTTACCTTTCCTTGTAGTGGAGAAATCAGATTCCAAAGCCCTTTGGAGTTTGAGTGGCTTTCTCAGGCCTTGGTGAAACTGATAATTACTACAACACTATCACCGTGCATATGCGAATTGTTAATTTGTAAGAGGGAATTCGAGGTTTTATTTTCCTGGGCATCAAATTAAACATGTCATATCCAATCAGAAAAACCGCTTACAGCAGGTGAATGTTTAGGGGTAAGTTAAGCACCGCCTCAACAGAAAGATAAATGATGACAATAATTATTCCAGAAACAACGAGAAATCGAAGGCTCTGGCATTGGGTCATGAATGAACATAAAAAATAAATAGAGGATTCAGATTTTCAGGAGACGTAACTAACATATATATATAAAGTTTTGCTTGAAGTAGAGAAGAAAATCGAGTAAATTCTACGGACCAAAATAATCCTGTGGATCAAACTTTTTTTTTGGTCTGATTTTGTGGATCACCATAAAATAGGTGAAAATGACAAATGGTCGCACAAATGTTATGCCTTAAGCAATTCTGTGTCAGAGGGTAGTTCTGTGCACGTGGCATTCCTAGTGTAGCGCACGTGATACGCGCCTGGGCGTAAACCTCTCGTTCCCCTGGGCGTTTTCCATTTACAAAGAGATTCCGGAAACTCCGGTTGGGATGTAAATGGAAAATGTCCGGAAATTTTCCAGAATAAACGGAACTTCTGGAAAGGTGGTCCTGTTTTCCCGCTGGAAACTTTCCGATGGAAATGCGAGTTCCATTTACGTGTTTTACAAGGTTTAACAGGGCCGTACCTAGGATTCTTTGTCTGCGGGGGCAAACTCCGCACACCTTCACAAGGGCGGGTCTCCCGTATACAGACAGGGTTTCTAGTTGGACGTTTTGTTTTCACCCCTACACAGGAGGTTGCCTCTAAGACCTTTAAGAAAAAAACCACACTGATGCTTTTTGTTTTAAATTGTCATGATTTATTATGACACTATAATAAACACCTTGTTTAGTTTGAAATTGCCCCGAGGTCTCTGCTACACAATGATGATTTATATACCATCTTTAACACGAGCTATACAGTGAACAGCAGTTTAACACTTTGTATGGATGGTTTTAAAAATGGGTTGGAAGCCTTTGTTAGTTTGAACAGAGATTGGCTTGAAGGAACTGAGCTAAAATTGCAGGTTTCGATGTCAGAATACCAAGTCTCAAAAACGAGTCTATATTAGGCTGTTCTAGATTCTTCTCCAATTTGACTTCATGTCATAGATCTCTTTTGGAGTGGGAATGAAGTCCGTTCCGCGATAAATTAAAAGCATAACAAGACCACTTAATCGATATTCTGTCATTGATGACCGAGTCCATAACTTCAGACGGCGTAGGGTTGAGAAGGTGCGTTCGCAACCGACGCTTCCGACAGGCGTGGTTAGAAAGTTCGACAACACCTTGTGAATGGCGGGAAATTCTTGCGGACTGCAATCACAGGCATTGCTCCCTCTTGTTCTGACTCTGGCTCCATCGCGTGTTTCATCCTCCACCTTGCCAGCTCTGCGTCAAAATTAGATTTCTACGAGAAATCTAGATGCTTGCTGAAGTAGTTCTTGATCTTCTCGATCTGCCTGTCAATTATCTTGGGAAAGTACAAAGGGAACAGCTTTCTCCCCAACATTTTCCCAGCGGATTGGTAAAGAAATGTTTTGCAAACGTTGGCAAGAAACACGCATCAACTGTTTCCCGCCAAAGTCTAAACCACATGCCCAGGCAGCCCAAATTACATAATCATTATTGTCATAAGAAAACTTTTACTGGCTTTTGCCTCGAAAGATGCTCCAAAATAATTATTTGGAATTTACATTGAAGGAAGATTTTTCAGTCAATTAGTCGGTTTTCTTGAGATTTCGGACCAATATAGCTACAAGAAATAGCCCAGCAAAATCAAACACTATGTTAGGAAAAAAAAAAACCCCCCCCCCCCCCCCCCAGCTATGTACGGCCCCGTTTAACCAATTCCAAGCTTTTCACGGCCATATCTTCGTTAAAGAAAAATGGCGGCGGATCCTTCTTCTTCAATGAACTCGAGTAGTTTTTTACGAATGCTCAGACATTAGTGAATATGTAGGGAGCTTATTCATTAGAAGTACGCTAGGCTCGTGCCGTATATTGAGGATGTAATTGAGGTTATATACGGTAATTGCAGTATTATATACATTCGATGACCTACGTACGTAGCCGATACACTGTAAACACTTTTTATTAAACCCATTCAAAGACACACTTGTGAAAGAATTCAGTACAACTAACAGTGTTATTTAACTCCACCTTTCTCTTTGTTCGTTTCTTGTTCAGTTTCTCTTTTTTTCCCCTCAAAGCACACCACCTAGTAGTCGGTTTTCTAGTGTTTTATGTTCGGCTTGAAAATGGCTGATTTTATTACTCTATCTCTGAAAACGAAGTGATCGTTGATTGTACGGAAAAATATCAATATAAACCCTGTTTCAAGTTCCATATGATCGTTGACTATTGCTCAGTTTTAGGCCTACTTTACGAATGCCTGCACAACGTTACGCTGCTGCCTCCAAAAACAACAATATTAATCGTTTGTTCAAATACAAGAATCAGCGAAACATGAAAACTAATGTTTTCTTAGCCAACGTTTGGCGTGTCGTGCGGGAGAATTGCAAACAGGTCAAAGGTCTGATTTGCACGATCTGTCAACTTCAGTCTGAAAAAAAAAAATGGCTTTGTAAATCAGCTTTGTCCCCATAGCCACACTATAACCCAGCTGTTATTCTCTGCCTACACAGAATGTTGTTTATCTACCAAAGCGGGTTAACACTAAGGTTGTCAGGTACTCCCATGTAATGTCACCAAATTCCCAACTTTATTTTCAGAATTGTCTCTCCTCATTTTGGAGTATCCATTCCAGTTATAGCCATAACGTCACAGGGTGAGTAACACTGACTAACTTATATCAAAGGCCTGGGGTGGAGCGCGAAAGAATGGACGCGTCATAAAATGACAAGGAAGGCTAGAGGTAAGGCTTGTACCACCTTATGTATGCATTGTGCTACATTACGCGTGCACTGTGTGAGGTGTGAAAGGCAAAGATTTTACATCAGATTGTGGAACAACGTTAACACAATTACGAGAAGGCTGCTGAATCGAGAAGTAATGGCTGCAGCCCCTGAAAGTAAGACAAAAATGATAATTGTTAATGTCCACAAAGTCGTCCTCAGATTGGTGCAGATTATATGGATGCGTTTTAAGGGACCGATTCGAGTGCAAAACCTTTTCTTTAAGATGACGTCACAACTTTCATTGAATCCAGTTGGATGGCTGGTACAAATTTCCTCACGCGTACTCATTTAAATTAAAGAAGTTGGACCCTTGTCTAATGCTTCTTAATTCTGCTGATGTGTTTTTACCGCGTACTTGGATACATCCACAAGTTTATTAATACCAACCTGCACATTCACAAAGTGTGCATCCAAATTTTGTTTTGGCAAGACCGTGACGGCAGTTCGTAGGCGGTGGATGACAGCCTGGCGTCGGACAGTCGTCTGCAATAAATGATGAATTACAGTCCAACACAAAATTCCGCTAGATTACTGACTTAAATAAGTCCGAGAAAAGAATTTGGAAGATTGCTAGTCTGCTACAGCCGTAAACGTGCTTTTTCAGTTCATTCACGCTTTAAGCCGCTGTCACTGGGTCTCCCAAGAGACAAACCAATTTGATTCCGCTCCAACAAGCTGTGGTATCCCACACTAATGTCATCTGGTTGTAAGTCCGTTAATGCTAATGAATTGCAAAGTTTGCAATGCACTGTGGACAGTGCATCCAACACGTGTACCCTTTGAGTACCTTTTTTGGTGGGGTGCAATAAACCCACTTGGGAAATGGAGAGCTCAGTTGAAAATCTTGTGAGTCATTTAGCTTTTCTCGTGGTCTCCCAACATCCAGTGTAGGTTTACTATTAGGTCAGTAAAGCAATCATATGCGTCCATTGCTTAAAGGGAACCTCCACTCTTACATCAAATGGACCATAAATTGCTGAAAATAATTACTATATTCCAAACTTTAGTTTAAAACTTCGAAATTCATGTACAAAAATTGGGTATCGTCAACACCTATAATATTTCACTTTCGTGGCATCAAGAATTCGTTGCAGCTATTGTCGGGAAGCAAATGGAGCGGAAAAGGTTTTGTATTCAACTGACTGGGCAACCGAATACTGCTAATTATATGTTCAGTCCAAATTTATCAACGTTGTAGGTAAGATAAGCCAGGTTTTAAGATTTAGCTTTCAAAATCAATAAGGACTGCATCTCGTCATGCGCAGAAACATTGTACGCAAATGAAAACTAGTTTTAGGGTCGTCCCGGTATGTTGCAGGAAAATGAATCGAGTTTTTCGAAGCACGATACGCGCCAATCAGAGTTAACAACCATGGTACTTAATTAGACTGCTAGCAGTCCTTTCTGGATAGTGGTGAGCTCACGCCAATAGGATGGGGAGACTGACTGAAACCTGAAGTGAATGCGCTCCAATCTCTTTACGCTCTTTTCTCCTCTCTCCAGTCTCTCTACGCTCTTTTCTCCTCGCTCCAGTCTCTTTACGCCCTTTTTTCCTCGCTCCAGTCTCTTTACGCTCTTTTCTCCTCGCTCCAGTCTCTCTACGCTCTTTTGTCCTCGCTACAGTCTATTTGCGCTGTGTTTTCCTCGCTCCAGTCTCTTTACGCTCTTTTCTCCTCGCTCCAGTGTCTTTACGCCCTGTTCTCCTCGCTCCAGTCTCACCGCGCTGTTGATGGATTGCGCTTCGACTATCAGAAAACGGACAGCCAGCAGTCTAGCACTCTGTAGGTTTCAGTCGCGGTTGATCCAGGATTACTACTATTTAGAATGGATCATCGAAGAACTCGGCCTTGAAACATGCTATGTGTCTGACTTACAGTTGAGAGTCAAAGTGATTCCATCCCAGTAAACGCCGTGCTCTTTCACCACACTAGCACTGGAAGAGGGTAATAAATATGTTAAAACTTGTTTTAGACTTCCATATTACATAGACGGGTGACCGAAAGATTACCGAGAAAAAGAAACCACAAGCACCGCTAGAATGGGAGAGATGAGGCTTCCTCGGCTGTTCTTTTCTGTCTGCGGTCTCTTCCTTGTCCCTCACAAAATTTATCATTTATTTTATTATCTTCCCACGATTTAACTACCTGGAAACATGCATATAAGACTGAGTAATGAACCTTATGGTGATTTTTCCAGCAGGATACTTCTTCGGGGACTTCCATTTGATTTGAAAACTGCTCCACTCCCTGTTACTGGTAGAGTTTTGTACCATTTCATTCTGAAAGAGATTATGGTGAGTGATGTTATATCCGTCAAGAAAACAGGTGGATGTAAAGTAGACAGCTTTTAATAAAATGTAACACGTACTATGTAAGATCTCCCAATCAAGTGACACTCCGTCATGGATACTCCCTGGGGCAGTGGTGTCACAAAGTGTCCACTTTCTTCATCCTCGAACTCATTGTGCACATAAATCATGAATCCAACAAACGTCTCAGTCACATTCCCGACCTGTGTGCCATTCAGCGATACTGAAATGGTACAGTTAAAGCGTGTAGTTTGAGATTATCACACAAAAAGAATTTAAAAAATAAAATGGGCACCCAAAATATAAAGACAAAATAGAAATGACCGCCACTTTTTCTATCAACTTTTTATCTACATCATCTCTGACTACAAGACTGACTATGAAATCAATACACGGAATTCATATATTTGAACTGCGGATTAAAGAATGAAGACGAGAATGATCATCGCAGTTATGAACACTATTTGAACAGTCGTGAAAATAAAGCCTGAAAAAATTCATGCTCTTACGGGAGTCGAACCCACGACCTCTGCGATACCGGTGCAGCGCTCTACCAACCAAGCTAACTGGGAGCTGGTCATTTTGTTGGTTTGTAATAAACCCGTGAATGATGAATGGCCCTTTTTATACTAGAGACGCATTATCCGTCCAGACGAATTATGCGTCTGTCGTTTTATCCCAGTAGTGTAAAGACGGGACGAACTACATGAGACGCATAATCCGTCTGGGACGAACTTGGACAGACATTTGTAGTGCATCTGTTTAGTTCGACTAGTATAAAGACGGGCACAAGACGCATTATGCGTCTAGAAGAACTATCCGCTTTAGTTCGTCTTGAAAGACGCACTAAACAAGATAGTTCGTCTTGACGCATAATGCGTCTTGTGCCCGTCTTTACAGTAGTCGAACTAAACAGACGCACTACAAATGTTTGCCCAAGTTCGTCCCAGACGGATTATGCGTCTCTAGTATAAAAATGGCCAATGAATAACTATGAATATATGAATATAATATATTTGAAATGCGGATTAAAGAATGAAGATGACAGTGATCTTACGAGCTAATCTCTGATTTGTCAAGGGTACCTTACTTGTGTAAGTCATCTGGCCAGGACCATAAAGTGGTCCATAAAACTGATACGACATGTAATCATGAACAGAGCGGCCATCTTGATCGGTCACGTTGATGACATAAGGAGCTGAAGAATTCTGAGGCTTGATTCCAGGATACCAGTCCCTTGCTACACTCGGGCAAGGAATTAGAACAATTTTTGTGGCTTGCTGAACACTGAAAACAGCCACGAGCCATGAAAAAATTAACAACTGCCGTGTTCCTAACACACGTGACATACTGCTCGCCAAATCCGTTCTCCTGAAATTTTAAATAAAGTGGTGAAGATTACCTCTCGTGGTGCAGTGAGGCCATATATTTCCCTCTTAGCTTTAAAATACGATGATGACGAGTTTCATGTCACGGGATACCGATACAATGATTTTACTAGCTTTGATGATTGAATTCTGTCAGGAAAAAAATCATAAATTTTCCAGCGCGTGTCAACATTAGATACGTCGAGCTATGTCAGAAAACCCAAACAAGAAAACATTTCTCATGACTCCGCCAACCCTGGCATCACCCTTGGTGAGGGATTACACTCTAGGTTTTATACCACCGAGGGATATTTGACCCACGTTTGGGCATAGGGGTGCCACTGGGGAGTTTGAAATCCGACCCTGTCCTACCCAGTGCAGGACAACGCCCTTTATTTTAAGACCCTAGATTTAAAATGATGCCGGCGGGATCGGGTGGAATTAAAGATACTAATCTAATGTTGACTGTGCTAAACAAATACAGATAAACGTCTTCGATTTAAGATTGCTAAATACTGAAGGGCAGTCTTGCAGCCATACCCTGTCGAGGACGGGTCCAGACCCTGGTTACAACAGATTCGCTTGAAATTATACCCAAAATCCGTATAGGTCATATAAGGGAGTACCATCCGGGACCCCGGGCGTGCATATAAGCGATTCAGGGTTTCAAGCTTCTTTTGCAGCGCATTACAATGGATACCGAGATAAAACAAACCTTGTCTGACCATAAAATTTGTTTTCATTTTAGCCTGCGTAACTGGCAGTATAGGCGCGCTGAGGAGGCGGCGGAGCCGCTGAAAGTACTGAGCGGCGAAGCCGCGACAACATTCTCCTCCCCATTCTCCTCGCGGCTTCGCCTTTCGCTTTTAGCGGCTCTTTACTCCGCGCGCCTACAGTACCGCCAGCTACGAAGGTTATTTTCATGTTAGGAGCCAAATTGGCTGTGTCTAAAAGTGGGACGGGGACTTGGAGACGGGGACGCAGGGACTCGTGTTCGGGGACGTGGGAGGCGGGGACGTGAAATGTGGGACGCTGGGACGCGAGATGTGGGACGTGGGGACGTGAAATCGAGGACGTGGGGACGCAGGGACGTGACATTGGGGACGCGGGAACGTAAAGTAAATATCTTCACTCTAATTGCTTTGGAATTTCACTGATGCCAAATTTTGCAAGTTTACCGTTAAAAACAAGGCTTAGGGTTGAAAATAGCTACAATATCCGCCAAAAAGAATTGTGACACACCAAAGCATCTTAGAACTCCCCTCCCCCGTGTCAATGTTGAGCGCGCGAAAAGTTTCGGGATTCCTGGAAAAACGCCATTCTTTTTGCAACATTGAGTAGGAGGAAGGGTGATCTGCTACACAGCGTGTGATCGTGAAGTGTCCCGTTTATTTTTGTCTGAGATTGTAGACTGAGTTAAATGCGCTTAGGGGCTGTTACCTTTTTCACTTTCAGGATTTGTTTTTCGTTCATTTCATTGAAAATTGCTTTTATGCCCACCCCACTCCCCTGCCGTGGCCGAGTATGCTCCAGCGATTGTCAGTGATTTTCATGGTGAGTGTTACCGAGATGGTTTTCAGTAATAACTGCAATCCTTGTACATCCTCGCTCAAATCTGGTAAATTTTGACATTAGAAAGTATTTCAGGAAACCGTCTGTATGAAAATTGGTATTTTTCACTGCCAGATTATATTGTTCAAGGAATAAAAAGCTGTGAATGATCATCGCAGTTATGAACACTACTTAAGCAGTAGTGAAAATAAAGCATGAAAAAAATATTCAGGCTTGTACGGGAGTCTAACCCTATTTTTTTTTCAGGCTTTATTTTCACTTCTGCTTAAGTAGTGTTCATAACTGCGATGATCATTCATAGCTTCATTCTTTAATCCGTAGTTCAAATATATGATTTTCATATATCCATTCTCAAAACAAAATTGTCGAAACTTTGGCTTGATTTGAAATTCTATTTTGAGCGAGTATTCGTAGGGATTACAATCTCGGTAACACCTACCGAGAAAATCTTCCATGATCCACCAAGTGAAGAACCACTGCATCGACACGAGGAAACTGCTGTCCAGAGTCACTGACAACTCGCTGGAGCATACACGGCCACAGCAGGAGAATGGGAGTCGCGAATAAAAGCAATTTTTAATTTTCACTGATCCGAGCAATGAAATGAACGAAAAACAAATCCTAAAAGTGAAAAAGTTACAAATGTAACAGCCCTTAACCGTATTTATCTCAGTCTCGTTTTCAACGGTAAACTTGCAAAATTTTGCATCAGTGAATTTCCAACGCAGTTAGAGTGAAGATATTTTCTTTACGTCCCCGCGTCCCACGTCCCCAAACACGCGTCCCTGCGTTCCCGTCCCCAAGTCCCCGTCCCACTGTTAGACAGAGCCAGCAAAATTGACGTCGTTGATTTAAATGCCAACATTCACGGCTCTGAGCGATGAATTGTGTAACATTTGTAAACTGATAAACTCCTTATATCGCGAAAATTTGGTTTATCAACGGAGTTGATAATGTAAATTGACCACCGTACAGGGATTCGATTAGCTCGAATCGAATCCCTGTACGGTGGTCAATTTACATTATCAACTCCGTTGATAAACCAAATTTTCGTGTTTCACTCCCCCACCGACGCAGCACCACAGTTTCTTTAGAAACTAATCCCCTTTATCCTTATATCACGGATATGTTTTTCTGATTGAAGTAAAGAGCCATCTTCAGTTTTCAGTCCGAGTTGTCAGCTTCAAACGTTTCAGACCGCGACACGGTTTGAAAGATACAAAGAAAAATCTTCTGGCTGAGAAGCATCAACAGCGAACGAAGTATACGTAGTTGAGGAACGAAAAAGCAAAGGGAGGGAATTTACAGGGAATAATGATGTTCAGTTGACGGTGCATTAAACGTTATGTGATAACAGCGTGAGACTTGTGTGTTACTTTCTTGCGGCCCTTGTTTCACCTGTCTACATGCCAAGGCCGGAGTGTCTCGAACTCTAGCGCACGCCTATAAAATCCCACATAATCAGCTTGAAACAATTATTTGTAGTCAGAATCGTGGTCAGGATCTTATCTCAAAGCGTATCTGTATAGGGTTGTGGTAGGAGATGAAGTGACAAGGTATGCGAAGTGTGCCAACAATTAACGCATTACTCACTTACCTCAGTTGTCATTTCACCTGAGCCAAGCAAGTAAAAGGATGCGAGCATCCGTTCTCTTATATTTGTTACAGTTTCTCTCGTATTTCACAATGGCCGTAGATTTTGACTTTGCAAAGTGGTTCGAAAATAATGGTCTCACAATAAGGAGGTCAGAAAAACTAAAGAAGAGAGACTTTTTCAAGCTTAACGATAAAGTCGGTAAACATAGTCAACATAGCATTGACATAGGACCAGATCACAACCGACCATAAGATGCTACGAATATCTATTTAATTAGACAGCAAATTTGAGTCTTTCACTTTAGTTTGGTCTTTATCAATTTGGTTTCATTTGAATCAAGCGGATTTAATTGCTTCAACGAGGATGATCGAGGTCAATAAACGGAGAATGCCTGTGCGAACGGTGCAAATTTCTTCAACTGCAGTAACGCACGAGTGAAATATCGATCAGGAGTTAGTTAAAATCTCACATGTCCTGTGAAGGATAACAACATGAATTTTCTTGATAACTAACGGAGCTTAAATAGTTCTTAAACGTACGGAAATAATCGAGACTACAAAATTGATTAAGGACTGAATTTTCGCATAAGACCCGTAGCGAACTTTACAATGCGGCTGAAATTGTAATTTATAAAGATTTGACCTTCACGCTAGGCTGTAAAATATCATCACCATTATTTTTTACTTTACCTGTACTTGTCTGTCCCAACAGTGCTTGCCTAGTTATACTCCTTTTTTGCAAGCCGTAATTACCTGTTGCGTGACTCTCCCGAGTTGGCAATATGCAGATTTGGTTGTATTGCGGTCAATTGCGACCCTCTATTAGCATAATTATAATAGCTACTAGGGTTCAAAACAATGCAAATAACAGGTTAACCAAATGTAAGCACTTGAATGAGGCCCCGTGCACACTGATACGTTTTCAAAAGCATTCGATTTCGGTGTCATAGAGAACGCATCGATCGATCCGCATCCACACTACTGTTTTCCAGGGGCACCCAACGACAAGTTTCGGTGGGGTCGGGGCAAAACATGGACCCCCCTTCTGGACCCCTATCTGGACCCCCTTCTGGACCTTTTTTCTGGACCCCTTTCTTGACCCCTTCCGGACCACCCTCACCCCTCCCATCCCCGTCAATATAACCAAAATACCTGGTACAGCTTGTGAGATCTTCAACTTATCTTCACTTTTTCTTTCCTCAAACATTTGTAAATTGAGTGCTAAAAAATGCTTAACATTTAATGATAATTCTTTAGCGTGCCATTTCTTTGTGCACCAAAACTATTGTGAACATCCACAAGCGTTCCCATCAGAGTTGAAGGTAAGCAAGACTATTTTTGTTATTTCGCATTAGTACAATCTCGAAATTTCAAAGAAAGAAAAATTCGTATGAATGATATATGAAATGAATCATATATGAACTGCGGAAACGAAATCAAATGAAGAATGATCCTCGCAGTTGTGAACGCAATTTATGCAATTGCGAAAGAGAAGCCTGAAAAAAATTCAGGACTTCAACGGGGTTTGAACCCGTGACCTCGCCATTACCGGTGCGATGCTCTAACCAACTGAGCTATGAAGCCACTGACGTTGGCAGCAACTGCGAGGATCATTCTTCATTTGATTTCATTTCCGCAGTTCATATATGATTCATTTCATCATTCACACTCATTTCTTTCACGGGAACATATGAACCCACAATTGACCTGCTCCCAACGTCAGTGGCTTTATAGCTCAGTTGGTTAGAGCATCGCACCGGTAATCGCGAGGTCACGGATTCGAACCCCGTTGAAGTCCTGAATTTTTTTTTCAGGCTTCTTTTCGCAATTGCATAAATTGCGTTCACAACTGCGAGGATCATTCTTCATTTGATTTCATTTCCGCAGTTCATATATGATTCATTTCATATATCATTCACACTCATTTCTTTCACGGGAACATATGAACCCACAATTGACCTGCTCCCAACGTCAGTGGCTTCATAGCTCAGTTGGTTAGAGCATCGCACCGGTAATCGCGAGGTCACGGGTTCAAACCCCGTTGAAGTCCTGAATTTTTTTCAGGCTTCTCTTTCGCAATTGCATAAATTGCGTTCACAACTGCGAGGATCATTCTTCATTTGATTTCGTTTCCGCAGTTCATATATGATTCATTTCATATATCATTCATACGAATTTTTCTTTCTTTGAAATTTCGAGATTGTACTAATGCGAAATAACAAAAATAGTCTTGCTTACCTAGTCCTGAATTTTTTTCAGGCTTCTCTTTCGCAATTGCATAAATTGCGTTCACAACTGCGATGATCATTCCTTATTTGAAAGAAAAATTCATAAGAAAAATCATTTTACCTACCTTCACCTGCGACGCGAACGCGTGTGTGGATGCTCACGATATTTTTCGTCAGCGGTGGTAGCCGAAAGCATAGGATGATGCAATCAAAATGGCGAAAAAAAGGAAAAGACCGAAGGAGTTCTTGACTCTTTATAGGCTGTAAAAGTTACAAAATATAATCTAGCCATCATCTGTCACACGATAGACGGGAATGTTCCTGATTTGACGTCAAAAACTGAATTGCATGCATGTTTACAAAGACTTACCGCGATTCAAATCAGTTTGTGACGTCAAAGACTTACCGCGATTCAAATCAGTTTGTGACGTCAAATCAGGAACTAGGTCGGTCGTGTGACAGATGATGGCTAGATTATATTTCGTAACTTTTACAGTCTATGATCCGGAAGGAGTCCAGAAAGGGGTATCGAACGGTTTCCAGAAGGGGGTCCAGAAGGGGATCGAGAAAGAGGTCCAGAGAGGGGTCCAGAAGGGGGTCCAGAATGGGGTCCAGAAGGGGGTCCAAAAGGGGTCAGAAGGGGGTCCAAAAGGGGTCCAGAAGGGGGGTCCAGAAAGGGGTCCAGAAGGGGGTCCAAAAGGGGTCCAGAAGGGATCCAGAAGGGGGTCCAGAAGGGGTCTAGAAGGGGGTCCAGAAGGAGCGGTCCACGTTTTGTACCGACCCGTTTCGGTGGATATCTGCTCGGTGGAGGGTAATTCGCCATGCGCTTTCGGCGTCGATTAAAGAGTGCACTCGGATTTTCGTAACTAACAACGTGGCCTAAAAGATTCGCAAATTGGGAAATCATAGCCCCTGAGGTTTTCGGAAAGGCCGTAATTGCTGTTTTTGGCAGTCAAAAAGGTCAGCTAGCATTTTCGGAAAGAAAATAGTTCCCTAGAAAGTTCATAGAAAGTTCATTTCAGCTTGCATATTTTGTTCCCTAATATTTTCGGGCAATTAAAATTTCGCTAGGGAATCCGAACAGATGAACTTCTTCTAGCTTATGAAAATATTGCTTTAAACAGACTTCAAACACCACAAGGCACTTAAAAATGCCTTTTTACAGCTTTTGCTTGATTAGGCTCGTTGGGTGCCCTTGGTTTTCGTAGCGTTTTCAACCGTCAACACAGTGTGACGTAGTTAAACGATGTGCGCATGGTCAAAAGAGGTGCGACTGCGATATTTTTGGCATATGATGTTCCTACTCCAATCCTACGATGGGAAGGTCTTAAAAAAACCCAATGCCCTAACAACAGATGTTATTCTAACAAACAAACAAACAGCATTATTTTTAAAAAAGGGTTAGCTGACCAGGCTAATTTAGGCGGGTCAGACTTACAATGGAAAGAAATTCCAAAACAATTAGAAGGGAACTAATAAGAAGTAAGGAAATACGAGAAAAAAAAAAGACGATAATAGTACAAGTTTGAGGAGGCTCATACTGTGTCTTAAGCGTGCATTTTAGGTTGTATTACATGCTTAACTGTTGTCGTTACACAGTATACATTAAGTGACCTTCGTACGTAGCCGTGCCCCGCAAGCAGAGGCACTTCGATCTTCCTAGACAAGTCCTCCTCCAAACTTATCTAGCAAGATTGGAGGGCCTCTGCTCGCAGGGTAACGTAGCCGATAAGGATACTTCACAAATTAGTGTGATCAAGAAAGCTGAAGCCACTCAAAGGGCACTAAGGCCACAAGGTAGCGGGCATTACCCCTTAAATCTACCAAAGCAAAGATTGAGCCCAAGCATTAGCAGCCATGGACAGCTGTTTCGGCCTTGTTGTTCTCATCAGCATGGCATAGCTAATGCTCAGGCTCAAGTACCCACATATCAATAAAACAAGCAATGAAAACGTAAAGCTTGTGGGATGTGGCTGGAGTGACAAAGAATACTTCTAGCAAGACTTGAACTCAACTCATCTATGCTGCTTCCACAGAGCCTAATGGGAGTGAAAGTAAACTGCTGCAAGCAAACCATTTACCAGCTGATGACCACCACGTCTGAGGCGGGCCTCTAGCCAGACATTGAAAACTGAGTGTCCAGGATAGGAGGCATGTTTTGCCATGAAAATTAATTAGAGATCATGTGTAAGTACCTTGAATTTCTTCTAAAGGTGGGCATCTACCCTTCTGTCTGGGGTATGTGTTCTTAACTTTTGGTTGACATAAGATACCATGGTTTAATAATAAATGTGGTTATACCTCCACACTGGCAAGTTGGGCACCCATAGCTGTCACGCAAATAAATGCTACCACTTGGGCAGGGCAGACAGTTGGATACTAGGCAGTCATCTGTAAATTGCAAGTAAATATTTGAATTAATAAAAGAAAAATGTAAATACAAACTGATACAAGCAATACACAGTTATAGAATAACATACTGAGTTGAGCAGCTCAACAGGTTAATTACACTGCAATTCTGGTAGATTTTTAAGCAGTACAGAACTGAATTGAAGGCTCCTTCCTATTCTCAAATTTGAAAATAAAACATCAGTCTTATAGACAGAAAAAAAGAATAAGGTTAATCTCGAAAATTGAAATGATTTAAGTCATGCATAAAATGTTTCAATTATTCTAGAGTATCTGCCTGGGATGACAAAGGTAATCCATACTTACAAGTAAGATGTGCAGTGAAACCTTGCTCATAATACCAGATCCGACCAGGACTTGCCTCTTGCACCACACTTGCCCTGCAAAGTATAAAGCTGATCAAGACATTGAAATAAGTGAACAAAGGTTTTCCCACAGAAAAAGGTACAACTTGGGAATGTCTACAAATTATACAGTTGGCTCAGTCTAATAGACAACTATTGCAAGAGGCCATCTTTGTTCCAAAACCATTGTCCTCAAATTGACTTCATTCTTTTCATTATTGTTCCCATCAAACACTCCATTGAGGATCTCTAAAGCAAACACGTTTTCTGGTTTTAAGGATGGTCACTACAGAAGAGAGAGTTCACAGTTAATTATCATTTCATCTCTTAAATACTCAGAATTGATCATCTTTTTATTGAAAAAAATTAATTGGAGGAATGCAGCCAGGATGAATCATAGTTATGTAGAAACTTGAATGGACATTCTCTGGCTAGAAATATTAAAAATTGCAAGCTTTCGACCAGTAGAACTGTGGTCTTCAGTGGCATATGATGAATTTCATCATATTGCACATTGAAGACTACAGTTCTAGTGGTTGAAGCTTGCAATTTGTAATGGTTTCTACCATCTTTTTACTGTCATTGTAGTGTTAACATGTACAGGTAACATGTGTTGAGATAAAAAGACTAGGGTAGCAGCCAATTAGACTTAAGATTTAGTTATAATATTGTAATGATGTGTTGCTTGATGGTAAAGATCGATTGTAAAGAATTTATCACAGACTCAGCCTGCTGGTGTACTTTAATAAATAATGTGCCCAAGGACTACAAGCTGTGTCATTGAGTAGAGGAACTCAAAAAAAAAACCTGAAAGTAATATTCCCTGCTAAATGACCATCCTTAGGCGCCTTCCATAACAGTTTTAAGCTGGTCCAGTTTCCAGAAGATGTAGAGTTTTGCACTATCTGTTGGCAAAATAACATGAAATCATTACAGACTAGTCACCAGTTGCCAGTACTGTGCAGCTGATGATACCCAGTCAAACAAATGAAGGGCTGGGGCATAAACTGCCTATGTGTAGTTTTAGGTGTTTTTTCTGCATACGTTATTTCTCGAAAACGAAAAAGAAATCGGTGAAAAAAAATACGGGACAATGTTTTTGAATCAAAATGCAGTTCACATGCAAAAATTTGGACAAATCCAAGCGAACTAAAAAAACGGCCGAAAATTACACATAGGCAGTTTATGCCCTCAGCCCTTCATATGTCTGCCTTATTAACATGCATGAAGCAATGCCCAAGGGTATTCTTTATTTCTTTATTTGAAAACTTAGCGCCAAGTGCTCGTAACTGAAGGGTAAAACTGAAACTGGACATGAAATGATTGATAGGTAGAAAGGATTGTTCCATAGTGTGACGTAGACTAAAAGTTTTGGCGGTTAAAACATTGGTACTTACGCAACGTGTCTGCCGAAGCTCCCGACTCGATCCGCGCTAGCTTGTTTGGTTTAATCGAATTATGTCAATTTGCCTGTTCGCTCGGTGATCGAAGGACATCATGAAGTCTTAAGATCCATAAGTCTAACACGGCTGAAAGAAGCCAGTCGTGTTTTCTCTGCTTGCCAAACCATGAAGAGAGAGATAAATTTGACTCTCCGGTTTGGGAGTAGAGATTAAGAGCCGGGCAGAAAAAAAAACTCTGAAAACATCTCTGGTCTCAAAAGCGGCTCGGTTTTGCTAGTCTTGGTCCATTTGTGAAAGGTTACCGTGCTAGAATTTGCGAAAAGGAGAGGTGTTTTTGGAGTTTAGGGCAAAAAAACTGGGCGATGTTTGCAGAGTGTCTTTCGCACGCGGAGGGCATAACATTCCCACAATTCATTGCGGCCGAAGTGGGCGCTGTCTCGCGGGCCATCGAAGCCGTGAAACAGTTCGTCAAAATTCGGAAACATTACGGAGAATTCATCCGAGAGAGGGAAGGCAGCATGACGAGAAGTCCGTCCGTTTTCGATGACTATCTTGAAAACAATCCAGGGAAAAGTTGCATGGGCGCGCGTGGAAAACATTACTCGTGGTCGGTCGTCGAGTTGTTATGTAAACACAGGGAGACATGCTGCCGAATTTCAACATATAAATAAGTTTTGCGTCGATCAACTCGGTTATTTTGATTTTGTGGAGGCTTGTAAACATCAGCAAGACGTATTTTCAAGCGAGATAAACACCAGCAAAAACGTATTTGCACGCGAGACATTTTAACAAGTCGTTGTGTTACGCATCAGACGATACGGATTAAATTTCACATCTTATGCAAATATTTACGTCTTGAAGCCAACAAAACTAGTTGAGTATTTTGTTCCAGTTTTCTCACTGTCGTCATTTACGTTGATTTGTGATACGAATTTCATTCCACTGGTTCCATTTGACGACGAAATTGAACCCTTCAAAATCGTTTCAATAATGACCAAAGCACGCGAAGCGCCAGCCAGTCAAATCTCTGTTTCGAAGCGGAAACCGACGGGAAACAGCTTACTCTTTTAACTCTTAATTTTGCCCTTGAACATCGTTAACTCAAATTTTCGGTGTTGCTCACGAACAGAAGTTGTTGGTAGTGGCCAAAAGCTATCTTCAAATGAAAACAGCCTTCTTTAATATTTTATTCTATTTCTCAGCCGACAGCAAGCTTTTTAAGCACTGAGTTAGAATCAAATCCGATCCTGCTGTATGCCGTTTTCAACCAAAACACCCTCTTCAACACTTTACTTACATCGGCCAAAGCCTTCCCGAAAGAATTAAGAATCAACCAAGAAACCTGTGCGCTCTTTTCATTTCGGAGGAACCAAGAAACCAAGAAACCTGTGCGAGACTCAAAATACGCCGCTTACTTTAACGTTAACGTTTGCAATGCCCTAGGCCGAACCCTATCCCTAGCTCTAACCCTAGCTCTAACCCTAACCCTAACTCTAACCCTAGCCCTAATTTTAACCCTAACTCTAAACTTAACAATAACCCTAAATCTTTTGAGTGCTGTTTTCAAGTCGGACAAAATCTACGCGCGCTGGCTTAAGGTTAACCAAGGTTGCTGTGTGCTGTTTTTAAGTCAACCCAGAATGTTGCGCACTGTTTTCCAGCTAAAGAAGCTTCTTGAGCACTATCAGTAAGCAAAACTCTGGTAATAAGTGCTGCATTTGAAAACGTCGACCATTTCCAAGTCGGATGGGCATCTTGTGGGCTGTTCATGAGTCAAAAAGGCACATTGCGCATAAAGAATACCCTTGGGCATTGCTTCATGCATGTTAATAAGGCAGACATATGAAGGGCTGGGGGCATAAACTGCCTATGTGTAGTTTTAGGTGTTTTTTCTGCATACGTTATTTCTCGAAAACGAAAAAGAAATCGGTGAAAAAAAAATACGGGACAATGTTTTTGAATCAAAATGCAGTTCACATGCAAAAATTTGGACAAATCCAAGCGAACTAAAAAAACGGCCGAAAATTACACATAGGCAGTTTATGCCCTCAGCCCTTCATATGTCTGCCTTATTAACATGCATGAAGCAATGCCCAAGGGTATTCTTTATTTCTTTATTTGAAAACTTAGCGCCAAGTGCTCGTAACTGAAGGGTAAAACTGAAACTGGACATGAAATGATTGATAGGTAGAAAGGATTGTTCCATAGTGTGACGTAGACTAAAAGTTTTGGCGGTTAAAACATTGGTACTTACGCAACGTGTCTGCCGAAGCTCCCGACTCGATCCGCGCTAGCTTGTTTGGTTTAATCGAATTATGTCAATTTGCCTGTTCGCTCGGTGATCGAAGGACATCATGAAGTCTTAAGATCCATAAGTCTAACACGGCTGAAAGAAGCCAGTCGTGTTTTCTCTGCTTGCCAAACCATGAAGAGAGAGATAAATTTGACTCTCCGGTTTGGGAGTAGAGATTAAGAGCCGGGCAGAAAAAAAAACTCTGAAAACATCTCTGGTCTCAAAAGCGGCTCGGTTTTGCTAGTCTTGGTCCATTTGTGAAAGGTTACCGTGCTAGAATTTGCGAAAAGGAGAGGTGTTTTTGGAGTTTAGGGCAAAAAAACTGGGCGATGTTTGCAGAGTGTCTTTCGCACGCGGAGGGCATAACATTCCCACAATTCATTGCGGCCGAAGTGGGCGCTGTCTCGCGGGCCATCGAAGCCGTGAAACAGTTCGTCAAAATTCGGAAACATTACGGAGAATTCATCCGAGAGAGGGAAGGCAGCATGACGAGAAGTCCGTCCGTTTTCGATGACTATCTTGAAAACAATCCAGGGAAAAGTTGCATGGGCGCGCGTGGAAAACATTACTCGTGGTCGGTCGTCGAGTTGTTATGTAAACACAGGGAGACATGCTGCCGAATTTCAACATATAAATAAGTTTTGCGTCGATCAACTCGGTTATTTTGATTTTGTGGAGGCTTGTAAACATCAGCAAGACGTATTTTCAAGCGAGATAAACACCAGCAAAAACGTATTTGCACGCGAGACATTTTAACAAGTCGTTGTGTTACGCATCAGACGATACGGATTAAATTTCACATCTTATGCAAATATTTACGTCTTGAAGCCAACAAAACTAGTTGAGTATTTTGTTCCAGTTTTCTCACTGTCGTCATTTACGTTGATTTGTGATACGAATTTCATTCCACTGGTTCCATTTGACGACGAAATTGAACCCTTCAAAATCGTTTCAATAATGACCAAAGCACGCGAAGCGCCAGCCAGTCAAATCTCTGTTTCGAAGCGGAAACCGACGGGAAACAGCTTACTCTTTTAACTCTTAATTTTGCCCTTGAACATCGTTAACTCAAATTTTCGGTGTTGCTCACGAACAGAAGTTGTTGGTAGTGGCCAAAAGCTATCTTCAAATGAAAACAGCCTTCTTTAATATTTTATTCTATTTCTCAGCCGACAGCAAGCTTTTTAAGCACTGAGTTAGAATCAAATCCGATCCTGCTGTATGCCGTTTTCAACCAAAACACCCTCTTCAACACTTTACTTACATCGGCCAAAGCCTTCCCGAAAGAATTAAGAATCAACCAAGAAACCTGTGCGCTCTTTTCATTTCGGAGGAACCAAGAAACCAAGAAACCTGTGCGAGACTCAAAATACGCCGCTTACTTTAACGTTAACGTTTGCAATGCCCTAGGCCGAACCCTATCCCTAGCTCTAACCCTAGCTCTAACCCTAACCCTAACTCTAACCCTAGCCCTAATTTTAACCCTAACTCTAAACTTAACAATAACCCTAAATCTTTTGAGTGCTGTTTTCAAGTCGGACAAAATCTACGCGCGCTGGCTTAAGGTTAACCAAGGTTGCTGTGTGCTGTTTTTAAGTCAACCCAGAATGTTGCGCACTGTTTTCCAGCTAAAGAAGCTTCTTGAGCACTATCAGTAAGCAAAACTCTGGTAATAAGTGCTGCATTTGAAAACGTCGACCATTTCCAAGTCGGATGGGCATCTTGTGGGCTGTTCATGAGTCAAAAAGGCACATTGCGCATAAAGAATACCCTTGGGCATTGCTTCATGCATGTTAATAAGGCAGACATATGAAGGGCTGGGGCATAAACTGCCTATGTGTAGTTTTAGGTGTTTTTTCTGCATACGTTATTTCTCGAAAACGAAAAAGAAATCGGTGAAAAAAAAATACGGGACAATGTTTTTGAATCAAAATGCAGTTCACATGCAAAAATTTGGACAAATCCAAGCGAACTAAAAAAACGGCCGAAAATTACACATAGGCAGTTTATGCCCTCAGCCCTTCATATGTCTGCCTTATTAACATGCATGAAGCAATGCCCAAGGGTATTCTTTATTTCTTTATTTGAAAACTTAGCGCCAAGTGCTCGTAACTGAAGGGTAAAACTGAAACTGGACATGAAATGATTGATAGGTAGAAAGGATTGTTCCATAGTGTGACGTAGACTAAAAGTTTTGGCGGTTAAAACATTGGTACTTACGCAACGTGTCTGCCGAAGCTCCCGACTCGATCCGCGCTAGCTTGTTTGGTTTAATCGAATTATGTCAATTTGCCTGTTCGCTCGGTGATCGAAGGACATCATGAAGTCTTAAGATCCATAAGTCTAACACGGCTGAAAGAAGCCAGTCGTGTTTTCTCTGCTTGCCAAACCATGAAGAGAGAGATAAATTTGACTCTCCGGTTTGGGAGTAGAGATTAAGAGCCGGGCAGAAAAAAAAACTCTGAAAACATCTCTGGTCTCAAAAGCGGCTCGGTTTTGCTAGTCTTGGTCCATTTGTGAAAGGTTACCGTGCTAGAATTTGCGAAAAGGAGAGGTGTTTTTTGGAGTTTAGGGCAAAAAAACTGGGCGATGTTTGCAGAGTGTCTTTCGCACGCGGAGGGCATAACATTCCCACAATTCATTGCGGCCGAAGTGGGCGCTGTCTCGCGGGCCATCGAAGCCGTGAAACAGTTCGTCAAAATTCGGAAACATTACGGAGAATTCATCCGAGAGAGGGAAGGCAGCATGACGAGAAGTCCGTCCGTTTTCGATGACTATCTTGAAAACAATCCAGGGAAAAGTTGCATGGGCGCGCGTGGAAAACATTACTCGTGGTCGGTCGTCGAGTTGTTATGTAAACACAGGGAGACATGCTGCCGAATTTCAACATATAAATAAGTTTTGCGTCGATCAACTCGGTTATTTTGATTTTGTGGAGGCTTGTAAACATCAGCAAGACGTATTTTCAAGCGAGATAAACACCAGCAAAAACGTATTTGCACGCGAGACATTTTAACAAGTCGTTGTGTTACGCATCAGACGATACGGATTAAATTTCACATCTTATGCAAATATTTACGTCTTGAAGCCAACAAAACTAGTTGAGTATTTTGTTCCAGTTTTCTCACTGTCGTCATTTACGTTGATTTGTGATACGAATTTCATTCCACTGGTTCCATTTGACGACGAAATTGAACCCTTCAAAATCGTTTCAATAATGACCAAAGCACGCGAAGCGCCAGCCAGTCAAATCTCTGTTTCGAAGCGGAAACCGACGGGAAACAGCTTACTCTTTTAACTCTTAATTTTGCCCTTGAACATCGTTAACTCAAATTTTCGGTGTTGCTCACGAACAGAAGTTGTTGGTAGTGGCCAAAAGCTATCTTCAAATGAAAACAGCCTTCTTTAATATTTTATTCTATTTCTCAGCCGACAGCAAGCTTTTTAAGCACTGAGTTAGAATCAAATCCGATCCTGCTGTATGCCGTTTTCAACCAAAACACCCTCTTCAACACTTTACTTACATCGGCCAAAGCCTTCCCGAAAGAATTAAGAATCAACCAAGAAACCTGTGCGCTCTTTTCATTTCGGAGGAACCAAGAAACCAAGAAACCTGTGCGAGACTCAAAATACGCCGCTTACTTTAACGTTAACGTTTGCAATGCCCTAGGCCGAACCCTATCCCTAGCTCTAACCCTAGCTCTAACCCTAACCCTAACTCTAACCCTAGCCCTAATTTTAACCCTAACTCTAAACTTAACAATAACCCTAAATCTTTTGAGTGCTGTTTTCAAGTCGGACAAAATCTACGCGCGCTGGCTTAAGGTTAACCAAGGTTGCTGTGTGCTGTTTTTAAGTCAACCCAGAATGTTGCGCACTGTTTTCCAGCTAAAGAAGCTTCTTGAGCACTATCAGTAAGCAAAACTCTGGTAATAAGTGCTGCATTTGAAAACGTCGACCATTTCCAAGTCGGATGGGCATCTTGTGGGCTGTTCATGAGTCAAAAAGGCACATTGCGCATAAAGAATACCCTTGGGCATTGCTTCATGCATGTTAATAAGGCAGACATATGAAGGGCTGGGGGCATAAACTGCCTATGTGTAGTTTTAGGTGTTTTTTCTGCATACGTTATTTCTCGAAAACGAAAAAGAAATCGGTGAAAAAAAAATACGGGACAATGTTTTTGAATCAAAATGCAGTTCACATGCAAAAATTTGGACAAATCCAAGCGAACTAAAAAAACGGCCGAAAATTACACATAGGCAGTTTATGCCCTCAGCCCTTCATATGTCTGCCTTATTAACATGCATGAAGCAATGCCCAAGGGTATTCTTTATTTCTTTATTTGAAAACTTAGCGCCAAGTGCTCGTAACTGAAGGGTAAAACTGAAACTGGACATGAAATGATTGATAGGTAGAAAGGATTGTTCCATAGTGTGACGTAGACTAAAAGTTTTGGCGGTTAAAACATTGGTACTTACGCAACGTGTCTGCCGAAGCTCCCGACTCGATCCGCGCTAGCTTGTTTGGTTTAATCGAATTATGTCAATTTGCCTGTTCGCTCGGTGATCGAAGGACATCATGAAGTCTTAAGATCCATAAGTCTAACACGGCTGAAAGAAGCCAGTCGTGTTTTCTCTGCTTGCCAAACCATGAAGAGAGAGATAAATTTGACTCTCCGGTTTGGGAGTAGAGATTAAGAGCCGGGCAGAAAAAAAAACTCTGAAAACATCTCTGGTCTCAAAAGCGGCTCGGTTTTGCTAGTCTTGGTCCATTTGTGAAAGGTTACCGTGCTAGAATTTGCGAAAAGGAGAGGTGTTTTTGGAGTTTAGGGCAAAAAAACTGGGCGATGTTTGCAGAGTGTCTTTCGCACGCGGAGGGCATAACATTCCCACAATTCATTGCGGCCGAAGTGGGCGCTGTCTCGCGGGCCATCGAAGCCGTGAAACAGTTCGTCAAAATTCGGAAACATTACGGAGAATTCATCCGAGAGAGGGAAGGCAGCATGACGAGAAGTCCGTCCGTTTTCGATGACTATCTTGAAAACAATCCAGGGAAAAGTTGCATGGGCGCGCGTGGAAAACATTACTCGTGGTCGGTCGTCGAGTTGTTATGTAAACACAGGGAGACATGCTGCCGAATTTCAACATATAAATAAGTTTTGCGTCGATCAACTCGGTTATTTTGATTTTGTGGAGGCTTGTAAACATCAGCAAGACGTATTTTCAAGCGAGATAAACACCAGCAAAAACGTATTTGCACGCGAGACATTTTAACAAGTCGTTGTGTTACGCATCAGACGATACGGATTAAATTTCACATCTTATGCAAATATTTACGTCTTGAAGCCAACAAAACTAGTTGAGTATTTTGTTCCAGTTTTCTCACTGTCGTCATTTACGTTGATTTGTGATACGAATTTCATTCCACTGGTTCCATTTGACGACGAAATTGAACCCTTCAAAATCGTTTCAATAATGACCAAAGCACGCGAAGCGCCAGCCAGTCAAATCTCTGTTTCGAAGCGGAAACCGACGGGAAACAGCTTACTCTTTTAACTCTTAATTTTGCCCTTGAACATCGTTAACTCAAATTTTCGGTGTTGCTCACGAACAGAAGTTGTTGGTAGTGGCCAAAAGCTATCTTCAAATGAAAACAGCCTTCTTTAATATTTTATTCTATTTCTCAGCCGACAGCAAGCTTTTTAAGCACTGAGTTAGAATCAAATCCGATCCTGCTGTATGCCGTTTTCAACCAAAACACCCTCTTCAACACTTTACTTACATCGGCCAAAGCCTTCCCGAAAGAATTAAGAATCAACCAAGAAACCTGTGCGCTCTTTTCATTTCGGAGGAACCAAGAAACCAAGAAACCTGTGCGAGACTCAAAATACGCCGCTTACTTTAACGTTAACGTTTGCAATGCCCTAGGCCGAACCCTATCCCTAGCTCTAACCCTAGCTCTAACCCTAACCCTAACTCTAACCCTAGCCCTAATTTTAACCCTAACTCTAAACTTAACAATAACCCTAAATCTTTTGAGTGCTGTTTTCAAGTCGGACAAAATCTACGCGCGCTGGCTTAAGGTTAACCAAGGTTGCTGTGTGCTGTTTTTAAGTCAACCCAGAATGTTGCGCACTGTTTTCCAGCTAAAGAAGCTTCTTGAGCACTATCAGTAAGCAAAACTCTGGTAATAAGTGCTGCATTTGAAAACGTCGACCATTTCCAAGTCGGATGGGCATCTTGTGGGCTGTTCATGAGTCAAAAAGGCACATTGCGCATAAAGAATACCCTTGGGCATTGCTTCATGCATGTTAATAAGGCAGACATATGAAGGGCTGGGGGCATAAACTGCCTATGTGTAGTTTTAGGTGTTTTTTCTGCATACGTTATTTCTCGAAAACGAAAAAGAAATCGGTGAAAAAAAAATACGGGACAATGTTTTTGAATCAAAATGCAGTTCACATGCAAAAATTTGGACAAATCCAAGCGAACTAAAAAAACGGCCGAAAATTACACATAGGCAGTTTATGCCCTCAGCCCTTCATATGTCTGCCTTATTAACATGCATGAAGCAATGCCCAAGGGTATTCTTTATTTCTTTATTTGAAAACTTAGCGCCAAGTGCTCGTAACTGAAGGGTAAAACTGAAACTGGACATGAAATGATTGATAGGTAGAAAGGATTGTTCCATAGTGTGACGTAGACTAAAAGTTTTGGCGGTTAAAACATTGGTACTTACGCAACGTGTCTGCCGAAGCTCCGACTCGATCCGCGCTAGCTTGTTTGGTTTAATCGAATTATGTCAATTTGCCTGTTCGCTCGGTGATCGAAGGACATCATGAAGTCTTAAGATCCATAAGTCTAACACGGCTGAAAGAAGCCAGTCGTGTTTTCTCTGCTTGCCAAACCATGAAGAGAGAGATAAATTTGACTCTCCGGTTTGGGAGTAGAGATTAAGAGCCGGCAGAAAAAAAAACTCTGAAAACATCTCTGGTCTCAAAAGCGGCTCGGTTTTGCTAGTCTTGGTCCATTTGTGAAAGGTTACCGTGCTAGAATTTGCGAAAAGAGAGGTGTTTTTGGAGTTTAGGGCAAAAAAACTGGGCGATGTTTGCAGAGTGTCTTTCGCACGCGGAGGGCATAACATTCCACAATTCATTGCGGCCGAAGTGGGCGCTGTCTCGCGGGCCATCGAAGCCGTGAAACAGTTCGTCAAAATTCGGAAACATTACGGAGAATTCATCCGAGAGAGGGAAGGCAGCATGACGAGAAGTCCGTCCGTTTTCGATGACTATCTTGAAAAACAATCCAGGGAAAAGTTGCATGGGCGCGCGTGGAAAACATTACTCGTGTCGGTCGTCGAGTTGTTATGTAAACACAGGGAGACATGCTGCCGAATTTCAACATATAAATAAGTTTTGCGTCGATCAACTCGGTTATTTTGATTTTGTGGAGGCTTGTAAACATCAGCAAGACGTATTTTCAAGCGAGATAAACACCAGCAAAAACGTATTTGCACGCGAGACATTTTAACAAGTCGTTGTGTTACGCATCAGACGATACGGATTAAATTTCACATCTTATGCAAATATTTACGTCTTGAAGCCAACAAAACTAGTTGCAGTATTTTGTTCCAGTTTTCTCACTGTCGTCATTTACGTTGATTTGTGATACGAATTTCATTCCACTGGTTCCATTGGACGACGAAATTGAAACCCTTCAAAATCGTATTCAATAATGACCAAAGCCACGCGAAGCGCAGCCAGTCAAATCTCTGTTTCGAAGCGGAAACCGACGGGAAAACAGCTACTCTTTTAACTCTTAATTTTGCCCTTAACATCGTTAACTAAATTTTTCGGTGTTGCTCACGAACAGAAGTTGTTGGTAGTGGCCAAA